>CM059203.1:34584384-34742648 GCA_030323885.1 Branchipolynoe longqiensis | reverse complement strand
ATGAGGAGTGTAACATGTTACGCAAGTATTATTGAAAGCTAAGGCTAGTTGATTCGTTGGTGAAACGGTCCGGTGGGACGTTGAAGCCGACGTGGTTTATGCAGCACTATGCTGCTTTGATGTTTTGTGCAGCCCGGCGCTGCTTTGATGTGTCCGGGCAGCGCCCACCAGGCTCCAGCAGCACGGCTGGGCCTTGTCGCCTCCACGCGACACTGTATCTGCATTCATTCGGCAGGAAATTTGCTTGAGACGGACGTGTCAGCTACGCTACTACAGGAGCTTGCGCTGCCACGTAGGAGTGCCACGCTAGGAGGCACTACACAAGTGGGAGGAAGATTGCGTGGGCAATCGAACTGGAGGGTGCACACTGCTAGCGGTGCACAATGGGTATCGATCTGTGTCAAGGCTGTGGGGACGAGCACGAGGCACCACGTGGTGCGAAATGCAAAGTTGTCAAGGCAAAGGTATCGAGACGTATGGTGAAAAGTGAACCGTTGGGGGAGGAAAACAGGGACGATACAGGAAGTGTGGAGGAGGCAGTCGATAAGATGCGATGCATGGCGATCGGCGGTGGGAATGAAAAAGATGATCCTGTGAGTAAACCGATCTGTGTGATAGATGTCGAGCCGGATGAAGAGGAGATAGAACTGCGGCGCAGACTGGCGCAAAGAGTGCGTGATAAACGCAAGGCGAGATTGAGGGCGGAACTAGAAAAGGACACTAGTTCAGAGGAAGACGAGATGTCGGAGAGCCGATCAAGGAAAAAGAGGAAGGGAGAAGAAGAAGAAGAGAAAGACGCGGAAAGAGCAGTAGACGGCGACAGGAGACAGGAGACAACGATTCAAGCCCGAGCAGTGGTTCGTCGAGTTCCTCGACGGAATCTTCGGACACGGATAGCAGCACAGAACGCAGTAGGGAGCGCCGGAGGCGCCGGCGCAAGAAACGCAGTAAGTTTGCCCTGGATAAATATACAAAAGGGAGAAAAAATGTAAAAAACGTGAACTATAATGAACTTATGTACGCTGCGTGTGTGTGGGGCTCCAAGAGGGCAAAAAGGCAGGCATGGATGTTGAGGCACTGATGGGTTATCTAGGACACTTAGCCTACATGTGCATGCATGCTACTACCAATAACTACTCGGATGAGGCGTATAGGGGCTATGACATGGCGATACGGGAGAAGGCGAAGGAGAAAGGGCTGCGGGCATTCAAAATGGGCGACAACGGTTTGTCCCTACTGCACTTTAATATGGACAATTCCAAATCATACAAGGAGGTGCGGAAGCCTAAGGGCAACCACAGTAAGGAAAGTGAAATCAGGGGAAGTGCGCAGCATAAGGTGAAAGGTGCGTGCTTCGCACACAACTACAACAAGGATGGCTGTACGCGTGAGAAATGCTCGTGGGATCATCACTGCTTAACGTGTCGCAGTAAGGCTCATGTGGCCGAAGCATGCCCGCAGAAGAAATATTGACTGTCGGAAGGCGGTTACAGTAAGGGCGGCATGAATGAGGAAGGCGCCGAGGTAGCTCGCGCCAGGAACGGGACGGCATCGGCCGGGGGGGGTTACATCGGTAATCCCCTTGAAGTTACCGCCATCGGGCGGCTAAATGACTGTACAAACGGGGGATGCGAAATCGACGCGGCTAATCTAACCACAGGGATTAGCACAGGAAGCCACGACGGCGACCAAAGGGAAGCGGTGGTGATGGAAGAAATAACAAAGGTAGAGGCCAGTGCTGCACACACACACCCGGGCAGGGATCTCGTGCTTGAGACTGCCGCCGGGGAAGACAACAACAAAGGGACAGGCGCAAACAAAGGCCGGGGGGGCGTGCGCATCTATGATAGCTCTGATGTATCGCACCCGGAGTTAGCTACCCGTAACGAGGACTGGTTCAGGGTAATTGGCCCGGAACCAGCCCGCATGGAGAGTGGTGAATTAGTATGCACCCTATGGGTAGTGGACAGGGAGTGTCGCTATAGCTGGACTGAACACTACATTGACATATTCAACGCTTGTATTAGGGGTTATTGTGACTGTGTGTACTGTATCGATGGGGCGCTGGCCCAATTAAAACCTTGTCGTATGTTCTCAGAATGCTTTTGTAGGGGCGATGTGGATCCTGATTGGGAATACGTGTTGCGGGGTGCCTGTTTCGGTTTCAGGGTAATCGATGAAGCGTGCGACAGCAGATACAATAAAGCCAATTATGGCTCTATAACTAAGGGCGAGGTCGGGTGTAGCAATGTGTGGGAGGTTGCAATCTGAGCTTGATGAACAAATGTTGACTATTGTTGATAAACCATGTGTCTGTATTCATGGCCTAGGCGCGGTGCCTAAGGGGCATGACGATTTCAGAGCCATAGTGGACTGCTCTAGTCCAGAGGGCATATGTGTCAATGACCACACCGACGGCTGTCGGGCAAACTTTTGTTACAACTCGGTGGAATCAGTCACGGATATACTCCAGGTAGGGGACTATATAGCCACGGTAGATATAAGTAATGCCTATAGGGCAGTGAGCATCCACCCTACATCCAGGGAGAAGCAGGGGCTGGCATGGGACTTCGGGGGAGGCACGGTCTACCTCCGTGATAACCGCTTATGCATGGGTCTGAGCAGCAGCCCATACGTATTCTCCAAAGTGAGCGATATGGTAGTTCGTTGTATGGTAAGAGAAGGCTACACCTGCTGCATTAACTACCTAGATGACTTCTGCGTGGTAGCACGCACGGAGGGAGAATGCAAGGCTGCCCAGCGGGTGCTGGTAAGTATACTGCGTAGGCTCGGGTTTTACGTTAGCTATAAAAAACTAGTGTGCCCAAGTCAGACGATACGTTTTTTAGGCATTGACATAGATTCGGTATTGATGGAGTTAAGACTCCCTGCTGACAAACTAGGAAAGTTACAGACACTTCTGACCTGGTTCCTACGCAAACGGAAGGCATCAAAGAAAGAACTAGAAAGCCTGGCGGGGGTGCTGGCGCACTGCTGTAAGGTGATCCACGGTGGAAGAACCTTCTCCCGGCGTGTCTATGATCTAGTGGCATCAGTGAATAAAAGCACGCACAAGGTTAGGATAAACAACGAATTTAGGTTAGACCTGAAATGGTGGGTGGAGTTCGCCAGCTCCTTCAACGGGAAAGCCAAGATAATCAAACCATGCGACCCATGTATCTCAGTGTACAGTGACGCGTCGTTGGCAGGGTTCGGGGCTACGCATGGGGAGGACTGGTTGGCTGGCGCCTTTAACACCAAGGGGGGAAGGCAGTTGGGTAAGTGGCTGGGTCACCACTATGCGGAAGCGAAGGACGGGGGCTGCAGGACGGAGAACATTAACGTGTTAGAATTATGGCCAATCCTGGTGGGGGTGCGTAGGTGGGGCCATCTCTGGGAAAACAGGACAGTGATATTCGTGACTGATAACACCCAGGTAAGGGCAGCTCTCAACTCTGGCAGAAGTAAGAATAAGACCACTATGACCTGGCTGAGACTGATATTCTGGTTGTCGATAAAACATAACTTCAATGTTCAATCAGTATACATAAATACACGAGACAACGTAATATGTGACAGCCTAAGCAGGCTGGACGCGTACAAAAACATTGCGCGCATACGAGACGCAGACTCAGCCAGGGCGATGTGCTGCCATGAACTTTTCTCATGTTGATTGCAGATTGGGGACGGCTAAGGCGGGAGTGTGCGCGATACGAGGACGCCTACCAAGCGGACTCGACGAAACTAACCAGATCTGTACAAATTAAAGCATATCTCGAGTTCTGTGAAATCTTTGCGGAGCAATTATCACCATATCCTTGCTCTACAGCTCAAACGTGTTTGTACATATCTTTCTTAGCGAGACGCCTGTGTTACAACTCAATCAGGCAATATCTGAGCGCCCTTAGCAATCACCTGAAAGATCTGGGCTTGGGGGCCGTCGATTATACTAGCCATAGACTAAAGAAGTGCTTGGCCGGGATCCGTCGGATCCTGGGTGACAGTCCAAGGCAGGCAGCGCCCTTACTACCAAAACAACTCCGGGTGATATTTAGCCTGATGCTGGATACGAAGGGGCACGTAGCGCTGAGGGCGGCTATGTTGGTCTCCTTCAGGGCTTTACTACGTAAGTGTCATGTATCAGAGTCCGATGCTTCACTAATAAGATCCGATTTCGCATTTTATGAATGGGGCATGATGGTGACGGTCCGGAAGTCAAAAACGATACAGTACAGAGAACGGGTTCCATCTAATCCCGGTATCGAAAGTCGCAGATCGGGCGCTGTGCGCAGTCTACTGGGTGAAAGAAACACTTCCGGGATGTAGAAGCGGGGGGAAACGCCCACGCATTTAGGCTGCCCATGGGTGAGACCTCGGTATCAATGCCCTATTCGTTCTACTTAGCGGCAATAAGGATACTATGTGCACGGGCGGGTATGAATCCCAGTGAATTCTCCACTCACAGCTTGAGGCGGGGGTGGTGCCACCTTTCTACGACTATCTGGCGCCTCAGTGCTCGAAATAAAAGAAAGGGGCGATTGGAAATCGGACGCGGTGTTCGAGTACCTGAAGGCATCTCTACAAGAGAGACTATCAAGGGACCTGAGGGTGGCCACCATATTGGCCGGTAGATAATCATTAGCTGGTTTGGTGGGTTTGGGCCTTTTAGAGGTACCAGCCAGAGGAATGACTCATCCAACTACATATATATCAATGTCTTTGCCTTGTTTGCATATATGCCTTTGACTTGTTTGCTACGGCGCGTATTAATAATGAGGAGTGTAACATGTTACGCAAGTATTATTGAAAGCTAAGGCTAGTTGATTCGTTGGTGAAACGGTCCGGTGGGACGTTGAAGCCGACGTGGTTTATGCAGCACTATGCTGCTTTGATGTTTTGTGCAGCCCGGCGCTGCTTTGATGTGTCCGGGCAGCGCCCACCAGGCTCCAGCAGCACGGCTGGGCCTTGTCGCCTCCACGCGACACTGTATCTGCATTCATTCGGCAGGAAATTTGCTTCATAAATAAACGGAGGGGCCTTTTAGAGGTACCAGCCAGAGGAATGACTCATCCAACTACATATATATCAATGTCTTTGCCTTGTTTGCATATATGCCTTTGACTTGTTTGCTACGGCGCGTATTAATAATAAGGGAGAGAGGGAGGGGTGGGGGGAGGTTACGCAACGCAACGGTCGCGGCCTGGGGGGGGGGGGGAAGGAAAGGGGGGGGGGTGCTCCTCCTCCACTGCGAATCAAGCGCAATGCAAGCATTACGACCAATGTACCACCAAAAAAAAAACACAAAAAAACTAAATGATTCTTATAGTGCAATTTACACAATCTCTGAAAGGCAGCTGATAAAGGTTTGTTATATCTACATGTACAGGGGTAGCGACCTCCCTCCGGTAAGGAGATAAGTGATATCAAGGGACGCGTATCGTGTAGTCATTATCTACAGAGTAGGGTTGAGTGTGTGTTAGCTTCTCCATTCCAACGCTGCTTCGTGAATATCTTAGTTCTCAACATTTAACCGATATTCCATTAACGTGTCGTGCGTCATGCGATGGACGTCAATCGTAAGTTATGTGCGTTTGTAGGACACCAAACACACTCATATCATATATACAGAAACTTCCGAGCGAGTGGCATGCGAAAGCCCGGACATGGGAGTGGGGGGGGGAGGGGGCTGGAGTGAAGCATGCCAGTACCCCCCATCCAGGATTTGTTTGTGTTTGTTGTTGTTTTATGTCCTAGCAACATCTAAGGTCATATCAGGACAGGTACCGACTTGTGACGGTGCACACTCATAGCGACTTTATAGTGCTGCCCCACTGGAAGACCAAGCCGCCAGCACCATGACCTGATATCCCACTCAGTCACATTATCCTGAGAATGAGCCAACCAGTCCTTGTCCTATCCTAATAATGCTGAGTGCCAGGCTAGGAAGTGACAAGTATCAATTTTTTAAGTCATTGGTTTGACCCGACCAACGTTCGAACCCATGACCCCACGATCTACCAACACAGGAGACGGATGCTCTAACTCATTCGGCCATCCCGTCTGGTCTCCCCACCCAGGATGTGGGGGTGGGGGGTGGGGGGGGGGGGAAGGAGCAGGACACTACAGAGATTATTACACGTGACAAGTCTTATCACTATCCATATCCTAGCAAGATATAAGGTCATATCAGGATGGGTACCGACTTGTGCTCCTCCGGTGCGACTGACACTGGTCTACATCCGTTGGAGGCGAAGAGGGTAGGTGGAGCCACCGGTACAGTGTTGTATAACAAATAATAATAATAATAATTAACCCTTACATATCTTTATACTCGCATAGTTCGTTATATATCACATATATATATATATGCATAATTATATTTAATGTAATATATATGTGTTATGTTATGATATATATACAGTATTTAATATATAATATATAATACATAATATATTATACATATTATATGTATAATATATAAAATATATATAATATATATAATATATTTAATATGAATATAACTAGTTATGCAGATATAAATGGACGTAATAATTATATCACTTTCACAAGAGGTAAGATGTGTGGGTCAACTATTTATATATATATATATATATACATATTTTACCTCGGTATATAGCCTCAGGCTAGGGAGAAGGAAGCACGTGAGGTACCAGCAATTAGCATATACAACTCACGACTGGATTACGTGTCGTTGGGTTGCTCCGGCAAATTTAGTCTACATACAAGCTAATACGCAGTAAGTATCATAAAAACTGTGGTTAGCTTAATTATGATGCATTAGAGCATCATTATGGAAAGTTTAGACTTTCTTTGGTCCATTTTGGACGAGTTATTTGGTTATAAAAAACCAAGGATAAAATTCCTTCTCGAAGGATTGAAACCGATCATTAGCGGTTCTGTCAACACCCGAGTCACCGTGTGATTATGGGTAGAGATGTGGGCTCTGCCTCGTCTCCTGTGGAAATTCTCTCGTACTCTAATAGAGAGTAATGTTGGAGATGCTCCTGGGTTTCTTTTATAGACTCCCCACAAACTTTTTCAGGCGTTTCTCCGAGTTTCGTAGCATTTTCTCCAACTTGTTGACGTTGTAGTCACAGGTGGGAGAAGTGTGCGGAACAGAGGGATGGGCGGGCCGATACACTGGTCCCGACCCCGCGTAAGGTTTGGGCTTGACCCACAACCCACGCACAAATTTAGCTTATTACGCCTGTGTTATAACGGTATAAACACGTTCTCTAACACCAATAGATGTCCAAATGAGTTTGAAACAACCATGTTGTGACATATATATATACCGGGACTGATCAAAAATTTTTGTTTCAGCTCCCGATGGCCACGAAGCGGAGTAAGCGCGGTGCAGCAGCAGCCGAGGGGCGTGTTCCGAGTGGAGGGGACGAGGAGTACGACTCCTCACCCGTGTTGTCGGCAGGGCCTTCGACACAGCCCGGGGCGCATATTCTCTCCGAGGAGGACATAGTGCCTGACGGTGCCGCGCCTCAAAATTGGGAGACGCGGTTTGCGGCGATGGAGAGTCATATAATGGCTCTCAAACCACCGGTGTCTCGTAAACGGCGAGTGCCGAGTGTTCAAGAAGAGTCTTCTCTGGAGGATTTCTCGGACACAGACTCAGCGATGGAGCTTAGGGCTCCTCCTCCTTCTCCTAAACGGAGGAAGAAGAAGAAACAGATTGTTTCTTCGGGTGATGATTTCACCAAGGAGAGGGGGAAGACTGGGCTTCGCAAAAAGCGCAAGACCAAGTCCAAGAAGAAGAGGAAAGTTTCTTCTTCTTCTGACTCGTCCACGGATTCCACGTCCACGGAATCGGACTCAGACACGCAATATGAAGGTGTCTATGCTGCCATTGGGGCAAAGTGGCTAAGAAAGTGGAGAAGCCAAGGGCTAAGCGTGTGAAAACCACTACGCTTATGCGTGAGAACATTAATGGCCATTTCCGCACGTTTAAGCCGGCGGAGATTATTTCTAAGTTATCAGATGAGTTAACAGGCATTAAAGGTGTTCCCAACTCCATCATTAAGGAGATGGATCGAGATGTCAATATGACGGAGGACCGTAAGAGATTTGAGGGTGTGTTGCACATAGTGCATAAGGCGGTGCTTGGTACCCTAACAGCTATTGCTCCTGTAGCAAACAGAATGCAACGAGAAAACAAGTTCTCGTCTTTGGCTAAGACGATGGACAAAGGTATTGCATTGTTGGCGGCGGCAGGTAATTACCTGTCGTATCGAAGATATGAAAATGTTTTCAAGTCAGTTTGCACAGATGCTGGCAAAGAAGTGGCTCGCTCAAAGAAGGTTACTGATAATGATGGGAAAGAGTTTACGCTCTTTCTTGCTCCAGAGCCGATTAAAGGGAAACCTTTAGATAACACCAAAATGTTTGGCGGTCAACTACAATACCTCTATAAAGAGGTAGAAACTGCAGCCAAGAGTGGCAAAAACATGGATGGTAAGAAGAAACAGGAAACTCCTCGTTTCAAAAGGTCACGAGGGGATTTTCGTCCACGGCGGTTCACCAGGGGAACCAGACCGGGCTCAAACTTCGGTCAAGCTTTTCGGGGCCGGGGCGCTCGCTCAGGCTGGACCGACAACACCGCACGGCCACTAGGCCGAGGTGTCAACTCGCCGAGACCCTTCCCCAGGGGCGGGTCCAAGTAGAGGTTGAAACACAAACGTTACAAGTCCTTCCAGCCTCTAAAACCACACAAACTGTAAGCAACTTTGTGGCTGGTAATATTAATAATCATATTTCTGAGTGGCACAAAATTACTAGTGACCAAGAAATTTTACAAATAGTTAGGGGTGTTCACATTCCCTTCACACAAATTCCGGTACAAGGCAGGATACCTTTTCCTTATAACATTGAACCGGTTGAACGAGAGGCACTAACTAAACAGGTACAAAAATTCTTTGAGAAAGGAATTATACAAAAAGTGACATACTGTTCAGGAGAGTTTATTTCAAACATCTTCTCGAGACCAAAGCCTAATGGTGAGGTTCGAATGATCCTGGATTTAACAATCCTTAATAAAATGGTTGAATATCGACATTTTAAAATGTTCTCGCTAGATACAGCACGCGATCTGATTACGCCAGATGCGTGGATGGCTAGTGTTGATTTACAAGATGCATATTATACGCTTCCCATAAGAGAAAAAGACCGGAAATTTCTTCGGTTTCTTTGGGATAACCAACTCTATGAGTTTACCTGCATGCCGAATGGTTTAGCTTGTGCCCCTCGTTTATTCACTAAACTGCTTAAACCTGTTTTTCTCAGTAATGGCGCGGAAGGGTCATATAATGTTTCCATACATAGATGATTCCTTTATTATAGCATCAACACAAATTGATTGTGAGAATGCAGTTTTGGATTTATGTGCATTACTTACTAAATTGGGGTTTTATGTACATCCACAAAAGTCAGTGTTTAAACCAACAAAACAACTCAAATGTTTAGGGTTTATTCTGGATACACAGTCTCTTACAGTGTCGATAACAGAACAAAAACTAATTAAGTTTATGAATACAGCGACCCAGCTTATTAAGTTACCAAAACCTAAAATTAGACAGGTCGCAGTCCTTATTGGGATAATGATATCGTATGCACCCGCTATTCTATACGGGAAGGCCCATATTAAATCTCTAGAAATAGATAAAAATTTAGCGTTAACACGAACTAAAGGGAATTTTGAGCGAAAGATGTTTATTTCGCAAGAAGGGCTACAGGATATTGCATGGTGGATGCAACACATAGCAAGTTCACCAAATCCAATCCGTATGGCGGAACCTAATACGGTAATTACTACTGATGCTTCGTTAGAAGGTTGGGGAGCTCATCGAGATGGGGTCACAACAGGAGGTAGATGGCTTGATGATGAAAAATCAGACCATATTAATGCGCTAGAATTGCGTGCTATTTATCTGGGCTTATGTAGTTTAGTAAAGATACATAAATCACAAGTTAGAATACTAACTGATAATACTACTGCCATGGCATATATTCGTAACATGGGTGGAACCAAATCAAAGCCTTGCAATCAGTTGTCTAAACTGATTTGGAACTGGGCACAGGCTCAACAAGTCTGGCTGACTGTAGCGCATATTCCAGGGTCACAAAATACACTTGCAGACCATAAAAGTAGAAATTTCCATGACCATTTAGAATGGTCTCTCTCTACACCTTTGTTTAACTTCATTTGTGAAAAATGGGGTACACCTGAAGTTGACTTGTTTGCATCACGAAATAATAACAAATTACCTTGTTATGTTTCTTGGCATCCTGAACCGGAGGCTTGGAAGTAGATGCATTTGCTATTACCTGGGAAAATAATTATTTTTATATTTTCCCACCGTTTAGCATTATCAGCCGAGTTGTCAGGAAAATCGGTTTGGAAAGGACACATGCGATACTGGTGGTGCCCGATTGGGACACGCAACCTTGGCTGCCAGCAGTTTCACAACTGGCAAAAGAACATATACGATTCCCAAGAAAACTCGGGAATCTGACACACCACGGACCGCTAGTGGTTCACGGCGACGTGTCAACGACGCCCCTATTGGCATTCCTTTTCTAAGGAAACAGCTGCAGCAATTTGGATTGGACAAAATTACTGAGAATAGGATAGTATCTGATGCCTGGAGGCCAGGAACTGTCAAAATGTACACATCCTATTTAAAGAAATGGGGTGTACATTGTTTGTTAATGAAAGTTAAGCCAACAAATCCAACAATTTCACAAGTAGCTCGTTTTCTTCGTTCTCTAGAGGATGAAGGACTATCTTTTGGGTCGATCAATGCGGCAAGATGTGCGTTATCAATCATATTACCTAGAATTGATGGCGAAACAGTTGGAAAACATTATGTTCTTTGTTATCTACTTCGTTCAATTTATCAAAGGAATCCTCCAAAACCAAAGTATAGTCGGTTTTGGGATGTGTCTATAGTATTTAAGTTGTTTCAGGCTTGGCCTCACAACTCGTGGTTAGATATAAAACAATTAGGTTTTAAGGTCGCGGTCCTGTTATTATTAGTAACCGGACACAGAGGACAGACGATTGTTGCTTTGTCTTTAACTGGATTAGAAATAGACAAGAAACAAGCTACGTTTGATTTAGCACAATTGCTTAAATCGAACACGTTAGGTGACCCTTTATCTACGGTTCACTTAGACTGTTTTCCGAGTGATCGGAAATTATGTGTTGTGTCAGCCATACGGGCTTATATATCTAAGACAAAGGATTTACGTGCATCACAACAACTATTAGTGAGCTTTATAAAGCCACATAAGGCAATTTCACGAGACACCCTTGCCAGATGGACAATTACGGTGTTGAAATTGGCTGGAGTGGATACGAGCAAATACTCATCCCACTCAACTAGAGGTGCCATGGTCTCCAAGGCACGGTTGCTAGGTATTTCTGTGAAAAGAATACTAGCGCATGCAGGCTGGAAGACGGCTAAGTCGTTTGCAAAACATTACAACAAGCGACTAGAAAAGCCTACCGGCATTGCAAAGCGCCTGCTCGCCAACTAACAAGAATAGGTGAGAACAAAAACGTTGAATATTATATAAGAATGGATGATATTAAGGATAAAAATGAATTATGTAAAGGTCTCCCTAGCCTGAGGCTAGCCTGAGGCTGTATACCGAGGTAAAATAGTATAGTTATACGAATCTTACCTGGGTATAGATGATGGATAACTGTTGTTTTCCCGAGGTAGAAGCCTCGGGTAGACGTGGGCTAGGGCCCACCCACCACGCCCTGCCACGTCTATCCCGTTGGTGTACCGTTACGGGAAAATCATAGTATCCATTGTATTGAAAGATCATTTTTATCCTGAATAAGTAGGTTAAAATTGCTGGTACCTCACGTGCTTCCTTCTCCCTAGCCCACGTCTACCCGAGGCTTCTACCTCGGGAAAACAACAGTTATCCATCATCTATACCCAGGTAAGATTCGTATAACTATACTATATATACGGTATCTAGTATATGTATGTACACATATATATATATATATATATATATATAAGATATTTTCTGTATTTAGGTCTACCTAATTCGAAAACTAGATGATTCTATATTTAGATCTAGATACGTATCCAGTTACTATTTTCATTTACCCTCGTGAACTGTGTCTATATTTCTTATCAAGAAGCCGAGATATCATAGACTGATACTCACTTTCTTATTTTTATTTGAATTTAATAGACTAGATCGTCATTCCAGCCGTGCGGTGCATTGTGGGATGCGTGGAAGAAAAACAAACCCAGGTGAAGAAAATGGCTAATGCTAAGACACTGTGTTCAGCTATGAGATGTGCTAGTTTCAGCTCATCTCGGCTTTTGTTTGAAACATAGAATAGAATACCAATTAAAAAAAAAAAAATATAATAAATAGACTACATCACCATTACAGCCGCACGGTGCATTGTGGGATGCGTAGAAGAAAAACAAACCTGCAAGAAGCACATGGCTAATGCTAATACACTGGGTGCAGCTACGAAATGTGCTAGTTTCAGCTCATCTCAGCTCTTGTTTGAAATATAGAATACCAACTAAAAAATATATATATAATAATGTAAGATATTAATCTTTTATCCAGCATTGCATTTACATCAATATAATCAGCACATCTTATGCCATGTGCATTTAGATTTAAACAAATCTGGGCACTCAGACTATCAGCAAACTCAATGGCCGGACGCCTTTGCTTTGCTCTCGGCGCCGTTTTCAGTGCATGCGCAGTCGGAATGGCGAACTAGTCTATTGAATTATTTTTAGTAGTATATGTGAGGCTTCAATAATCATTGCATTACAGTTGCATAGTCCGATGGTTTGAGTTTTCCCCATATTTCTTTTATAGATAAATATGTTAATCATTATACGCTACTTTACTACTTTATATTATAAGCTAATGTCATGGGGGTGCTGAAAATGGGAAATACTGCGCCTAGAGCGGGACTCGAACCCACATCTCTTTGCATTCCGGGCCAGTGTGCTAACCATTACACCACCTAGGCTCCCTGATATCAACACACTACCCACGCCTACCTGTCTATGTGGTTACTTGCCTGAGAGGTCAGTGCAGACCACTACACTCGTCCCCCTGGAATTGTAAGTCTTGTAATGCTTACAATTACATACATACAGGCAATGCACTAACACATACATACACAGGGTAGGTTCAACAACCATACAGCGCAAAGCTTGTACAGGATCCTGGTCACGGCACCAGTGTCATGGGGGTGATGAAAATGGGAAATATTGCGCCTAGAGCGGGACTCGAACCCACATCTCTTTGCATTCCGGGCCAGTGTGCTAACCATTACACTACCTAGGCTCCCTGATATCAATACACTACCCATGCCTACCTGTCTATGCGGCTCCTTGCCTGAGAGGTCAGTGCAGATTACTACACTTGTCTCCCTGAAATTGTAAGTCTTTTAATGCTTACAATTACATACATACAGGCAATGCACAAACACATACATACACAGGGTAGGTTCAACAACCATACAGCGCAAAGCTTGTACAGGATCCTGATCACGGCAACCAGTGTCATGAGGGTGATGAAAATGGGAAATATTGCGCCTAGAATAGGACTCGAACCCACATCTCTTTGCATTCCGGGCCAGTGTGCTAACCATTACACCACCTAGGCTCCCTGATATCAATACACTACCCACGCCTACCTGTCTATGTGGTTACTTGCCTGAGAGGTCAGTGCAGACCACTACACTCGTCCCCCTGGAATTGTAAGTCGTTTAATGCTTACAATTACATACATACAGGCAATGCACTAACACATACATACACAGGGTAGGTTCAACAACCATACAGCGCAAAGCTTGTACAGGATCCTGATCACGGCAACCAGTGTCGTGGGGGTGATGAAAATGGGAAATACTGTGCCTAGAGCAGGACTCGAACCCACATCTCTTTGCATTCCGGGCCAGTGTGCTAACCATTACACCACCTAGGCTCCCTGATATCAATACACTCCCCACGCCTACCTGTCTATGTGGTTACTTGCCTGAGAGGTCAGTGCAGACCACTACACTCGTCCCCCTGGAATTGTAAGTCTTGTAATGCTTACAATTACATACATACAGGCAATGCACTAACACATACATACACAGGGTAGTTTCAACAACCATACAGCGCAAAGCTTGTACAGGATCCTGGTCACGGCAACCAGTGTCGTGGGGGTGATGAAAATGGGAAATATTGCGCCTAGAGCGGGACTCGAACCCACATCTCTTTGCATTCCGGGCCAGTGTGCTAACCATTACACCACCTAGGCTCCCTGATATCAACACACTCCCCACGCCTACCTGTCTATGTGGTTACTTGCCTGAGAGGTCAGTGCAGACCACTACACTCGTCCCCCTGGAATTGTAAGTCTTGTAATGCTTACAATTACATACACACAGGCAATGCACTAACACATACATACACAGGGTAGGTTCAACAACCATACAGCGCAAAGCTTGTACAGGATCCTGGTCACGGCACCAGTGTCATGGGGGTGATGAAAATGGGAAATACTGCGCCTAGAGCGGGACTCGAACCCACATCTCTTTGCATTCCGGGCCAGTGGGCTAACCATTACACCACCTAGGCTCCCTGATATCAACACACTCCCCACGCCTACCTGTCTATGTGGTTACTTGCCTGAGAGGTCAGTGCAGACCACTACACTACTTTGAAATAATTTCAATTTAAAGTGTTGTCTTTGGAGATATATCTGAAAATTAATGTTGTTCATAACGATATTCTAGACAACACATCCTTCAACATTAACATCTATTAAATTGATTTAATATTCCATCCATGTGGAAATACATGTATAGTTACAGCACTGGTATTCAAGGTTCAAATTTATGCAGCTAACAAAAAATTAATTCGATATTTCCACCAGAATATTCACCGGGCGCGGGGATCGAATTGGCAGAGCGCGGCCCTGGCGTGCGGAAGGTCGGGAGTTCGGTTCCTGGTGGAGTCAAACCAATGACTTATAAAATCGATACTAGTCGCTCCCTAGTCTGGTGCTTGACATTAATAGGATAGTGAAAGGACTGGTTTGCTCAGTGTCAGGATAATGTGACTGAGTAGGATATCAGGTCATGGCACTTGCGGCCAGATTTCCCAGTGGGGCAGCACTATAAAGTCACCATGGGTGTGCACTGTTGCAAGTCGGTACCCGTCCTGATATGACCCTAGATGCTGCCATGGCGTATAACTGCAGCAACCAACCATCTACTTTACATTATAAGCTACTTTCAAATAATTTTAATGTAATTTAATATTTGTGTGTATATCGATATGCTATGCAACATATATACCCGTGTTCACACGGGCAATGTAAATCGATTCGTAGAAATCGACTTGCCTAGTTCGACGCACATTTCGCGTGTGAACGGGCGGCTGAGTTGGATTAGGGCTGAATCGATTCCTGTTATCCAGATACTGGAAACCACTTGTGGAGGTCGATTACGTGAGTCGATTTCTGTGAACCGATTTATTTTGCCCGTGTGGACGCACTGAGGCGGATTAAGGACGTCACACGCATGCGCAGTCGAGACCTTAGTTTGTTGACTTTCCGGTCGATCAAAAGCGCATATTATATAATTTGGTCTATGAACCTGCTAGAGGTGCACAGATATTTTTTTCATCATTTATTTTTAGGGTTTCACTGCCCAGCAGAAGTTTTGACCGTTCCAAACCAATACGATTCAGTCCATACATATCTAGGTCGAACCCACACTCTCTCATGGCGACATCGACAAACCCAAACTGGCGCTGGTGAGTATCAACTTGCTCATGCGCTGATATCGATTTCTGGCCCAAGTACTGCCCGTGTGAACGGGCGGCTAAATCGATTCCTAGTATTCGCCTTGGCTGAATCGCTTTAGATTTTGCCCGTGTGAACACGGCTATAGACTTCAGCAGTAACAGCTTCTATTACATTGATTTAATATCCCATCAATGCAGCAATAAATGTACAATGACTGCACCAGTATTTGATTTTGAAATTCATGCAGTTAATTTGGTTAATTCACCATATTCTGCAACTTTAAATAAAAACAACAACCGGTACAAACTTAGTACAGTACAACCCCGTTAAACCAAGCTCGGTTAAACCAAACGATCGGTTGGTTAAACCGAAGTCGGTTAATCCAAATTATCGGTTAATCCAAACAAAATTGTCGTACCCCAGGCCACTTCCGGTGTAGCAGGAAATCGCAAATTTCCTACGAAATCACAAACGCCCCTTTGAAATCGCAAACCCCCCATGCTTTGTAGCATTTATCATCGCAAGCAGGCTGCTATATGTTTGATTTAGAACTTCTACCAGATCTGGGGGGGATAAGATGGATTCAAGGAGGATCAAGATGGATTAATCCTAATGAAAACATCTATGCAATAGTCCAGTTTGTAATTCTGGCCGCACATGTGCTGAAACTGGTAGCCTGGTCCCCTGGCCTTTATTCACTTCAGTGTCATGTAGGATAATGATACAGATAGTTGTACTGGCTTTTCTTAATGATATAATCTAGTATCTTTTACAAAAATCGACCTGTTCCCTATCCTTCTTGTGAGTGATCGCAGTGAATATGGCCCTTGTTGTGACAGGCATGAAATTAAAAATGATCAAATAATTCATCTTGTGAGGGATCCCCCATATATAAAAATAAATGTGGCTTAATCATGCTTGGTCGTAATGCTCGCGTATCACAAAAATACAATTTTTGCAATAGACCAGTTCGTAATTCCAGCATCATGGTGCATTGTGGGAATTTTAAAAGCAAAACAAACCTGCACAAAGCACATGTGCCTGCTTTAAGACTGCCAAACATGGGGGGTTTGCGATGTCCCGGGGGGATATGTGATTTCCTAGGAAATCATAAACCCCCCATGCCCATATATGGTATGGGGGTTTTCGATTTACAGGGTTTGCGATTTACTGCTACACCGGTACGGTTAAACCAAACTTTCATGTGGTTATAAGGTCATCTGAGACCCCACCGACTTTTTTATATGATAAATGGTAGTATTTTTCTGGGCTGCCGAAAAAAGTTTGGATTAACAGATCGTTCGGTTTAACCGAGCTTGGTTTAATTGGGTTATACTGTATATACATAAAAAACAATAATCAAAGTGTCCACATACATTGTATATTACATTCATAATGCACCCGCGTTTTTGCCAAAGCCAAGTCAAAGTCGAAGCCAAAGCTCAGTTAAACAAATGATCGGTTAATCAAAACAAATTACTAGCGCCCCTTCAAGCTTGGTTTAACGGGGTTATACAGTATTAGTCTTATTAGTATTATCGCTGTTATTAGGGGCTATTACCATTGTTATTATTACTAATATTATTAGTACCATCAGTGGTACTATTATCACATCTATTGTGTCAACTATTATTATTATTTTAATAACAAAATGTGTGCATTACACAACAAATATGTTGTAAAGCAGTTGACAGTTTGTTTGGTAATTGGTAGAACGCAGGCTTCCCGTGCGGAAGGTCAGGAGTTTGAAACCCACCCCGGTCAAACCAATGACTTACAAAATTGATACTTGTCACTACCTAGCCTGGAGCTCAGCATTACCAGGATATTCCAAGGACTGGTGAGCTCAGTATCACGATAACGTGACTGAGTGGGAAATAAAGTCATTGTGCGAGCAGCCTGGTCTCCTGGCAGTAGGGCAGCACTATTGACTCGGAATGGTGAGCGCCCACTGTCACAATTCGGTAGCCATCCTGATATAACCTCAGGTGTCGCTAGGATGGAAAACCCCAACAAACAAACAGCTTGTGTTTATTAATGGAATCTCGTCTTTAGTGTTTGGGATCAAAGCGTGACCAGGTCCCGAACGCCGTCCGTCACTCACTGTCACGGCAGCTTGTTGCCGGACTATTTTCGAATCCGCCCAGACCCAGCGCAATCACTCCATAGCGGCAAAACTCTGAATGCACCTTCAGCAGCAGACGACAGACAAGTAAAGGGGCTGTCACATTAGGGTTTTTTGCAGGAGCGTATGGTGGCGTAGGCGCGTTACGTCATATACGTCGGCATACGCCATATACGCTACTCATACGCTACGCATACGCTACTCATACGCTACTCATACGCCGCCAGATGCCGGCTTATGTGAAGCGTATGAGGCATACGCCGCCATACGCTTTCATAAATCCATCCGTCCAAATTTTTTTGTGCATGCTAAAAAAAACTCGACCTATGAGGGCGTATGGCCCATACTGTCAAAAAATGTCACAGCACGCTCCCATATGCTCCTCATACGCTCCTCGTACGCTCCTCATACGTTCCACATACGCTCAAAACCATGCGAAAGGTCACCAAATGTCATCAAAGGCCGGCACGTGCAGGACCTACGTAGGTTTTCAATACGCTCCCACCATACATCGTAATGTGACAGGGCCTTTAGTGTGTTAACAATGCGAATCTATTCTGTAACCATGACAAATCAACAAGCAGTGCCAATATATATATATATGCATAACATGAATGGAATGCAACAAAAGGGGGATATTTGGGAAATAAATATCACACACGCGGTGTTGTTGGAAGTACAGATTCGCGGGACTATATTCTCTCGTGGTTTGCTGGGTCGGCTGGGGGGGGGGGGGGGGCAGCGGCGGATGTGTTTGTGTTGTGGGTGTGCAAAGACCCTGTAACAATAAGACGGCTCACTCAGCCTGTACTGTGTAATAACAATGATCAAACCCAGCACCTGGTGTGCTGGCTGTTCTCTTGATTACACATTTGCTACATTATATGTATAAATGTATATATGACTGTGAAAGGAAAGGGATAACGGTGATGATGATGATGATGCTGATGATGATGATGCGTATTTGTTCATAGCAATTTCATATTGATGTGTATTCATACTTACCTATATCATGTATATTATAATTGTATGTGTTTACATGTGAAACACCAACCAGCAGCCACCAGACAGGATGGCCGAATGAGTTAGAGTGCCCGTCTCCCATGCTGGTAGATCATGGGTTCGAACCCTGGTCGAGTCAAACCAATGACTTAAAAATTGATACTTGTTGCTTCCTAACCTGGCGCTCGGCATTATGAAGATAGGGCAGGGACTGGTTGGCTCAGTGTCAGGATAATGTGACTGAGTGGGATACTGGGTCATGGTGCTGGCGGCATGGTTTCCCAGTGGGACAGCACTATAAAGTCACCATGAGTGCACACTGTCACAAGTCGGTACCCATCCTGATATGACCTTAGATGTTGCTAGGACTTAAAACAAAAAACAAACCAACCAGAAGCCGGGCTGATCAAACCCACTACAAGGTGGCGCTGCGAAATTTACATTACCATGGGGGAGAGAGATAGGGAGTGAGCTGTCTTAGTGTTATAGGGTCTTTGGTGTGTGTTCCTCCGTGGCGGGGATTCGGCCGCGTGTGCCATTAGCAGGTTTGGGACGTGAGCCGGTGTCGGGCTGGACTTAGTTCTTTAGTCAGCAGACGAATTCCACCAAGAGCACACAGGTAGGTGTAACCAATACCATTCACACCTTGGGGAGTACAGATGGGACACTGTCAAGTGAGTGTCTGTCACGTATATTTATTTACTCGTGTTATACTTATATGTGGGTGTGTTGGTGATGGTGATGGTGGTAGTGGTGGTGGTGTAGACCTATAATATAGGCTTATACTATCTATGTGACCTTTTAAGTATATGTATATCGGTGTCCTTCCACACACGTAATATATATATAGATATATATATGTGTGTGTATGCCCTTGTATATATATATGTATATACTTACAGTAAAACAGTAAAACCTCTCTAAATCGACCCATTTTGGGACCTACTTTAAGTGGTCCATTTAGAGAGGTGATCGGTTTAGGGAGTTAGAAAGAATATTGTTACAATCGTATTGTTGGGACCCAAATAAAGCGATCGATATACGGAAGTGGTCGATCTGTGGACGTGGTCGGTTAGAGGTTTTACTGCCTATGAATATATATGAATTATAAGGGCACATGCATACATACACGCACACATAGATCTATTACTAGTTTCAGCAAGAGGTTTTCCTTAATTTTGTCTCATTTCACTGCTCTTTCAGCCTATCCTAGTATTAGTAAGACCAATCACCAACCATGTTAAAGTTGCATAGTCCAATGGTTCTAAGGTTCTGTAATTTTCGTGAAGATCAATAAATATATTAAGTTGATTGTTATAATCTACCTTACTTTTAGTTTGAAGTGAAGTTTATTTAAAAATGGCTAACTTTGGATATATTTGAAGTGCAATTGAAGTGCAAAAGTGTAAAAACATGTTAATCTTGGCAAGTGCATCAAAACTCTTGATGTCACCGGCTACAGTAGTAATATATTCTATGTTAATTGACTCAGTGTGCCGTTCTATGCAGCAAAAAATGCTTAATAATAAATGCACAAATATCTAACTTATATTCTAATCTAAGTTAGATAATGTAGAATAAAATCTAAGTAATTGTTTTGGCTTTGAAAATGTTGCTTTAATCGGACTATGCAACTTTAACTCTTTGGGGGTTGACTCGGCAGGGAATCGAACCAATGATCTACGGAGTACCAGAACGCTGCTCTGTGTAAAGCCCCAGTCACACTACAGCTTGCGACCACCTTAGACCAAAGAACCCACAGCCACCAGTGACGTCCTTGCGACCAAAACAATGGTTGCCGACATCTGAGCGTCACTGGTGATGGTGGATTCTTTGGTCTAAAGTGGTCACAAAGTGGTCGCAAGCTTTAGTGTGACTGGGGTAATAGTCCCTTGCATGACATTTTGATGGCAACCGGTTCCCTTTATTTGTGACCATGCTTGGGTGAACACCCAAAGCCCCGCCCCCGCCCCCGCCCCCGCCCCCATGCCTTGCCCTGCCCCTCCCCTGCCCCTCCCCTGTCCCTCCCCTGCCCTGCCTCCACACCTCCCATGCACTCTCTCACTCCCCAACCCACTCTCACTCCCACCTCCACACACACCCTCCACTACGACACAGGGAGTGAAGGTGGAGTGGTGGGGGCTGGTCCGAGGGGAGGGGGAGGAGGGAGGGGAGCTGGGTGAGTGGGAGGAGGCGATATCACTACTGATATCCTGAAAATGCCTGACATGTCCTGGCCTAACAAATACTACTACATTTATATATATTGTTTTTCTCCCCCCACTCCTCTACACCCCCCCTCCCCACTACCACCCTCCCCCTCTTAGAGTCAACACTGACTTCACAACGCTGTTTGTGTATGGGGAAGGGTTAGTCACTGACGGGTTGCCAACATACTGCATTTCGGATGGAACTTCAGAATTTGTAGTTCTACACGTTAAAGATCTTGTAACCTGATTTAACACACACACACTACTCTTTCCGATAAGCAGCAAGGGGTGTTTTATGTACACTTTCCCACAGACAGGACAACACACACCACATCGTTTGATGAATCAGTTGTGGACCACTGGTTGGAACGAAAAATAGCCCAAACTGCAAATGTGTCCACTAAGCAGGATCGATAGGATGACCGACACCTTCACAGGTGGACATTCTACTTCCCGAGCTATGCCCCTCTCCCGCATTGGTCACATGACTGCCCCTTTAAGTAAAGTTGTGTTGGTCATGTGACTGCCCCTTTAAGTAAAATTGTGTTGGTCATGTGACTGCCCTTTTAAGTAAAGTTGTGTTGGTCATGTGACCGCACCTTTAAGTGAAATTGAATGACTCTCGCTTTAAGTAATGTTGTGTTGGTCATGTGACTGCCCCTTTATGTAAGGTTATGCTGGTCATGTGACTGCCCCTTTATGTAAAGTTGTGTCAGTCAGATGACTTCCCTTTTAAGTAAAGTTGTGTTGGTCATGTGACTTCCCCTTTAAGCAAGGTTACGTAAAGTTGTGTTGGTCATGTGACTGCCCCTTTATGTAAGGTTGTGTTGGTCATTTGACTGCACCATTAAGTGAAATTGTGTTGGTCATGTGACTCTCGCTTTAAGTAATATTGTGTTGGTCATGTGACTGCCACTTTATGTAAGGTTGTGTCGGTCACATGACTGCCCTTATAAGTAATGTTGTGTTGGTAATGTGACTGCCCCTTTAAGCAAGGTTATGTAAAGTTGTGTTGGTCATGTTACTGTCCCTTTAAGCGAAGTTATGCTTGTCATGTGACTGCCCCTTTATGTAAAGTTGTGTCGGTTACATGACTGCCCTTTTAAGTAAAGTTGTGTTGGTCATGTGACTGCCCCTTTAAGTAAAGTTGTGTTGGTCATGTGACTGCCCCTTTAAGCAAGGTTGTGTTAGTCAAGTGACTGTCCCTTTAAGTAAAGTTGTGTTGGTCACATGACGTCCCTTTAAAGACCAGACTCTCAGCTGCAGGGTGAATCGGACCGTTCAATTATTTGGAGGTGGTGTTCTACTTCAGGAGGTCATGTGGTACTGACCGCTGTGTGGTTTCTGCTCATGTCGTTGGTGTCTTATTTATAGACACCGAGAGGACAGTTGCTATGGTGACTAACCTGTCAATAATAAGGTCTAACAGAGTTGACTGTTTGGATTTGAATAGCACCATGATTTGTAGATATTATACAATATACTATTTCCTTCAACGTCGATATTTGCATATGCTGAATGTTCGATTGATTGATTGATTGCTGATGGTTTAGCGTTGTGTTAGAAAGGGCCATATTCATGGCGAACATTTAGTGGTGTTTATTCTTTCGTATTGTTAATCACATTTAGATGCCCACATTGAAAATTGCAGGAAAATCTGAAATGGTCAATCCCTGATGCAATATTGAAAGTGGTGAAATTTGTGTCAAATGACAACAAAATTTAACTCACTAAACATTGCAATTGACCTACTGCTTAACGAGCACCAGTGCGTCCTGATATGACCTTAGATGTTGCCAGGAGGTAAACCTCCAACAAACAAACAAGTACACCAGTGTCGCACCCTCAGGCAATGCAACTTTGAACTCCAAACCATCAGGCTCTGCAACTTCAAACTCTAAAGTAGATCGTGGTGTCGTTGGTTCGAACCCTGGTCAAGTCAAACCAATGACTTAAAATTTGATACTTGTCGCTTCCTAGCCAGGCGCTCGGCATTATTAGGACAGGGCAAGGACTGGTTAGCTCAGTGTCAGGATAATGTGACTGAGTGGGATACCATGTCATGGTGCCAGCGGCCTGGTTTCCCTGTGGGACAGCACTATAAAGTGGCTATGAGTGCGCACTGTCACAAGTCGGTACCCATCCTGCTATGACCTTAGATGTTGCTAGGACGTGAAACAACAACAAACAAACATCAAACTCTAAACCATCGGGCAATACAACTTTGAATCCCAAGCCCTCGGGCTATGCAACTGTAAACTCAAAACCATTGGATTATTCAACTTTAGACTCAAAACCATCGGAGTATGCAACCATAAACTCAAAACTATTGGGCTCTGTAAAGGCCCTGTCACACTATGACGTACAGCGTTAGCGCATGCTCAACGTTAGAAAATTTGCCAGTATGTCGGCATTCGTCAAACCTTTCAGTGGCGGGGGGTAAAAATGGGCGAATACACAACGTATACACAACATATGTAACATAGGCAGAACGTATCTCTGACATATTGCTAGCGCATGAGAGCGTTCAAGTGCCTCGCAAAACATTCGCAAAACGCTCGCATACACTCATGGAATGCTGACCAATGTTACATACGTTACTCCATCGCTAGAAATACGGCGTATACTTTAAATACGCTGGAGATGTGGCAGGGATATGTTCGAAGTACTTTAGGAGTATGTAATGCATCCGTTGGCAGTAGGCAGACTGTACACGGACTGCATGTTCCCACCGGCTGAATGTAGGGCTAACGTGCAGCAATGTATCCCTAACGTACTCCCAATGTACACCAACATATCCCGAACGTACATGCAGCATACGTTCAACGTACCAGCCACACGTCGACACATGTTGACAATTTTGAGCATACACAAAATCTTTACGGAGCCTCGACGCGCGTCGACGTAAGACGATGTATACCGACGTATCCAGAACATATATGCCATATGCCCAAAGTACACGTAACATATGCCGACGTACGCTGACGTTTTGGTAGAAAATCACATACTTTGGCGCACGTGGAGGCGATACGTCGTAGTGTGACAGGCCCTTAACATTAAACATTGACTACAAAATTCTAAACCATCGGACCATGCAACTCAGAAGGGTAAGAAGTGTCACATGCAAAAGAAACCCAAGTTTAACACCCAAAGGAAAAATATAAAATAAAAACTCAGGATTTTTTCTAAACAGTCTTCAAGTTGAAGAGGGGGACCTGAAACTAGGTCAGTAGGACAGAAGCGTACCTGCATGGATCGTGACGACTGTGCTATAAATAGCACACATATCTAATATGGTGAGGTTGGTTGGTTGTTGGAATTTTACGTACTGGCAACATCTAAGGTCATATCAGGACTGATACCGACTTGTGACATTGCACATTCATGGCGACTTTATATTTGCTGCCCCACTGGGAATCAGGCCACGAGCACCATGACCCGATATCCCACTCAGTCACATTATCCTAACACTAAGCTAACCAGTCCTTGCCCTATCCTATTAATGTCCAGCGTCAAGCTAGGAAGCGACAAGTATCAATTTTTGAAGTCATTGGTTTGTGACTCGACTGGGAATCGAACTACCGCACTCCCGCTTGGGAAGCCTGCGCTCTATCGATTCGGTCATCGCGTCCGGTTATATGCTGAGTGTATATGGTCCCACGATTCCAAACCATGTCGGCGACAAAAGCCATATCAAGGACGACATGGTGTGCACACTGTTTGTGTTTGTTCGTGTGTTGGGGCTTTACGTCCTATCAACAGCTAAGGTCATATCATAGAGAGTACTGACTTTTGGCAATACACGCTCATGGCAACTTCGTAGTGCATCAGGTGCCGTGGCCGAATCAGCAAGAGTGCATTGTTTCTGTGTGGATGGCTCGGGAGTTTGAATCCCGGCCGAGTCAAATCAATGGCTTTTACTGAATTGATACTTGTTGCTGCCTGGCCATGCGCTCGGCATTATTAGGATAGGGCAAGGACTGGTTGGCTCAGTATCAGAATAATGTGACTGAATGGGATATCAGGCCATGTTGCTGGTGGCCTGTTCTCCGAGCGGGGCAACACTATAAAGTCGCCTTGAATGCACACTGTCATAAGTCAGTACCCGTCCTGGTATGTCCTTAGATGTTGCCAAGACGTAAAACCCCAACAACCAACCAAAATCAGATCATGGTGCAGGCGGTCTGGTCGCTCAGTGGGGCTGCACTATAAAGTCGCCTTGGGTTCGCACTATCACAAGTCGGTACCCGTCCTGATATGACCTTAGATGCTGCTAGGACATCCAACAACAAACAATTACATGGAATAATGTCACACACAACGTACGTGTATGGGAGGCTGACTCCGATGTCACAATGTAAAGGCCCTGTCACACTACGATGTACAGAGTGAAGGGCGCATTCCATATACGTGTAATGCGTAATGCGAATGCGAATGCGACAAAAAATCGAAATGCCTTGAAACCTATGACCTACATTCCATACACGCGTAATGCGTAATGCGAATGCGAATGCGAAAGAAATCCATTATCCCGATCGCTCCATGTAGCGATCGGTGCGTAATGCGTAATGCGTAAAGGTGGTGCGAATAGAAATCTGAGTCTGATGTGTCCATTAGTTTAACACTAGGAGAGGCGACTGAGCATTATGGAACAGTCTCACAGAGGGGTGCTAATTGGAAACACATGGTGAGCTGGGCACCCGGGAGACATACGGTTAGGGGAAAGCTAAAAATGCTACCATATGCACAGAAATATGAACACTTATCTATAATTTGGTTATAATAAAGGTAGGAACCCCCATGTGACGTACAAAAAGTTACATAGATATAAATGCAATATTTGGTCATATACAGAGCAGTATGGAGAATAATTGTTTATTTTTATTTTTTAAATATAGCCAGTCGTGTGACGCATAGCGCATTATGCATTACGCGTGTATGGAATGATGGCATTCGCATAACGCATAACGCATTACGCATTACGCGTATATGGAATGCGCCCTTTAGCGCATACTCAGCGTTAGAAAATTTGCCAGTACGTCGGCATTCGTCAAACTTTTCAGCGGTGGGGGGTAAAAATGGGCGAATACACAATGTACACACAACGTATGTACCGTATTCAGAACGTATCTCTGACGTATTGCTAGCGTATGAGAGGGTTCATGTGCCTCGCAAATGTTCGCAAAACGCTCGCATACGCTCATGGAACACTGACCAACATTGGCATATACGTTAAATACACTGGAGATACGGCAGGCATACTTTCAAAGTACGTTAGGAGTACGTAATGCATCCGTTGGCAGTACGCGTACTGTATGCAGACTGCACATTCCCACTGGCTGAACATACGGCTAACGTGCAGCAATGTATACCAATGTATCCCTAATGTACTCCCAATGTACACCAACGTTTCCCGAACGTACACACAGTGATACGTTCAATTTACAAGCCACATGTCGATACACATTGACAATTTTGAGCATGCGCAACATTTTTTCGGAGCCTCGGCGCACATCGACGTAAGACACCGTATACTGACGTATCCAGAACGTATACACCATATGCCCAAAGTACACATAACGTATGACGATGTACACCGACGTGTTGGTAGAAAATCACATACGTTGGCGCACGTTGAGGTGATACGTCATAGTGTGACAGCCCCTTAAGCGGCTTAAAATGAGGGGGAAATGCTGAATGCAACGTCTGCGTGATTGTGCATTATGCATTGATATATAACGATGCATTTCACAGACTCATTTAAATGCACGCCTGCATTCAGTTGTATATATACTTCATATATCATTTCACCTGAATAGTTCCTTTATGCATCACCGATGCATTGGTTGTTGTTCGAGTTCATCCGCCTCAAGTGTTACACACTCCGTACGTCCGCACATCGGCACCCACCGACCGCTACTGAAGGGCCGATCATATTCAACGGACGGGTTACCAGGAGCTGGGGTGTGCAACCCACGTGGCTAGCGACTAGTGCGACTGTGTGTACCTGCATAGACTTGCACACAATTTTTTTTTATTTTATTGAGGCTGTATTTATACTGTCCATAGCATGTAAGCCCGGGTACCCAGGCTTGTTTTCAATGCTGGCCAGCTGTAGTGTTGGTTCTGTCTTACCAAGCAGTAGCTGCTGATAAGTTGGTGACTTTATAGTGCTGCCCTACTGGGAGACCAATCCGCCAGCACCATGATCCTGGCGCTTGGCATTAATAGGATAGGGCAAGGACTGGTTAGCTCAGTGTCAGGATAACATGACTGAGTGGGATATCAGGTCATGATGCTGGCAACCTGTTTTCTCAGTGGGGGAACACCAAAAAGTCACCATGAGTGCGCACTGTCACAAGTCAGTACCCGTCCTGATATGTCCATAGATGTTGCCAGGACGTAAAACAACAAACAAACAAACATATAGAGGGCACCACCCACACTCATTGGCTGTTGTCATGCAGGTGGGAGAGGGGCAGGGTTGACCAATAGGGAAAAGCATTGTTTAATATGTAGAGCTAGCGCCTACCAGGGCTTACCTGTGTAGGGAGGGTTACACAACCAGGGGTGGGGTGCAAATATTATGCTGCAGTCACACTATGACGCTTTTCGCCGGCGCGCCGCAAACGCGCAAACTAAGTTGTACGTGTCGAGACACATCCAACTTTTCGGCGGTGTTCGGAAAAAGTTCGGTGTCAGCACAGCATGTTAGTAGCGCGCGGCCATCGTGTGTTGACGCATGCGAAAAAAGAAAAGAAAAGAAGTTTGGCGCGACGTCATCATATTTAGATATAGCTAGGGCATAAAACGTCAGAGTTCAATATACCATACATTGTTGGAAGGGAAGGTGAATGGCAGCAGAGGGAGAGGGAGACCAAGAACATCATGGTTTACAAATATTTCACAGTGGACAGGCTTGAATTATTCACAGTCTATCAGAACAGCGCACCATCGGGACAAGTGGAGAACCATTGCATCCAACCCTCGACTAGAGGACGGAACTATTGATTGATTGAGGGCGTAAAACAACAAAGCAACCATTTGGCGCAACGTGTGGAGACGACCCTCACGCGCGCGTGGCGTGTGCTTACCGTTCGCATAACGATCTTCCAGCATTGTCGAGCACAAAACTTTCAATGCACCCTGACGACCGTCCACGTCCATCAAGGTGTACCGACGCGCGCCTAACGCGCGCGTTACGCTTCCCGACGTCTCCCGACGTTTCGCCAAAAACGGACACACGTCGACGCATCGTAGTGTGACTGCAGCTTAATTACTGAGAGCGGGAGGGAATGCAGGCTTGGATTATGTGGGGCACTTACTGTGCACACACACAGAGGTATAATTCAACACTACACAGAGTGCAACATATACATACTCCTGACCAAACAGGATGGCCGAATGAGTTGAGCTGTTTTATGTCCTCGCAACATCTAAGGTAATATCAAGACGGGAACCGACTTGTGACAGTGCACACTCATGGCAACTTTATAGTGCTTCCCCGTTGGGATCGTGCTAACCAGTCCTTGTCCTATCCTGTTAATGCCGAGCGCCTGGCTAGGAACGGACAAGTATACATTTTGTAAGTTATTGGGTTTGACCAAACTGGGAATTGAACTCCCGACCTTCCACACAGGAAGCCTGCGCTCTACTGATTCGGCCACCGCGTCCGGTAGCTATCAACTTTGGTATCTCGTGCGTATTTGTTGGCTTTATCTGATAAGCAACTAAACCCATTTGTCAATTGGGAGCTGACGGGGCCGAATTGGTCAGCGGTAGCTTCCCCCTCCCTCACCCCCACCCCCCAATAAAATGTTTGTTTTGTTCAACGACGCCTCTAGAGAACATTGATTTTTATCATCAGCTATTGGAAATCAAACATATGGCCATTTTGACATATTTGTTTGAAGGAAACCGGCTGCCGCCACATAGGCTACTCTTTCCGATAAGCAGCAAGGGGTCTTTTATATGCACTTTCCCACAGACAACAACAGCCTATGATGAACCAGTTGTGGACCACTGATTGGAATGGAAAATAGCCCAAACTGCAAATGTGCCCACTGGGCAGGATCAATCAGATGACCCACACCTTCACAGGTGGACACTCTACCGCCTGAGCTACGTCCCGCTCCGTGCTAGCTTCCCATGTGGAAGGTTCTGAGTTCAAATCCCATCCAAGTCAAACCAATGACTTACAAATTTGATACTCGTCACTACCTAGCCTGTCACTACCTAACATGCTTTTCTGCTCAAGGGGGAACCTCCCCCTAAATGTATTGGGTGTCAGTCCCCGCTGACACTCAAACACATTTGACTACGTTGCGTTGATTTTTTGGCCCTGTGCCAACAGTTCTACACTGCAGACAGTATGCATGACCTTTTTACTAAGGTAAAACAGGAAAACATTTGAGCATTTTTGAGGGCAGCTGGACTGTACCACCTCATATAGTTTACTAAATAGATATTATCAATTATTAATCAAACTTTTCTTTTTCTATGGGAATTTGTTTCCCTTGACCACAAATATATGATTGTGAGCTTTCTAATTTAATGAGTGTCTATTGGCACATAATTGATTGTCTGCTTTTGCATGTAAAAGCGATGGTTTGAACAAAAAACAAACATTTCTTGCCGTGAATATGGCCTATGCTGCCAACACGGCGTAAAGCAACCACCAATCAATCAATCAATCAATCAACCTAGCCTGGTGCTTGGCATTAATAGGATCAAACAAGGACTGGTTAGCTGAGTAAGAGGATAATGTGACTGAGTGGGATATTGGGTCATGGTGCCGGTGGCTCGGTCTACCCCAGTAAGGTAGCAGTATTAAAGTCGCTACGAGCACAAGTCGGTACCCATAATGTGACCTTACATGTTGCTAGGATGTAAAACCCCAACACACTAACTACCCAGTTTCCACACGTTGCATGCCAACATCAATTTAACATATTTTTCACTTCAAATATCTCCAAAGTTAGCCATTCATAATAGACCAGACGATGGCCGAATGAGTTGAGCGTCCGCCTCCAGTTCTGGTAGGTCATGGGTTTCGAACCTCCTGGTTCAAATCCTGGCTGAGTCAAACCAATGACTTAAAAATTGACACTTGTCGCTACCAAACCTGGGACCAGACGGGATGGCCGAATGAGTTAGAGCGTTCGTCTCCCGTGCTGGTAGATCGTGGGGTCGTGGGTTCGAACCCTGGTCGAGTCAAACCAATGACTTAAAAATTGATATTTGTTGCTTCCTAGCCTGGCGCTCGGCATTACTAGGATAGGGCAAGGACTGGTGTGCTCAGTGTCAGGATAATGTGACTGAGTGGGATACCAGCTCATTGTGCCAGTGGCCTGGTTGCCATGAGTGCGCACTGTCACAAGTCGGTACCCATCCTGATATAACCTTAGATGTTGCTAGGAAGTAAAACAACAAGAACAACAACCTAACCAGGCGCCCGGCATTACTAGGATAATACAAGGAGCAGTGGAATGAGGAAGACCAATTGTCCGCGATTCAAATTTCCCCTGTTTAATCAACTGATATACTAAAAATAATAATAAAGGTTACTTCAATATAAAGTAATATAGAATATAATGATCAACCCAATACAGGCCTGGCGAGGTGGCCTAATCGGTAGAGCGCAGGTCTCACGTGCAGAAGGTTGGGAGTTCGCTTCCCGGTCGAGTCAAACCTATTGTAAAATATTCCGATATACGACATAGGGGGGAATGCAAATGTTCTATTACTGGTCAATGTATGTGACCATGTATGTTTATATATATATGTCTGGGCTGGTGGTGCCTGAGTGGGATGTAAATAGACATAGTGGTGCTGGCAGGTCTGGGTGTGGGTGCACTCAGGGCCTCTGTTGGGATAGGGATCACCACACTCAAAGGTCAAGGTTGGTGGTGGCCATGGGGGCCATACAGCTTGGTGGTGGTGGGCAGACCACTGGTATCCATGGGGACCAGGAATGCTGGATCCTGGTTGGTAGGGCGAAGAATGCTTGTTTTCCATTGGGTGAAAGGGGTGTGGTGATACTCTCCAATGAACCCATATGTAACCATATAAATAATAAACCAGAGGGCTTGACTGTCTCTCCTTCTTTACACTTTATACTCTTCCTTTCTCTTTGTCTGTATTGATTTCACCATAGCCTGCCTACATAGCCACAGATTCGAGCCTTAGCCTTTTTACGCTATGAATTTAAAATTGATACTTGTCGCTTCCTAGCCTGGTGCTCGGGATTAATAGGATATGGCAAGGACTGGTTAGCTCAGTGTCAGGACAATATGACTGAGTGGAATATCAGTTCATTGTGCTGGTGGCCTGATTTCCCAGTGGGGCTGCACTATAAAGTTGCCATGAGTGCCCACTGTCACAAGTCGGTACCCGTCCTGATATGACCTTAGCTGTTGCCAGGATGTAAAACTCAAACAAAAAAACAAACCTAATACAGTGGTGGAGTGATTAGAGTCGGACTCCTAATTTGAAGGTTGGTGATTCGATTCCCCATGCCCCCCACCTCTGCCAATTTGGATTTCCACCGCTGTGTATAACTTACAGCGTCATCAAAGGCCAGTTGCGCTCATACCATGTCTATGTGGTGTGGGAGGTTAAAAATCCCTTGGGTCGGTAAAAGTGTAGGCTCGGGCTTTCTATCGACAAACTATCTAATGGTGAAAACAAGTCTATTCAGACTCATCCATCATAATAGGCAGTTTTTTTAAACGCTTCTCGTTCATCGTGTATTTGTTTAAAGCGAACTTACTGCGCTTACGCCTCCTCCTTCGCCTTCTGCCAGAGTCACTGTCTGACCCTGAGCCGTCCTCCGAGCTGCTGTCTGTAGGGGAATCGTCCGGGTCCCCGGCCGCCTCTGCCTTTTTCTTCTTCCCGGACAGCTTCTTCTTCGTCGTCGGCACCGCCGTCACTGCCTCCTCCTCCGGCGATCCGGCGTCCAAGACCGCACGCAGCTCCTTCTTACGGCGCTCTCGCGCCCTCGCCGCCACCAGCCGCCTCAGCTCCCTCTCCTCGTCATCCTCCTCGTAGTCTTCCACCACGAGGCGCGAACCCTCACCGGCGCGCCGCGTCGAAGAAACCGGCGCCACCAACTTCTCACCCGCCTCCGCGGCATCCTCCTCGCCCGATGAAGGCAGCTCCGCCTTTACTGACCGCTTGCTAGTCCTTGTCCGCTTGCACTTATGGGTTCAATTGGGCCGAGTATACAGGAAAGCCGTTGGAGCTGGAGGGTCCGCGCATGCGCCTGAGGTGTTACCCATAATAGACTTGCCTCAGTCCTCCTAGCGGGCACTGGAGGCGCAAGACACATGGAGGCTAGACTTGCCTCAGTCCCCTCGCCGAAATGCCCCGCCGGCCCAGCAGCGTGTGGGGGTAGTGGGTTCGAATCCCCCCACCCGATATGCCACAGAGGGAGGGTTCCATCCTGAATAATATTCGTATAAATGCTTTATACCACACATAAATAAATCTTTAAGAAAAGAAATGTCAGAAATTCAAAGCCACACAGTTTTAAAGAGGAGCCATTTTCTACCTTTCCCCGTCAGGAGCCGACAGTCTTATCAATATCACACAAATCGGCGCAGGTAGAGCTGTGCAGTGCCTACCCCTAATATTAAAATGCTGAGCACAAACACCATCGACCCAATCCTACAGACCATTCATTGCAGTCGGACCAGAACCAATGACCTATATATAATAAAAAAGGCAATTTAATGCATACAGCCTTTTCTAAATTTAGGTTCCTTTAAACTAAAGTAATGGGCCTGTCACACTACGACGCTTCTCGCCGGCGACCCGTCAACGTGTGGTGTTTTTGGGCGATATTTGGTGAAATATGGAGACGCGCTGGTGGCGCGTTATCGGCGCGTCGGTACACGTCGGTACACTATTTTGGACGTTGACGGTCGGCGGACAATGTCGGCGCGCGTTATTGGTCGCCGATCGTTTTGAAAATGTCAAAAACCAGCAGCGACCGCCAGCGCGCGCAAATATATGGGTAAGGACGTTCGGCGCGCGTCGCGCTGCGTTGGATGCGCCGGAATAACGTTATGGGAACGCTAGGAAGACGGCGCGCGTGCGGGACGGTCGTTGCTCACGCGTTGCGCAAACTGGGCCGTTTTTGTTTTAGGCCCTAGCAACATTTAAGGTTAAATGAAGACGTCGCGCCAAACTTTTTTTTTTTTTCCCCCAGCGCGTCGACACACGTTGGCCGCGCGCGTATAACGCGCCGCGCTGACGCCGATCTTTTCCCCCAAACCGCCGAAAAGTTTGACGTTTCTCGACGCGCAAGATTTCATTTTCAACGCTGACGGGTCGCCGAGAGAAGCGTCGTAGTGTGACAGGGCCATAAAACAAATTTTATGTTAAAATTTTTTTTCCCGACTTACATAATTTTTATTTTATTAAAAAAACAGGATGTCAGAAGAAGTGATGGACACTTACCGTAATAGAGCCGATGGTTGAAGTTGTACAGTCCGATGCTTTTGAGTTTCTGTCATTTCTGAGAGATATTAGGTGGATCGGTATAATCTACATTACTTTAGTTCGTAAGTAACTTTATTTTAAATGGCTAATTTTGGTTGATATTTGGAATACAAATATGCTAAATTTATTTAAGCGTCCACATCAAAATTTTAATATCATAGCAGGCTGTAGAATTTCAGATTTCATGGGAAACACCTTTTGGATTCCGTGTCTGGTACTCATGGGAACCCATGGGTAACTGTTTTTTTGGTTCCGTAAAATTGGTGATGGGTACCCATTCTTGAACCAGTTAATTAAATTTAGTAGGAGTATATTTTGAACACACCTGTGCAGAAATTGTACATATACCTTTAATCATCTACAATGTAATGAAAACAACCGTCTGTATCATTTAATTATTATTCCATTTGAGTGAAATCAAATGCGTTTGATTAATATCATGGGAAACACAATTTCGGTTCCGTAGTTTCCCCAGCATGGTAACGACACATTACTGGTAAAGATTGTTACCGTGAAATCCTACAGCCTGTCATAGGGTTTAGCAGTAACATATTCAATTAGTTTGACTTAATATTCTCTTCTATGCAGCAATAAATTTATAATAAGTACATCAGTATCTAAGTTGGATATTTAGAATGAAATCTAGATGAGTGTATTTGCTTAGAAAATGTGATCCTTTCATTGGACTGTATCGCATCAACATGCACCGTGTGTGTGCATGTTGTGTTCGTTTGTTTTGGGTTTCATGTCTTGGCAACAACTAATACCCCTGTCACACTACGACGTAACGCGGTAGCGTAAGCCGACGTAGGTGAAATTAGGCCATTACGTCTAGATACGTTGAGATATGTTACTCATTCGTTAAGCCTACGTTGAGATATGTCGAGTTATGTCGAGTTACGTCGAGATACGGTGACATATGTCAAGGATTTGGACATACCCAAAACTTTCGACATAGCTCGACTTAAGGCCGTTATGTTGGGTTATTTTGCGCTCATGTTAGGCTTACGTCGAGGTATGTTAGACATTTGTTAGAGCTACATCAGTCTACGTTGAGCTATGTCCACTTACGGTAGACTGACGGAGAGCCTGGAGGAACGTGCAGCCCAGGTGCTGACAACGTGGAGTTAAGGTATCTCGATATAGGTCTAACGTGTCTCTGATCTGTGTCTAACGTTAGTCTAACATAAGTCCAACATGTCTTGGACATATTCAACATAGTTGATGAAGAGCTGGTACACGTAACGTATGGTGCGTGCGCCAACGTTCTTCAAATGTAAGCGAAAGTGGTGTGAACGTGGTGTGAACGTGGTGTGAACGTGGTGCAAATGTTTTGCCTTCGAGTATATAAAGGCATCTAACTTCGATACTCAGGCAATTATTAAACATTTGTTGCCATATAGAAGGGAATACCAAGTCAATTTAATAGAACCTGTTACTGCTGAAGCCTATGCTGTCATAGTTTTGGCGTTCTTGCTAAAACTACTTTTACATGCCTGTGCTTCAAATATCTCAAAAGTTTACCATCTAAAATAAAAGTTACTTCAGACTAAAGTAAGGTAGATTGTAACAATCAAATTAATGTATTTATCTCAGAAAAATGACAGAAACTCAAAACCATCAGACTATGCAACTCTAAGCTGGCACATTTCGTAGCTGCACCATGTGCTTCGTGCAGGTTTGTCTTTCTTCCACGCATCCCACAATGCACCGCGCGTCTGGAATGACGAACTTAATTATTAAGCCACCCCCATCTGGTATGATCTACCAGTGTATGTAGTATATCACATGGGGTGATTAAGGCAACGTGCTGCATAAATAACATACCCTTATATGGGCCTGTTCCACCTTCCTGCTTGTCTAAAATAACTGTACCACATTCCAATAGATTTACATAACTTCTTAAGGCCAAGCACTTAAAATGTCAGGAGTATTTTGTTCGGAAGATGTTGATTAGCACCAATTGTCAATCAAATTTGAAATTAATCAGCAATTAAATTTAAAATTGATTATCAATCAAATTAAAAATTATTTATCGATCAAATTTGAAATTGATTAGCAATCAAATTGAAATTGATTAGCAATCAATTTAAACATTGATTTGCAGTCAATTTGGAAATTGATTATAAATTACTCATTTTGTCTAAAAAAACTCGCTTTCATGCCACGCAAATATTTTGCATGACATAAAATATCACTTCTTGTATCATGTATCGCTTCGTAACCTGGTGCTCGGCATTAATAGGATAGGGCAAGGACTGGTTAGTTCAGTGTCAGGATAATGTGCCTGAGTGGGATATCTGGTCATTGTGCCGGCTGTAATAAATTCACTGATTTCCCAGTGTGGCAGCACTATAAAGTCGCCAAGAGTGCGCACTGACTGTCACAAGTCGGTACCCAACCTGATATGGCCTTAGATATTGCTAGGACGTAAAACTCCAATTACAAACCAATACTGTATTGTGATGCCTGTGCATTCACCACCTCTTACACCAGGGCCGTAATCGATTTACACGACCCGAGCGACTCGGGTCACCCGAGTCGTCCGAATTTCAAATAGAACACCATGACTGGAGTCGACAAATACATGTGCCATGTGCAAAACAACCCGACCCCTGTAACCCACCTCTTGGCTGGGGTGTCTAGGAGCGATGATGTCACATTTGCGCTGGTACCGTCCTGCAGGATAACAGCCACCGGTACCAGTCATGCATATTTTTTTTTGGTGATAACATAGATTAATGAAATGGAAATATCACTAAACTATGCCATCATAAAACAATTTAAATCCTATTTTGCTGTAATTATACCGGCTATTAAAAAAACAAAAAAGAGGGCCACCATTCCCCCCCCCCCCCCCCCCCCCCCGAGCGTGGAGAAGCGTATTCGATTATTTGTCCCGAGTCTGCAGGATGTGCGCATGCGCCAAAAAGTGGGTGACCCGAGTCGATTAATCGATTACGCCCCTGTGGTGTAAGCTGTAGCTGTGCCCCAACATGCTGGGTCACAGCTTCAGTCTTCACTAAGGAACCAGCAGAAGTCAGAATACCTGCATTGACAGTAAGTTTAATTTTCAAAAGTTAAGACGTTATTTGAAGTGAAAACATAACAAATTAATGTTGGCATGTACATTGAAATGCAACCAGACGGGATGGCCGAATGAGTTAGAGCGTCCATCTCCCGTGTTGTTAGACCATGGGATCGTCGGTTCGAACTCTGGTCGAGTCAACCATTGACTTAAAAAATTGATACTTGTCGCTTCCTAGCCAGGCGCTTGTCATTATTAGGATAGGGCAAGGAATGGTTGGCTCACTGTCAGGATAATGTGAGTGAGTGGGATATCAGATCATGGTGCCTGCAGCCTGGTCTCCCAGTGGGCCAGCACTATAAAGTCGCCATGAGTGCGCACTGTCACAAGTCGGTACCCATCCTGATATGAGCTTAGATGTTGCTAGGACGTAAAACGGACTAAACAGACTTAAACCGGACACCAACCGTACACGTCAGTCCGGCGGTGTCCATTACAAGTTTTGTGCATGTTCAAAACTTGTGCCAGACACCGCCGGACACCACCGGAGATAGAATGGACATGCTGGATGCCAACCGTATATAAACCGTACATTGCCGTATTTCACTGTACAGTGTCCGGTTTCTGTCCGTTTCTCCAATCCGGTAAGGCGTGACTTGGCCTTTACTGTGTGAATGCCGAGTTAGGGTAGATTAGTAAAACTGGGTTAGTGGGTTAGTGGGTTAGTGGGTTAGTGGGTTAGGTTAGTAAATGTGTTGCTTTCATCCGATTATACAGTGCAACCCCATTAAACCAAGCTCGGTTAAGCCAAATTATCGGATAATCCAAACTTTTTTCGGCGGCCCGGCAAAATACTACTATTTATCATATAAAAAAGTTGGTTAAATCAAAGTCGGTTAATCCAAAGTATCGGTTAATCCAAACAAAATTGTCGGCCCCAGGCCACTTCCGGTACAGTTAAACCAAACTTTCATTTGGTTTTAAGGTCATCTGAGATTTTGTTATATGATAAATGGTAGTATTTTGCCAGGTCGCCGAAAAAAGTTTGGATTAACCTATCGTTTGATTTAATCGAGGTTGGTTTAATGGGGTTAAACGGTATATACATAAAAAACAATAATCATAGTGTCCACGTACATTGTACATTCATAATGCACCCCCATTTTTGCCAAATCCAAGTCAAAGTCAAAGCTCGGTTAAACCAATGATCGGTTAATCCAAACAAATTTCTAGGGTCCCTTCAAGTTTGGTTTAACGGGGTTATACTGTACATAACTGGATGTAGTGGCCGAATTGGTAAAAGCACTGGCTTCTCATATGGAAGGTCAGGGGTTCGAATCCTACCCAAGTCAAACCAATGACTTACAAACTTGATACTTATCGCTACCTAGCCTGGCTCTCAGCATTAATATGAATGGGCAAGCACTGGCTAGCTCAGTATCAGGATAATGTGACTGAGTCATGGTGGTGTTTTTTAATTTTCTAATTAATTTTTTTTATTGAGGCTGTATTTATACTGTCAATAGCATATAAGCCCGGGTACCCAGGCTTGTTTTCAATGCTGGCCAGTTGTAGTGTTGGTGTTATCTTACCACACAGTGGCTGCTGATAAGGTATTTGATTGCCTGCATTTCAGTATCAGATAGATAATTGGTTGGTATGGTTAGTAGCCTATGTTAGTTTTTTTTTGATTTTCTTGGCATATATGTATTTTATTTTGTTCTACTCTTATTACTAGACTAGCCTGTTCTCCCAGTGGGGCAGCACTATGATTGTTTGTTTGTTTGTTTGTTTGTTGTTTTACGTCCTAGCAACATCTAAGGTCATATAAGGACTCAGCACTATGAAGTCGCCATGAGTGTGAACAGTCACAAGTGGGTACCCATTCTAATATGACCTTAGATGTTAGGGAGTAAAACTCCAACAACCAATCAATCATTTTCTTTTGGCTTGTATGGCCGGAAGGCTTACCGGTTGGTTTGTTCGACAGGCATTTATTACTACTGCCTGGTCTGGTGAACATCTAGACCACGCCTACTGACTGCAACGAGAGTTTAAAAACGGTGGCGCTGGATACCCACACAAATACTACTCTTCCTCTCTCGACTATATTCATACATAGGTATATAAATCTCGCGTGCAAGTGACAGTGTAGCGTCCAGGATAGAGGCGTGCCGGAGGTGGAGCCATCGGTCACGTGGTTAGAAGGTGAGGGTGGGGGGGGGCATACATCAAGTAAGCCACCCCATCAATATTTAGGGTAGGAAATAAACACATAATCCCTTACGTGCGTTTATACTCGCATAATGCTTATACATCACATATATGTATACAGTAAAACCTCTCTAAATCGACCGACCATGGGACCGACTTTCAGTGGTCCATTTAGAGAGGTGGTCTCGGTTTAGGAAGTTATAATATCCTTACAATGGTATCGTTGGGACCAAAATAAAACGATCGATATAGGAGAGTGGTCGATCTGTGGAGGTGGTCGGTTAGAGAGGTTTTACTGTATATGTATATATATGTATATATATGTATATATATGTACATATATGTATATATATATGTACATACATATATAGGTATGCAGGTATTGCAGGTATAGCAATACCTCAGGGAGTTTGACGCCCCTGCCTTGCAGAGTTGTAAACCACTGCCTTGTGGTACAGGTCCTTGACAGAACCGAAGGCTAAGGGAGCAAACCCTAAACAGAAAACCATGTCACTGTGGCAGCATTAAGGGCGGTTGATGTATTGAACTCCCAACATCTCCCGACCAGCCACTGCAGGGACAAATAGTTTTGCGCCTGTCTTGACATGTTCTTGCCGGTGTGAAACCTCTATTTGCTCCCCGAGAGAGTGCCGCTGGTAACTTTCAAAAGCCAGCAGCACTTCAACACTTTTGCAGGCAGCTTTCATGAAATGTACTCGAACGGATGGGGCTGCCCTCTATGGAAGATCTTCTGATCAAAAAGAATCTCCGGTGGACTGGACACCTCATGAGGATGTCATCAGACAGGGTACCAAAGCAGATCCTTTATTCTCAACTGTCTTCTGGCTACAGAAAGAGAGGGCGCCCCCGTCTCCGGTTCAGGGATACCATCAAGAGAAACCTGAAGCTGAGAGACATTAAGACAGACTCATGGACGCAACTCTCAGAGCAGAGAGCTAAATGGAGAGCGGCAGTCAAGTAATGAAAGCAGTCTTTGTCGCATTGCGACCGACAGCATGATGATGATGATGATGATGATATATGTACATGAATATATATATATATATATATATATATATATAGACCAGACAGGGTGGCCAAATGAGTTGAGCGTACGTCCCCTGTTTTGGGAGATCGGGGGATCTGAACTCGTGAGTTTGTGGGTTCGAACCCTGGTCGAGTCACACCAATGACTTAAAAATTGATACTCGTCACTTCCTAGCCTGGCGCTTCGCATTACTAGGATAGGGCAAGGACTGGGTGTCAGGATAATGTGGCTGAGTGGGATATCAGGTCATGGTGCTGGTGGCTTGATTTCCCAGTGGGGCAGCACTATAAAGTCGCCATGAGTTCGCACTGTCACAAGTCGGTACCCGTCGTGATATGACCTTAGATGTTGGTAGGATGTAAAACAATAATACACAAACAAAACAAAACAATTAGTTAGTAATAGGGGTCTCTCATTCTAATTGGTTTCTATTTATCGCTCAGAGTCTCAATATCTAGTCACAGAGCGGCGATATTTAATCGAAAATCTACTGTCCATGCAAGGTTTGTTTGATAGGGTTTCACATCCAGGCACCATTTAAGAAGGTCATATCAGAATGGGTACCGACTTTGTGAAAGTGTGCACTCATGGTGGCTTTATAGTGCTGCCCCACTCGGAAATCAAGCGCCCAGCACCATGACCTGATATTCCACTCAGCCACATTATCCTGACACTGAGCAAACCAGTCCTTGCCCTATCCTATTAATGCCGGGTGCCAGGCTCGGTAGGTAAAAGTATCAATTCAGTAAGTCATTGATTTGACTCGGCCGGGAATTAGAACTAACGACCTCCCGCATGGGAAGCCAATCAGCGCTGTTCCAGACACACACACCCACCCCGTCAGGCGTCGCAGCTAAGGGCACAAGGAGAGTGGAGGGGGGTGCCCCTTCGATGACGTCACAGTTGTAGTCCCGCCACACCTCGGTGTTTGCACCTGAGGATTTAATAATGCTGTATTACTCATATTTCTACTATGCAATCAGACACACCCACACCCACACCCACCCACACCCACACCACACCCACACCCACACCCACATCCTTACCACACCCACACTACACCCACACCATCCCCACACCACACCCACCCACACCACACCCACACCACACCACACCCACACCACACCACACACACCACACCACACCACACCACACCCACACCCACACCCACATCCTTACCACACCCACACTACACCCACACCATCCCCACACCACACCCACCCACACCCACACCACACCACACCCACACCACACCCACACCCACACCCACATCCTTACCACACCCACACTACACCCACACCATCCCCACACCACACCCACCCACACCCACACCACACCCACACCCACACTACACCCACACCACCCCACACCACCACCCACCCACACCCACACCCACCCACACCCACACCCACACCACACCCACACCACACCACACCACACACACCACACCACACCCACACCACACCACAACCACACCCACACCCACACCCACACCCACACCACACCCACACCCACACCTCACCACACCCACACCACACCCACACCACCCCACACCCACCCCACACCACACCCACCCACACCCCACCCACACCACACCCACACCACACCACACACACCACACCACCCCCCACCCCACCCCACCACACCCACACCACACCACACCACACCCACACCACACCCACACCACACCCACACCCACACCCACACCCCACCCCACACCCACACCCACACCACACCACACCCACACCACACCCACACCCACACCCACACCACACCACACCCACACACACACCCACACCGCACACACACCCACACCTCACCCACACACCCCACCCACACCACACCCACACCCACCCCACACCCACACCAACACCACACCACACCCACACCCACCCCACACCACACCACACCCACACCACACCCACACCCACACCCACACCCACACCCACACCACACCAACACCCGCACCACACCCACACCACACCCACACCACACCCACACCCACACCCACACGACACCCACACCCGCACCAACACCCACACGACACCCACACCCACACGACACCCACACCACACCCACACGCACACCCACACCCATACCACACCCATACCACACCCACACCCACACCACACCCACACCCACACCCACACCCACACCAACACCAACAAAGCGGGAGACGGACGCCCAACTCATCCGGCCATCCCGTCTGGTCCTGGCGGCCTGGTGTCCCAGTGGGGCAGTACTATTAAGTCGCCATGACCCGATGTGTTCTTAGATGTTGCCAGGACGTAAAACTCCAACAACCCCCAACCAACCATACGCACACTCACACTCACTCTCATAAAAATAAACATGGAACTCCCCAAATCTTAACCAGACGGGATGGACGAATGAGTTAGAGCGTCCGTCTCCCGTGCTGGTAGATCGTGGGGTCGTGGGTTCGAACCCTGGTCGAGATAAATCAATGACTTTAAAATTGATACTTGTCGCTTCCTAGCCAGGCACTGAGCATTATTAGGACAGGGCAAGGACTGGTGTGCTCAGTGTCAGGATAATGAGACTGAGTGGGATATCAGGTCATGGTGCCAGCGGCCTGGTTTCCCAGTGGGACAGCACTATAAAGTCACAATGAGTGTGCACTGTCACAAGTTGGTACCCGTCCTGATATGACCTTAGATGTTGCTAGCACATAAAAACAACAACAAACAAACCCCAAATCTTTGATTTGGACTTGGAACCACAATTACATCCATTTAAAAACAAAACCCCTATTGTTCGGAACAATTCATTACCTGATCCTTTGGGCTACCTTTCATTTGTAAATATAAAAAAGTTAAAATTCACAAAGCTTTGTGTAGAAATGACCTACAACTTATTTAGGGAGTCAAACCAGGACTATTAAGGCTTGTAATGAAAGAATTTGAAGGTAGTTGGTTTGATCCACGATCTCTCAAAAGGAGACACAGAGTGCTATTACTGCTCTGATTGCCTTCCCTTTTGGGAGAGCGTGGGTTTGAACACCGACGGAGTCAAAACACTGACTTACAATGCTGATTCTTGTTGCTACCTAGACTGGCACTCGACATTAATAGGATAATGCAAGGACCGGTTTCATGTGTATCAGAATATGTGATTTCGGATCATGGTGCTGGTGGCACGGTCTCCCAATGGGGGTAGCACTATAACGTTGTCATATGTGTGCTATGTCACAAGTCGGTGTCCATCTTTATATGACCTTGAATGTTGCTAGGATATAAACAATAATAAACGAACATAAATCCTTCATGACTTTGTTGGTTGGGACCTCCAACCTCCGCTCTATATTTGTATAATGCATTATATATAATATATACATATTTATTTATGAATACGTATCCATCTGTGTATATATGCATATATATTTATATATATATATATATTATCATCATCATCATGCTGTCGGTCGCGATGCAACAAAGACTGCTTTCATTATTTCATGAAATCTGCCTGCAAAAGTGTTGAAAGTGCTGCTGGCTTTTGCAAGTTACCAGCGGCACTCTCTCGGGGAGCAAATAAAGGTTTCACACCGGCAAGAACATGTCCAGACAGGCGCAAAACTATTTGTCCCTGCAATATATATAGTGGTTCTCTCTATATATATATAGCGGTTTTCTTCCTTTAGTGCAATTAATATACCATGGATTCCCGCTGCTACTGCTGGCCGCCGCCGTCTCTTCTTCTTCATAGCCATTTCATGTTTCGTTAATATAATCCCACCCGAGTGCCGACAGCCTATGTACTACATGTTCGTGGGCTCTACCCCTGCATCTGATGTGTATTAATTACCAGAACTCCCCCGCTTCCCTAGCTAAGGCCGACGATGTATTCCGCCGCTGCTTTCACTTATAAACACCTGAGATATTACCTATTGTTATTATTGTAGGTATTTAGGAGGTGGTTACTCGTCCCAAGAAGAGGGTTATGCTACATTCGGTGATGTTTACATCACTCACTCGTCTGCGCAGAAGGCCAATAGTAATAGATATTATAATAAACCATTATTAGGGATTTGACCACGATGGTTAGTGTAATAAGAGACCTGTTCATAAAGGGTAAGGAATGCAAGGAACGTCTCAATCACATTTTAAGAGCTCATGACTTTATTTCTGTTCCTACCAACACCATTTAATCTCTGCAAATGTCAACGGTATGAATAAATACTTCCCCTCCATTCCCTTTATAGTTAAAATACTCCCAATTACTCTATTTAAAGCCATATTATCATCTAAAACATCAAAGCGCCAATGAAACACGTGTGATAGGTCCAGGCCCGATGACTCAAACCTTCTATGTTGCTAGGAGAGTAGCGTGGGATGCCGCGGTGTGTCTCCTAGCAACGAGTTACAGCAGCGAACCCTTCACCGCATTTGATGGCCAATGCGGGTTTGTCTTGGCGAGCAGCCCACATTTCCATATGCGGGTCGCTCGACCCAAGCCCGCACCAGCCACAGCTCGATTGTAGTCTTGCCCACTTCATATATATTATTATACTGACAATGATGATTGCAGCGGGACGTAGCTCAGGCAGTAGCGTATCCATCTGTGAAGCTGTCAGTCATCGGATCGATCCTGCTCAGTGGATCCATTTGCAGTTTGGGCTATTTTCCATTCCAACCAGTAGTCCACAACTGGTTCATCAAAGGCTGTGGTGTGTGTTGTCCTGTCTATGGGAAAGTGCATATAAAAGACCCCTTGCTGCTTATCGGAAAGAGTAGCCTATAGCTGCGTTTACACGGGCAAAAGTAAAACGATTCAAGACAAAGCGTTCTACCTGAAACGTTCTCGTGGCGCGTTTACACGGTATCGTATTTTCAGACGTGTTGTGGCTTCTGCGCATGCGCGGATTCTCCCCCTGTTGCCGGCGAGCACTGCTATTTGTTTTGTTTACACTCGTCGATTCGACGCCGATGTAGCTGCTACGTTAATATCACTTGGAATTTAGGGTTAATTTAATTAAATTTCATCATTTGAGTATGTAATTCTGTTACATATGACCGCATTCAATAGATTTCGTTCTATTCGGTCCATAACACAGCTGGGCACCAGTGTAAAGTTACAGCTGAGCCTGTATCCGGCGAGCACCGCTATTGTACACTATCGCCGCCCGGGAACCAGCTGAAACGTTTCCTGTAGACCACCTGATTAGGTGGTATACGCGGAACGTTCCAGCCGAAACGGTTAAGCCCTAAAACGCCGCAGTGCCGCGTTTACACGGACACATTTAAAACGAACTAGGCAACTGGTTCCAGCTGGGGCGTTTCAACTCGCCCGTGTAAACGCAGCTTATGTGGCGGCAGCGGGTTTCTTCCAAAAGAAATATGTCAGAATGACGATATGTTTGACGTCCAATAGCCGATGATGAAAATCAATGCGCTCTCGAGATGTCATTAAAGCTGCATAGTCCGATGAAATATCAAATTTTCAAAACCAAACCAATTATCTAGATTTGATTTTACATATCTAACTTAGATACTGATGCACTTATTAAGCATTTGTTTCTGCGTAGAAGGCAATACTGAGTCAATTTAACAGAACCTGTTACGGTAGAAGTCTATGGTGTCAGAGTTTTGGCAAGCTTGCCAAAACTAATTTTCCATGTTTGCACTCAAAATATCTCAAAAGTTTACCATTTAAAATAAACGTAACTTTGAACTAATGTAAAGTAGATACTAGTGATCGATCTAATATATTTATCTAAGAAAAAATAGAGAAATTCAAAACCATCGGACTATGCAACTTTAAATAAAACAACATTTACTTTTCAATAATCTTTAAACTACTTAGAGAAGAAGTAGTTTTCCAATGACAAAATGAAGAAAAAGAAATCCCACCCACACACACACAGAAACGAGTTTTAAAAAAACACAAAAAAAACCCAGAGAATTCTTTTCCATTCAATCCAATTCCACCCTCCTTACGTGGGCTGTCACCTCAGCAATGTGTGCCAAGGCAAGGGTGTGGTGTCATTCTGACCCGATTTCGGCACATTTTTTTCATATGCAGGCCAACAGCAAATAAATGGAATTAATAATAACATCATAATAAAAAATATATAAAAGACTTCTTGAGAGCACAAGTACATGATCGGCCAAGGAGAACTTCTCGTCTCCACCCCCCCACCCCCCCCCACACATTACATTCCTCTTTTTTAGTCTTTTTGTTTGATAAATTATAGTCACGTGGTCTCTTTGTGGGGTAAGTTATAACTTATATACGAAGTAAGGGTGACTGCAAGCCAGTTAGCCAGTTAACGGGTTGAGCCCTGATTTCCACTTTCCCGGGCTTGGCAGGCCATATATTTGATATATATACAGTAAAACCTCTCTATACCGACCCCTCCACAGGTCCACCACTCCCCTATATCGATCGCTTTATTCCTTGTTTAAGTGGTCCATTTAGGAATGTGGTCGGTTTAGAGATTAATTGATTGGTGGTTGCTTTACGCCGTGTCGGCAGCATAGGCCATATTCACGGTCGGTTTAGAGAGTTTAAATATGGTTACAATGATATCGTTTGGACCCAAATAAAGCGATCGATATAGGGGAGTGGTCGATCTGGGGAGGTGGTCGGTTAGGGAGGTTTTACTGTATACATATACCCGTCCTGACATAACCTTAGATGTTGCTAGGACGTAAAAAAACAACATACAAACAAACTATGCATGTACATATATATATATATATATATATATACATATATATATATATATATATATATATATATATATGTATACACATATATATATATATATATATATATATATACATACAGTAAAACCTCTCTAACCAACAACCTCCACAGATGGACCACTTCCCTATATTGATCGCTTTATTTGGGTCCCAAACGATTGCCCATACAATACTATTGTAACGATTAAAACAACTCCGTAAACCGACCACCTCCCTAAATGGACCAGTTAAAAGTCGATCCCATGGTCGGTCGATGTAGAGACGTTTTACTGCATGTATATATATATATGTATATATATATATATATTATATATACGTGACATAGAAAAGAAAATACAAATATAAAGCAATGGAGAGTGAACATATATTCCATTTCCAGGTAATGGGCCAGCTGAGGTGAATGTATTCGCCATCGTGCGGTAACCCTGGTCAGGAGTCAATTTGTTCCTATCCGCGGATGCTAGCTTAAAGTTGCATAGTCCGATGGTTTTGAATTTCTGCCATTTTTCTGAGATAAATATTTTAGATTGATCATTATTACTGACTTTACTTTAGTGTGAAGTAACTTATATTTTAAATGGTAATTTTTTTAGATATTTGTTGTTGTTGTTTTGTTTTATGGTCCATTAGTTGTTTACTCAGGGGAAATTTCAGTCATAGACGACTGGTCTTCCTCATTCCACTTCCACTGCTGGTCGATAGAAAGCCCGAGCCTACACTTTTATCGACCCAAGGGATTTTTAACCTCCCACCCCACATAGACATGGTATGAGAGCAACCGGCCTTTGATGATGCTGTAAGTTATACACAGCGGTGGAAATCCAAATTGGCAGAGCTGGGGGCACGGGGAATCGAACCACCGACCCTCAGATTAGGTGTCTGACCTAGAAAAAAGTCAGACACTCTGCTACAGAGAACGCTGAAGTGCAAACATGTCAAATTAGTTTTGACAAGCTTGCCAAAACTCTGACACCATAGACTTCTGCAGTAACAGGTTCTGTTAAATTGACTCAGTATTGCCTTCTATGCAGAAACACATGTTTAATAAATGCACCAGTATCTAAGTTAGATATATAGAATCAGATCTAGATAATTGTTTTGGTTTTGAAAATGTGATACTTCATCGGACTATGCAGCTTTAACTAAATCGGCAGACGGAATTGGTAGAGCGTAGGCTTCCCATGCGGAAGGTAGGGAGTTCGAATTCAAGCCGAGTCAATCCAATGACTTATAAAATTGACACTTGTCGCTTCCTAGCCAGGCGCTTGACATTAATAGGATACGACAAGGATTGGTTGGTTCAGTGTCAGGATAATGTGACTGTGTGGGATATCAGATCAAGGTGCCGATGGCCTGGTCTCCCAGTGGGGCAGCACTATAAAGTCACCATGAGTGCACACTGTCACACGTCGGTACCTGTCCTGCCATGACCTTAGATGTTGATATGACCTAAACACCAACAACATTACTTGGATACGACAAGGAGTTGTTTGCTCAGTATGATTATGAGGATAATGTGACTGAGAGGGATATCGGACCATGGTGCCGGCGGCCTGGTTTCCCAATGTGTTCAGCACTATAACGTCGCCGGTACCATGACCCGATATCCCACTTAGTCATATTATCCTGATACTGAGCAGACCAGTCCTTGCCCTATTGTAGTAATGCCGAGCGCCACGCTAGTAGCGACAAGTATAAATTTTGTAAGTCATTTGTTTGACTCGGTTGGGATTCCAACCTATGACTTCCCACACTAGAAGCCAGCCATGGAGTGGGACGTAGCTCAGGCGGTAGAGTGTCCACCTGTGAAGCTGTGTGTCATCCTATCGATCCTGCTCAATGGACACATTTGCAGTTTGGGCTATTTTCCGTTCCAACCAGTGGTCCACAACTGGTTCATCAAAGGCTCTTGTATGTGCTGTCCTGTTTGTAGGAAAGTGCATATAAAAGACCCCTTGCTGCTTATCGGAACGAGTAGCTTATGTGGCAGCAGTGGGTTTCCTCCAAAGAAATATGTCAGAATGACCATATGTTTGACGTCCAAGAGCCGATGATGAAAATCAATGCGTTCTGGAGGCGTCATTAAATAAAACAAACTTTTGGAAGCCAGCCATCGCTCTTACGGATTCTGCCATCCCGTCCAGTCAATTAATCTGATCTGTTCTTTTTCCTTTTCAGACTGAATCAACATGGCGAAGGTCGTAGCTGACCAACCATTCCTCAAGGCTGTCCCAAAGGGCAGTACCTGCTTCCTCATCTGGAGGATAGAGGTGAGGTTAAGATGCAACCCATGACAACCGGCCCTCTGGTGGCAGTCGTAGAACTAATACCGGTCACTATGTATGCAGCATGCTCAGTGGAAAAGGTCTCAGTGACGATTTCAACCACCAACCCGCCCTCTGGTGGTAGTCATAGAACTAATGCTGGTCACTGCAGCATGCTCTGTGGAAAAGATCTTACTGATGATTTCCACCATCAACCAAGCTATCGATCAATCAAATTATCAATTGAATTATCAATCAAATTACCAATCAAATTATCAATCAAATTACCAATCAAATTACCAATCAAACTGTCAAGTTATGCATCAAGTAACCAACCGAGCAATCAACCAATGGCCACTCAAATGAATAAATCAAACTCAATAAATCAATTGGAACCCAAATTAATCAGTGAAGCGTTCTCTGCAGGGGAGTGGTTAGAGTGTCTGACCTTTTTCGAGGTCAGACTCCTAATCTGAAGGTTGGTGGTTCGATTCTCCATGCCACCCCGTCTGCCTATTTGGATTTCCACCGCTGTGTATAACTTACAGTGTCATCAAAGGCCAGTTGCTCTCATACCATGTCTATGTGGTGTCGGAGGTTAAAAATCCCATGGGTTGGTAAAAGTGTAGGCTCGGGCTTTCTATCGACAAACTGTCCAATGGTGAAAACAAGTCTATTCAGACTTATCCATAATAGGCAGTATACATTCAAATCAATCACTCAATCAATCAAGCTGTCAATCGACCAGTAACAACCAATCAATGACAACATACACCAATCGACCAATCAATCAATCACTGATAACTCTAATCAATCGACCAACTAATTAATGACAATCCAAACCAATCAATCCAAATCAATCAATCAACATAATGTAAACAACCAATCAATCCGTCTCAATGTAGACCAACAAATGAACCAATCAATCTGTGACAACTGAAATCAACCAATCAATTCTCTTGTAGGATTTCTGCCCCCAGCCTCTACCACGTGATCAGTATGGAACCTTCTACGATGGCGATTGTTACATCATTCTGGCTGTGAGTTCTTCTGCTATCCTCAGTAAACCTACATCTCTGAGAACACCACTTCTTAGCCATTTGGAACTGATGTGCACTCTTAAAATAATGCCCTTTTGTTCATCGTTTGTATTCACGTGCATAATCAGTTGAAAGAATTAATTTTTCGAAATCAAATCACTTACCTCTATTTGATCCTACCTATCTATCTAGCCTAGATGCTGGTGAACTTATTGAGCATTTATTGTTGTCATTATTCTGAAACTGGGCACCACATATTTGGTTTCCACATTATGATGGTGATAATTAATTCTTACTTTTTGTTTTGGTAGAAAGTCAAATAATTTGTGTTGCCCCTCTGTGTTAGGCACGCTAGTAATACTACATGTATTATTTAAAGCTGCATAGTCTGATGAAATATCAAATTTTCAAAACCAAACCAATTATCTAGATTTGATTCTACATATCTAACTTAGATACTGATGCACTTATTAAGCATTTGTTTCTGCGTAGAAGGCAATATTGAGTCAATTTAACAGAACCTGTTACTGCAGAAGTTTATGGTGTCAGAGTTTTGGCAAGCTTGCCAAAACAAATTTTCCATGTTTGCACTTGAAATATCTCAAAAGTTTACCATTTAATAGAAAAGTAACTTTGAACTAATGTAAAGTAGATACTAATGATCGATCTCATATAATTATCTCAGAAAAAATACAGAAATTCAAAACCATCGGACTATGCAACTTTAATCAATCCCACAAAGTGTATCAAAAGTACGCTAGTATGATTTAGTGCTAAAGTGAAAATGTGAAAATTACGCAAGGGCACCAAGCCTTTGCCTAAAGCGTTTAAAGATTTTTTCTTGTAAGACATAATCTTATTTGCTTATCTGTTATTAATAAAATCTTGTTTGAATTTCTTGTATATATCTTAAAATGATGTTCTGGATGTGTGCTTGATTTCCATGTTACATGAGTGATATTAATGTATTCCTCAATTTGGATAAGATCAAAATCAAAAAGTGAAATAGCTTTTTATTTTTCAAAATGTAAACTTAGATTAAATGAAGAGTTCAGGTGCAAAACCATGTAAACGCCAATCCAAAAAAAGTAGTTTAAATAAAAGATTTATACCAGAACATAATTTTAATTCTCACTAATTCCACTTCCCGTATGATCATATTGTTATGGAGCAATGAACAAAAAAGAAGGAATACCAAAAAAATTAACCTTTTGTAGGTTTGATTCCAACGTTTATCTCTATTATTGGAGTGGCGTTTGCATGGTTTTGCGCATGAACTCTTCATATGAACATGGATTCTAATATTACTTTGAATGTTTTATGCTATTATTTGGAAGGTTTTTACCTTTTAGTTTCCATGTCACAATTTAATGCCCAGTTTCAGAGAACGACCCAGATGTATATGTCCGTGTCAACGTTGTACAATTTGACACGCATATATGAGCCTGTCTCAAAAGGTGATAACTCTTTTTTTTTGGTCCATTGTAACGATTGACACAAAACAGTACAGAAACGGTTCCACTGAAAACACAAGGACATTTGCTTCAAATCAATATGTATCAGTTTATCCTGAGCAAATGCATAAGCAGATAGTATGTTGATCATTACAATGGACAAAGTTTTGTCCCATATTGCTTAGCACCTTTTAAGACAGTGTCATATATATATATATATATATATATATATATATATATATATATATATGTGTGTCAGTGATATAAAGTCCAATGCTTTCGCATTGTTTCAAATTCCTCCGCTGATCAAAACATGAATGCTCAGTAACATGAAATGATTTGATGGTTATTTTTAGCCTGACCTTGACCTAATTCAGAGGTCACATTGCAGCCACATACTACTCCCATCCCTGTATGCCAATCTCCTTGTCGTTTCTAAACACGTCTATATTGCTTAAAGCTGCATAGTCCGATGACAACATCAAATTTTCAAAACCAAAACAATTATCTAGATTCAATTGTACATATCTAACTTTGATACTGGTGCACTTATTAAACATTTGTCACCACATAGAAGGGAACATTGAGGCAATTTAATAGAACCTGTTACTTCCGAAGCCTGTGGTGTCAGAGTTTTGGCAAGCTTGCCAATATTAATTTGGCATAGTTGCACTTTAGATATCTTGGAAGTTAGCCATTTAAAGTAGAAGTTACTTCAAACTAAAGTAAGGTAGGTCATAGCGATCAATCTAATATATTTATCTTAGAAATTGACAGAAACTCAAAACCATCGGAGTATGCAACTTTGAATCTTTTATTTGCATATATGTATATCACGCCATCACATGGCAATTGCAAAATATTTAAAACATGTTCTTAAAAAAAAAAAAAAAATATATATATATATATATATATATATATATATATATATATATATATATATATATATATATATATATATATAGACAGGAACACCGACAAACATTAGGGACTATTCTTTATTTATATTCACATAATAAATTATATAGCAGTGGCTGAGACATTGACCCTTGAAAGACAAAAAGGAAGAGAGAGCGGACTATTTGTAAGAGACAGCAGAATAAGATCATGTACCATAATTATGGTACCTAAAAGAAATATAAGAAAGAATGTCATTCTGATATTTCTTTTACTATTTTTAGGGGTGGAAATAAACAAATTAATTACTGATGAATCTATCTGTAAGTTTCGATTCATTTGAAATACAGACGCCGTTCCCCTTTTCAAACCAAGTCAAGGAACGCTGTTCCCTCTCCCAAACAAACTGAAGGAATGCTCTTTCCCTCTCCCAAACAAAGTGAGGGAATGCTCTTTCCCTCCCCCAAACAAAGTGAGGGAACACTGTTCCCCTCTCCCAAACGAAGTGAGGGAACGTGGTTTCCCTCTCCCAAACAAAGTGAGGGAATGCGGTTTCCTTCTCCCAAACAAAGTGAGGGAACGCTTTCCCCCCCTCACATACAAAGGCAGGGAATGCTGTACATCTCCAAGTTCGGTGTACCGGTATTGTTTTTGTAGCCACTGGTTTGCAATACATGATTTCCATGACGCATGCGCAGAGCGTAATCCAGACTGGACTTGTGGGTCACAGAGTCTGTGGAGAGGCAATTGAGGTTCTGTTAACACTGGCTTCATATTGAGCAACTGACACAGTCTTTTCAGAACAAATGTGGATTTATCGAGAAAACATACTTACCATTTTTTAATAATTTTGGATAATTATAGCTGTATCCTATTGATTAATTGATAGATTGAAAAGCTCGATCATCAGTGTAAAACAACACAGTGACACACTGCCGACCCACAAACACGAGTGTCATCGCTTATCTCGGTGTCGTACTAGTCGCGGAAATTGTGTATTGTCATTGTTTGAATGCACATGTAGCAATTTGTCATGCACTCCCTGTACTCCCCCGTCTATGTTGTGTGACCAGGCTTTAGAACAAGGCAGCAACCAGGCACCAGGAATAAAGAAGGTAGAACCTGGGGTGGCAGGTCAAAGCCGGCATTTACAACCTTCCGCTTACTTACACCCTAATACTGTAACAGACCTTATTCATGCGAACAAACTCGGAAACGAGGCTCACACAAGGCAAGCGAATAACCAACCAACCAACCATTTGGACGGGTACTGATCATGGCACCACCTTACGTAGCGTTGAGACAGTGTTAGAATTCTTGCCGCTTTGGTATTAAGATGGCTATGGCTTTTTAAAATTTGGGGCACTGAAAATATAGCTTAGGTAATCGATGAATCAAGTTGGAAAAACTATCCTCGTTTAATGAATGTAATGAATTTAAATTAACAATCATTTCGATGGTGGTTTAGTTTGTTCCGCTTCATAACAATTATCTATCCTCTGAGACAAAAGATTCACCCCATACTACAGTAGCCTGAGTAGGGGTGAAGAACAACCCGGTATAAAAAGTGGAGAACATGTGAGTAAATGAAATGAGTACTTAAATTCTTAATCTAAAAAGCAAAATATATTCTTCACATACCTTGATATATTTATCCTCAAATTTTGAACTGATTAGTAGATTAGTCCAGTAGATCAATGAACTTTAAAGTTTGAATTGGCAGAGCCCAGATGTCAACATGGCAGCCATTGGTGGCAAGTTGGGAGGTTCCTGGGTAATGATCCAATCTTTGTCAGGAAACAGTCATTTTCATTGGCTGATGTAGTCAGGTGGTACAACCAGTTCATTCAAATATGGAGGATTCACTTCATGGACTATGTGACTTCAAACTGATTTTGTGTCATTATACCTTGATATTATGTTATTTGAACACTCTGGAGAGTATATGTTGAGGGAAAACATATACAAATATATTGTAGCTATTGGATTTTAATCAATGTAAGGTAGGGATGCCAATCTAATGGCCCTGTCACACTACGATGTAATGACGTCAACGTAGGGAGAACGTGAAGAACGTTGAACTTTGCGGCGTAGTATGCAAATTTGGGCACAAGTTGAACGTGGATGCAGTGTAGTGGACGAGAGCGTAACATCGGTAAAGCGTAGTGATACCGTCATTCAACGAGAGAGGACAAGGTCATTATGCTCACGGAACGTTATGAACGTTATTCCATCGCCAGAAGAACGTTACGTGACGTTACGTACGTCATGAGACGTTGAACGTACGTTGAATGTACGTTCTCCTGACGTTCTCCTGACGTTCTCCTGATGTTCCCATTACACCGTGTGGGCATTTCCACCTGGTTTAATGTGGGTCAACGTAGTGGAACGTAGTTGAACGTAGTGAGCAGCATTTGCCTAACGTCTGTTTAACGTCATTGACGTTCGCTGAACGTGAACAGAACTTATGGCGAACGTAAACCCTTACGTTCGATCTACGTCAAAATTTTTGAACATGTCCAAAACCTCGACGTAACTCGACGTAACATGACATAATGTGACGTAGCTCGACGTCAGTCTAACGTCATTATGACGTCATCATAACGTAATCCAACATACATCAACGTAATGACGAAAAATCACCACGTTAGGCTCACGTTCGCTCATTACGTCGTAGTGTGACAGGGGTATAAGACCCATCAACAGTGAGACACATTTTCTCCAAATTTTACATAGGGTTGTAATTCACCTCTGAATAGTGTCAGAGGTGAATCTTTTATCTACTATCCCCGTTGACTCTGGATAGTTAATTGTATCATGAGTGTCATTGCATTCTAAGACAATGAGTAAACATTTTGTAAACATTTGTTTTACGTCATGCACGAATAAGGTCAATCCTATGCTATTGCGACAATAACCGTTGTTAGTCATTGACAGCATGAAGTTTACCGTAGGGTTGCTAACCGAAGTATACTCTAACCACAGTTTACGTGAAAACCACTCAACCACGTTTTCTGAAAAAAGGAACGTTTCACATGTAACAGCAAGGAGTTCATGCTCGTCTTGTCCTCGTCATCGTGAGTGTGTTATGAAGGGCATCATGAGCATGTTGTCATGGATATCATGTCTGTGTTGACATGAACATCATGATTCTGTTGTCATGGACATCATGATTAAGTTGACATGAACATCACGAGTCTGTTGTTACTGTTAGGGACAGCATGTCGGTTTTGAGATGAACATCGTGATTTTGTTGTCATGGACATCATGACTGTGTTGACATGAACATCACAAGTCTGTTGTCAAGGACATCATGGTGGTGTTGACATGAACATCACGAGTCTGTTGTCAAGGACATCATGACTGTGTTGACATGAACATCACAAGTCTGTTGTTAGAAACATCATGGCGGTGTTGACATGAACATCATGATTCTGTTGTCATTAGAGTCTATAGCACACACGACAGGGAAGCATGAGTTGGAGGACATGGATTTATACCGGGCAGCCCCCGGGGGGCTTTAGATTTTCAGGTGTGGTATCCGAATGCTGCAGGGAAAAGGTCATGTGGTGATCAGAATGGTGAGGGATGTGAGTGAGGTGAGGGGAGATGAGACAAGTGAACAATTGAGCTGAGTTGAATAATGACAGAGCAACTAGCGGGTAGCAACAGTTACTTAATTATTAACAGCAATAATCATGTATATGTTTTTAAGGTTAAATGTCATTAATTAAATTGTTATTAAAATTATATAATCTAATGTCTTAAAATCTTGGCGGAGTGGGTGGGTGGGGAAAAAGGAGGTTAGTGGTCAGTCCGGTGGAGATGAGCGGAGTGATCAAGGAGGGTGGCAGCCGGCGGATGGGGGAGGGATGGGAGGCAGGGAAAGAGGGAGGGGGGGAGGAGAAAGGGGGGCCCAACGGCTTCGCTGTCTAATGTGCCCTGCAATGACCCCAAATGAGCCCAAGCTCATTCAACACCATGGACATCATGACTGCGTTGACATGAGCATCAAAATTCTGTTGTTAGGGACATCATTGCGGTGTTGACATGAACATTGTACATGTTATACGTAACATGGGTAATTCACTGCGGAGGTGTGATGGCATGGCCCCTCCCTCCAGCACCCGATTAGATTCGAACTACCACCACCACGCACTCCTCCCCCAATGGACCCGGCCAGCCACCGACCTGCCCCCTATATCCATACGCCCGAACCGCCGGCCCATACCTACAGCACTGCCCGGGCGACTGCCGGCCTACGGTGGCGCCAACTCCCTGCCATCACCCGCATTAGGAGCAGCTCTGATGCAACCTCCACACTGCCCCCTACCCACGCCCTGCTCACAACTGACCCTCCAGCCAACCGGACAACACCCACCAAATTCCCCACCCCTCCTTCCCCACTGTTCATTATAACAATGTAATGCTATGTACTCAACACTGTTAGACTCGTACAACTTCATCAGATTGCACTCTCCTTATCCACCATAATGTACTACATATGACTGCATAACCTTATTCTGATCCTCAAGGGGCCAATGAAGCCACATTATACCAGTCGTGCCTCCGCATTAGTGAATTATGGGTCTGTTGTCATGGACATCATGAGTGTGTTATCACAGTGAGCCGCAGTGTAAGCTTACACATCCCAATTTAAATATCTACAGCGCGCTTTAGGCGCATCTAGGCATTATTCACCCTGCCTTTGTGTTTTCTGTGGTTTCAAATCTTTATTTTGAACCACCAATATTGAATGGTGCTGTATTTCTGCTCTGTATGAGATATTGTACCATTCATTCGCTTCTAATGGTACTAGTATCATTTCATCGGTTGGCCTCCTACTTTGTATTTTGATGAGTCCTACTACTTTATATTTGGATGAGTTCTAACTGTACTAGTTTAATACTTCACAATCTCTGGGTTCTGATAAATAAACAACGATCTGTTAGATACTAGCACTGCTACTTGTCCCAACTCAGTAGTATGAAGCATTGGTGCCAGTATATATGTAGTATATGTGATGAACTATGGACCTATTGTTGATTTTCTGGAAAATAATAAACTTAAGATTTGGTGGCGTAATAATTAATTAACAGGGGTTTCTTGGCATTCAGCCAACACAAAGTTCTGAATCATGAATTGATATTAAAGTCGCCTGGTATACGTCACCCAGAAACAAACGAATCCAGCATCAAAAGCTCTCCAAACATACCTTTGCTTAGTTTTTTCAGTTCATGCAACTGAACATGTGTGAGGAGTGTTGAGGTCCGTTATGTATGAATGACATCATAGGTGGGATTCCCTCATTACATGACCTAGAGGGGTTCCCCACACACAGGGGAATCCATGGCAACCACCAAGATGACAGCCACAGAGAGCTTTCAATTCAGCTTTTATAGTCTATTAATCTACATGATTTAGTCAATTGTTCACACAAAAAGTAGGTGGTTATGAGAAATAAACATTTGAACTTTATATTTAGTATTTTAGATTGCAAATTCTAACATTTTTCTTTATATGGTTGTCTAAAATCCTTGTCAGTGCTGCTGGACTAACTACAACACAACAGGAGCAACCAATTTCAGCACTCTCTCCTCCCCCCCCCCCCCCCCCCCCCCTGCCGCCCCCCAACTATTACAGTTGCATAAACTGAAAACCTGCAAAGGTATTCTTGGAGAGCATTTGTCGGAGTGGAGTACGGTTCGTGCCTCAGCAGCCTATACCGGGTCCATTTAAGGTACATTCAACCATATTTTGGTCTTGTCTGCGTTATATGCTATGAGTATCAAAGACTTTTGCTTGGTTAATAGGCCTAATGCTAATAATTTTATGAGCCGAAAATATAATTAACAAATTTACATGCTGACATGATTTTAAACAATTTTGTTGTTATTTAACAAATTCATTATCAATATTTATGTCAAATCAAAAGGGGAGTATCTGATTTCCATAGAGTTCATGTCACACACGTTTTTTAAGGTTTTTGTTTTGTTTTTCGAAAATTACATTTGCTGCCAGTAAAATAGTGTACCAGATGGCTTGGCCGAATGAGTTGAGTGTCCGTCTCCTATTTTGGGAAATCGGGGAATCCAAACCCATGGGTTTATGGGTTCGAACCCTGGTCGAGTCAAACCAATGACTTAAAAATTGATACTTGTCTCTTCCTAGCCAGGCGCTCGGCATTATTAGGAGAGGGCAAGGACTGGTTGGCTCAGTGTCAGGATAATGTGACTGAGTGTGATATTGGGTCATGGTGCTGGTGGCCTGGTCTCCTAGTGGGGCAGCACTATAAAGTCACCATGAGTGCGCACTGTCACAAGTCGGTACCCATCCTAATGTGACCTTAGATGTTGCTAGGATGTAAAACAACAACAAACAAACAAGTAAAACAGTTTATTGAGTTTAAGATTTTGCTACCGCATGTAAAGCTATCAATGGTAAAGCACCAGAATATCTGTGTAATCTTCGTTCCTTCGAACAGTCATCGCAAACTCTCAGATCATCCAGTCAGATATTATTGCATGTCTAGGGGTCTAAACTCAAATCATCTGGTGATTATTTGTGTCCCAAATTAATGTTACATACTTGAACTTCAAAAATATCTTTAAAAACTTAGCCAATTTATAATAAAGGTTACATCAAGCTAAAGCGCAGACAGCAATAATGGCCAGCTTAATATATTAATCTACAGAACTAATAATACTGGTCAGCCTAATATATTTATGTAAATAATTAAGTGAAAAAAACCCAACCAAATAGATTACGCAGCTTAGTTTAAGCTCCATCACTAAATGCATTGAAAAACAGACTTGATGAATTTTGGATTCAGTATCCGTATAGTCAGTCCTCGCTGCATGACCATTATAATTATGACAGGTCATATATAGACATGCCGAATCTGTTAACAGGCTATTATGCCTAAGTATATAAACATAAGAAGATAAGTAGATTGTTGTTTGTTTGTTTGTTTCTTGTTTTATGTCCTAGCAACATCTAAGGTCATATCAGGACTGGTACCGCCTTGTGACAGTGCATGCTCATGGCGACTTTATAGTGCTGCCCCACTGGGAAACCAGGCCACCAGCACCATGACCTGATATCCGACTCAGTCACATTATCCTGACACTGAGCCAACCAGTCCTTGCCCTATCCTAATAATGACGAGTGCCAGGCTAGGAAGCATCAAGTATCAATTTTATAAGTCATTGGTTTGACTCAACCAGGATTTGAACTCCCAGTCTCCCAAAACAGGAGACAGACGCTCTACTCATTCGGCCATGCCATCTGGTGGATAAGTATGAGTAGAAGTGTAAGCTTTCACCTTTTTCATGTTTCTTATTGTTGCTTGCTCAAGGTTCAAGAAGTGCGGACTGGAAAACTTAACACACGGATTCACTTCTGGCTGGGAAAGGATTCCACCCCAGTAAGTATAATATTATAACACTCGCCAGGTTACATCAACGGGGTCCCCCCGCCCCCCACTGTGGGTATTCCTTGACTTTACTTGACTTCTGGGGTGTTTGTAACCTGACGACGGTTACCCGCTGCAGAACTGCAACAATATAGACCGATTTATCAGTCCAATCTTTGGTTGAAGATTAATCTTCAGGTGGGACAGTTGTAGAAGCTGGGGGATGTCTTTACAATGATTAAATGACGAGTTGTTGGGGGCGCCCCGAATCACTCCGATCCGGTGGTAGCACAGCACTTGTATCCAGCAGACAGCAGCAAGGGTTTAGGAGGAAGAGACGGGCAGAGGTGGGTCCAGCGGTTCCAGCAACAAGAACAAAGCACGAGAAATGATAAGGTAAAGGGCCCCACCCAAGCAAATAACTCCCTTGATCAGGGGGAGAAGTAAGCCTGGAAGAAAGAAAAAAAAGGTACAATATAGGAAAGAGAAATGAGGAGAGTTGAGTCAAAGGACCGTGTCTATTTGCTCTATGGTGACCAGCCGGCGAGCCAAAGACACGGACAGAGTAAGAGTAGAAAGTGAAATGCTGGTGGGCTCTCCCTCCTGGAACTCTTTTCAGACAATATCAAGGAGGAGCATGGCCAGAAGAGAGGAGATAGAGAGAGGTGTGGACGAAGTGCGGTCCGGATAGCAAGTGTCAAACGGGTATTACCAGTTCTGCTGGTCCTTTATTGAGGACTGAAGCTTGAAACCCAGCACAAGAAGTGCGGTCCGGATAGCAAGTGTCCGTCACAGCTACATCCTACATGACGGAAGTTGGGGTTGGTGCCGCTCCCAGCCCCATCCTTCACAATAGACCCTATTCCTCAAATGCACTTTGCGTCTACAACCATATATGCCCCCTGATGACCAAACCTCGTAGGGTTATTGCTATTAACTTGTTTCTAATGTAAATTAATTTGTTTCTAATGTAAATTTTGTGGTGAAATTGTTTGAGTAAATATTTTATATGAGATAAAATACCACTTACTGTATAACTGTGTACGCGTCTTCCCCACCTTCCCCACAATCCCCACCTTCCGCTGTTTAAGCTTAAGCTGGCACCTGGCGTGCTGTATTGTATGGAATCTTTTATTTATATTTTTTTCTTGAAGAGTTATACTGACTATCATGAATAAGTCTGAATAGGCTTGTAGTCACCATTAGACAGTTTGTCGATAGAAAGCCCGAGCCTACACTTTTACCGACCCAAGGGATTTTTAACTTCCCACACCACATAGACATGGTATGAGAGCAACTGGCCTTTGATGATGCTGTAAGTTATACACAGCGGTGGAAATCCAAATTGGCAGAGGTGGGGGCACAGGGAATCAAACCACTAACCTTCAGATTAGGAGTCCGACCTTGAAAAAAGTCAGACACTCTAACCACTCCGCCACAGAGAATACCACAAATACTAATATAATAAGATCGCTGACCAGATCTTTAACTATTGGCTGCGTTAACACTAACTTTGAAATTATGGAAGTGATGTATCCACCTTGAACTGATTGGATAGAGGACAGCAAAGTTCAACGCAACTCACCTCGACTCACCCGTGACCTACTCAACTCAGCCTCTCCGTCCACCTGATTGGCTAATACCACAGAGTCAATCAAACTACCGCCAATCAGGGAACAGGAAAAGTGTGGGACCCCACAAATATAAGCATGTGCTCTTCACCGGCACTGTCCCACAGATACTTGCTATCCCGACTGCACTCTGTCCACACCCCTATCTATCTCCTCTCCACTGGCCTTGCTCCTCGTTAATATGTCTGAAAAGAGTTCCAGGAGGGGGAGCCCGCCGGCATTTCACTTTCTACTCTTACTCTGTCCATGTCTATGGCTCGCTTGTTGGTCACCATAGAGCAAATAGACGTGGTCCTTTGACTCAACTCTCCTCATTTCTCTTTCCTAGACTCTACCCTTTCTATTTCTCCCAGGCATACTTCTTCCCCTGACCAGGGGAGTTGTGTGCTTGGGTGGGGCCCTGTACCTTTACGTTTTCTCTCGCTTTGTTCTCGTTGCTGGAACCACCGCTGCACCCATCTTTACCCGCCCTTCCTCGAAACCCTTGCTGCTCTCGACTGGATACAAGTGCCCAACTACCGCTCAACTACTGCTGGACTGAAGAGATTCCGGGCCGCCTCAATGCTTTGACGTTACCACATTGTAAAGATGTCCCCAGCTTCTACAATACTCCCTACTGAAGTTTAATCTTCAACCAAAGATTGGGCCGATTTATCGGAGCCTCTCTATAAATGTTGCAGTTCTGCAACCAGTAACCGTCATAAGGTTACAAACGACCCCCAAAGTCAAGCCGGCACCGTACACCTCCTTCAGTCCTCAGCAGACCGACAACCACTCCACACCAGCTTTTCTACCCACCCGCCCACCCACATTGCCACATAATTGTGTTACCACATCCAATCACAAACAGAACTTATAATGTCCTTTTCACATTAATCTCCCGACATCATACAGCAATGATCACCCGCTGACTATAACAGCCTTCTTCTCAATGCTAATTAGTTATCGTATTTTCTGTATTTCCTGGTTTCTTGTTCGATAACTGCTACTGTATAAAGTTGTCATGACTTTGTCTCATTGTGAACATGTTGCTCACCGTTGATCATCACTATTACACCCTGCATGCCAAGTGGCATGTTGGGACGGTAATCAAGTAACATTTCTTCCCAACTACAATAAAACCTCTCTAACCGACCACCTCCACAGATCGACAACTGCCCTATATTGATGGCTTTATTTTATTTTATTTATTTGTTGGTAAAGTATTTATTCATCTGAATATGACATTTGTCAGCACTGGAGCACTGGTCTTCCGGCCATCTTACTATTGTAGTTGACAGTCTAAATAATCTAAGTTTGATCAGTGCTGTATTAGTTACAGCACCGATCCTGTAGAATTGAGGGAGTGGCTCCTGCTGTATAATGTACAGCACCAGTCTCTGTAGTTCATGCAGAAATGGGGAGCAGCACCGAGTAGAAAGTGTATACTCGGGGCAACTCAAACAATCGTTGTGGGTTACATTTTCTCTTATTTGGGTCCCAAACGATCGCCCCATACAATACCATTGTAACAATACAAAAATCTCCCACAGCCAACCACCTCCCTAAATAGACCATTTAAAGTCGGTCTCATGGTCGGTCAATTTAGAGAGGTTTTACTGAACAGCTTCCATAGTCTCTGTGCCTTGTTACCGGTGGGTGATGCTGATTGGTTTCCTCTGATAGGATGAACAAGGAACAGCAGCCATCAAAACTGTCGAACTTGACGATTTCCTCGGAGGTCATCCTGTCCAGTACAGGGAGGTTCAGGGCGTCGAATCAAAAATATTTCTCAAATACTTCCAAGATGGCCTAAGGTAAGCAACAACAATTCAAAGCATGTCTAACATATATATTTAATGGTCAGAATCTCACCAGCAGGACAAAATTGGCAGTTGTCAATAGGCCTACCATATATACGCGAGTATAAGTCGACTTCGAGTATAAGTCAAGGGGTATTTTTTAAGGAAATATCTGGAATTAGGCCTAACCCAACTATAGGTCGAGTTAGATTTTATTTACTGACAAATTAAACTTTGTTCATACACATGCACAAATATTCAACAAGATGACAACACCACTGGTCACTGAAAAACCTTCAAAGTCAGATACTTTATCAGACTCCTCCAGTAACTGCACATGACTAAGAGCATCACTGTAACATTCATCACTAGCGTCAATGTCAATGTCAATGTCAATGTCAATGTCAATGTCAATGTCCTCAGAGTCATCATCACTGACTGAGTCACACTCATCTTGCTATAAGATGTCATCCTGGGTGCCATACATGCTCCCGTGGGGGGTGGGGGGGGGGGTAGAATCGCGAGTATAAGACGACCTCAGAATAGATTTCTTTGTGGTAAAACTCCTCGACTTATGACTGGGCGAGTTGGCCGAATCGGGAGAGCACAGGCATCGCGTGCGGAAGATCGCGAGTTCGCGAGTTCGGTTCCCGATCAAGTCAAACCAATGACTTAAAAATTTATACTTGTCGCTTCCTAGCCTGGTGCTTGGCATTTTTAGGATAGGGCAAGGACTGGTTGGCTCAGTGTCAGGATAATGTGACTGAGTGGGATATCGGGTCATGGTGCCAGCAGCCTGATTTCCCAGTGGGGCAACACTATAAAACCACTGTGAGTCCGTACTGTCACAAGTCGGTTCCCGTCCTGATATGACCTTAGATGTTGATAGGAAGTAATCAACAACAAACAAACAAACAAAATCCTCGACTTATATTCAAGTATATGGGCTATTCTCCAAAACTGGGCACCACATATTTGGTCTCCATGTTACGATGCTGATAAATAAGTCTTTGTTTTGTCAATAGCAAGTCAAATAATTATTGTAGCCTTTGTCTATTAGGTATGTTAGCAGTTCTACATGTATTGAAATTATCCCACATAAGATATCAAAATTATAATTGTATGATTTTGCGCTAGAGTGAAAATGTGAAAATTTACACATTGACCCAATACGTGTAGCCATCTTTTTTTCAACTTATTTTTCAACTTTTTTCTTGTAAGGCATAACCTTGTCTGCTTAACAGTAATCAATACAATCTTGTTTAACTATGTTGTATATGTTAAAATGAGGTTCTGGATGTGTCTTTGATTTTCATGTTACATGAGTGATATTAATGTATTGCTCAATTTGTATAAGATCTAATTCAAAAAGTGAAATTCTTTTTTTTCAACTCTGACATATCCACAACATACAAACCTTCATAGGACATTGGACTAAGCTATTATTTGGAAGGATTTTTGCTATTATTTGGAAGGTTTTCACTTTTGGTTTCCACATCACACTTTGGTGCCCAGTTTTAGAGAATGACCTATATCCGGGATGGGTATATTCTAAGTACTGCTGGATGTAAAAATAACAAAACAATCCTGATATTTAGTCAAGGCACAACGAGGAGAATGAATTAAGGGACTATTCTGGAAAAGTGATGTTCCGAATAGAATTAAGTCGAAAGTAGGGACGTGTATGGGGGAAGGCTTAAAACTAATATCGATAAAGTCGCCACCTGCACCTATGGCTACCGCCATTGCGTGCAGGTGGGAAGGGGTACAGTTAGGCAGTTATGCTGTGTTCATATGAACTGGTGAATATGGTGTTTCCCACTTCACAACTGGTGAATTGTGTTCAATTGACTTCACAACTGGTGAACACCACCTGTGAACTGGAGATTTTTTAAGCGGCTCGTTATTCACCACTTGTGAAAAAATGGCAGCGTATGGAGAAAAGTTGCATGGTAAACTTCTTGTAAGGTTCCATAATATATTGACAAAAATATGTTTGTAATAAAACCATTGTCCATGACGTGTGGTCTTAAAATAAATCATACATGGTGTATAATATGGTAGTGGATGCTATGTACCAAAAACGTGCAGTTTACATGTTATTTATGCATGTATTGTAGTTTGCCTCTATTATCGCCCAGCCTGAAACGTTCAATTTTTTTAATCATAGACCGCAAAAACTTGCTCAAAATGTATTATTTCAATCATATTTGATTAAATCTATGTATCTAAACTTAGATTCTGTGTTAATATAATGGTTACACCATAGTAAAAAAGCTAAAAGCCTTCTGGAATCCATATTGTCATTGTTTACCGCGAATTGTCAAATGAACGCTCTCAGTTTACATGGTCGTGTTCACCGACAGTAAGTGGGAAGTTCACCATATTCACCAGGATGCTATGAACGCAGCATAAGGGTCGCGCCATGGAGTACTGAGAGTAGGAAGGGGCGTAGGCAGGAGCTGTGGGCTGTCAATCATTGTCATGTATATAGATGTCAATCAACATTAAATTTGATGACCTGCAACAACTAATAGGAAAACACCTGACCATCTGCAGGCCTAACAAGTACTCTCAAAGAAAATGTTATAATAATTATGGCTCTCCCCCGTACCCACCAATCAGGAGACTCGCTAAGTGGCGCCACGTGGTGGCTGTTTATAAACACGGAGTGGACAGTTGCTATCGTGACTCGACCTGTTAATCACTAGCTCTACTGATTTTGGTTATTTGAATTGAAATATTCTTTTTTTCTTGAAGATTTATACTGCCTATCATGGATAAGTCTGAATAATCTTGTTTTCACCATTAGACAGTTTGTCGATAGAAACCCTGAGCCTACACTTTTACCAACCCAAGGGATTTTTAACTTCCCACACCATATAGACGTGGTATGAGAGCAACTGGCCTTTGATGACACTGTAAGTTATCCAGAGCGGTGGAAATCCAAATTGGCCGAGGTGGGGGGCACAGGAAATCGAACCACCGACCTTCAGATTAGGAGTCCGACCTAGAAAAATGTCAGACACTCTAACCACTCTGCCACAGAGAGCACCATATACAGTCAGTAGGCGATATACTATTTCTAAACATATAGCTGTCTGTATCTACAGAATGGTCATAAACACATAGCTAAGTCAATTAAGTGCCCATTTCTGTCATAACCTTCTGTTTACAGATATTTTTTGTAATATACAGTTTTAGATTTAGATCAGATGAAACCGTTTCTACCCAAAACGTGGAGAAAAACTGGGGGACGGTCCATGTTTTTATTCTTCTGAATAACATGTTGTCAGTGCTAATGCACTGGTCTTCCAGCCATAATGACAATTGCCACTTCACACTAAACGGTGGTAAATAAACCTACAACAATATATAGATAGACAAGTACAGGGAAATAAGCAAAACATCGGTACATGAATGATAGGTAAAGAACAAGATGAGAGAATAAAGAAACATATACGGGGAGGTAACTATGTTAGACTAGTATGGTAGGCGTTAGTAGGTGGTGGGGCATAACTGATTATCTTTCTAGTGGTGACATACTTGTTGAAATGGTGATGGTTGGATGTAGGGTGGGCCTTTGTTATTGAACTGGTGTTTTGGGTAATCTCAGGTGGAGCCTATTGAGTTAGTAAGTAGGTTAATATTTTAATTAATCATGTACCTCAGTAGGATCCAACTAGAATCATTTCCAGGCTCATTCCATTGTAGATGTTTTATTTGGTCTAGTTGGTCACTACTGGTTGAGTTTACAGTGTATGCTTGTTTGTTTGGGGGGGGGGGGAGCGGGGGGACAGGGAAAGGAATGGCAACACCGACCCCAGTGTGGCATTGATCTGCTTTGGCCTAGGCTGGTTGATTTAAATGTGCATGGAGGTTTCTCTTGAAAGTTTTGTAACAATCACTGTTCCTGTACATCTAAGTTTTCAGATCAATTGCAATGAGCAATTAATCAATGTAGTGTTTGTCATTTAATACCCTCCTGTGTGTAGAGATGGAGTAAGGTAAAATGATTGCATGTTTGTCACTAACTTCATAATGGTATATGGGAATCAAATAAGTTATCTTCATGGTTATCACACCGATGAAATAACTGATTAATTAAATTGGATTAGCATAACTAATACACGATTTCCGCAATGCATGCGCAGAGCATAATCCAGACTGGACTTGTGGGTCACAGCATCTGTCGAGAGGCAATGGAGGCTCTGTCAACACTTGCTTCATATTGAGCAACTGACACAGTCTTTTCGACACAAATGTGGATTTATAGAGAAAACATACTTACCATTTTTTAATCATTTTTGATAATTATAGCTATATCCTATTAATTGATTGAAAAGCTCAATCATCAGTGTAAAACAACACAGTGACACACTGTCGACTCACATCACAAGTGTTGTTGCCTATCACCAGGTGTTGTACTAGTCGCGTAAATCGTGTATTATCTTTATGCCTGTCTAAAAATTAAGTAAACTAAGATGGCTGACAAGATGTCAGACCTCAGCCCCTCTATGCACTGCCGAAACAGGTATAATATTGGTGTAAAGGTATAATATTGACCATAGTATAAGTTTGCCCTCCGACAATAGTAGCCATGCAAAGCCCCAGTCACACTAAAGCTTGCGACCACTTGCGACCAGTTTGTCACAAAAAAAAAACCCGCAGTCACCGGCGACCTCCTTGCGACCAAAGAAAAAAAATGCTGGACAAATAATGGTCAGTGATCAGTCGGCAATAAGTTGGCGACCAATCGCCAACTGGTCGGCGACTGCTGACCTAGAGACATTCTCAGCAACATCCTTGCGACCAAAATGATCGCAAGGAGGTTTTTTTGTGCAGCAGCTGCAAACTTGCGAGCAAAATGGTCGCCTGGAGGTCAATGACCACTGAACACCACTTTGCGACCACTTTGCGACCATTTTGCCACCACTTAATTAACACCACTTTGTCACCACTTGGCACCACTGGCAACCACTTTGCCACCACCTGTTTTTTTGGGACCACAAAGTGGTCGCAACTGGCCACAAGCAAAGACCGGGCGCGTTGGCCTAATCGGTAGAGCGCGGGCCTCACGTGCGGAAGGTCGGGAGTTCGGGTCCCGGTCGACTCAAACCGATGATATTTTGGAGAGCGTTGAGGTTGTAAAACCAGACTGCACCCCTTAGTGTAAAATCACCATCACAAATTACAAGCAAGACACACATTACAAATAACAAACAAAAATGTAATGACAGCACGTGGGCTTGTGTTTCATGCATTGTGTAGGATGAATTAATTCCCAGAGGAGGTAATTATACTGAGGAGGCAGCATTATACCGGTATAAAATTCCACCCAAACACCCCCTGTCCCCCGCCCTCACATCCCACAGCCAAAACTTGTATTCGTGTATTATATTTCAGGGGGCAAAAATATTCCGGGGGGATATTATTCCTTTACACAAATGGAGGAGGCAGGTCAAATGGCCGACTCAGAGATGATGTCTTGACCGATCCCACACTCGCGGGGCGCCGCAGTCAAGTGCATATAGCCTCACTTTTGAATGCAATCGAGGTCACTGCTGAGAGATCTGCGATTGCACTAAATGCCTAGTGAACAACTGGAGGTGCAGAGACACTCACCAGCACAGCTGTAATTATTGGCAAACTTTCCCCATTGCAGCGCTGAAAGATCTCCGTTTGATCTAAATGCAGCGGATCAGAAATTTGGCCTAATTTTCACCATTCATGTGAAGAAACATTCCTTGTCTGTATCCTCGTTGGGAAATAGCCAAAATTTATTGATATAACACTTCCACTATCTGATCCATGTTTGCATCCAGGCACACACCAGTAAACTGTGGTGTTGCTAAGGCTCTGCTGGGATCAGTTGTTCAAATAACCTCACTTTTGATTCAAGATGGCATGAATGCGGGATCGGTCAATTTAAGACTAACTTTGTGATACTTGTAAATTAAAAATAATGTGACTAGAGTAACTTTACTAAGTGCGTTCTTTACTTGGCTTCCTTAATTTAATACATTTCTACTCCTGTAAAGATAGCTAAATGTGAGAAGTGATCGATGTATACAGTAAAACCTCTCTAACCGACCACCTCCACACATCGACCACTCCCCTATATCGATCGCTTTATCTCGGTCCCAACAATACCATTGTAACCATATTCTAACTCCCCAAACCGACCACCTCCCTAAACCGACCACTTAAAGTCGGTCCCACGGTCGGTCGATTTACAGAGATTTTACTGTATATATGCAATAAAATGGGGGTCATCCAAATTGTCCACATTTTCAAGGTCGTGCAAAGTTAGGTAATGGGAGCTTTGTGAGTCATGCATTAGAGGCCCAATAGGGCCTAGGTCAGCCAGAAGAGGATGTGGAAGTTAATATGTAAAATATGTAATATGTAGTGGTCTGCACTGACCTCTCTGGCAAGTAACCACATAGACAGGTAGGCGTGGGTAGTGTGGTGGTTACTAAAATATTGAGATAAACATAAACCACTATCATGGTCTGTGATAACATGTTGATGGGTATTATTTCGTGGGTGGGTAGGTATGTGGGGGGGGGGGGAGTTTGTGGGGGATATTGCAAGATAGTAATCTACTCTTTGTATGACCTTAAAAATGTTGAAAACTTAGGATAACCAGTAAATTAATGGTGTTTGATAAGATGTAAAAATGTTGAAAACTTAGGATAACCAGTAAATTAATGGTGTTTGATGAGGTGTAATGCTAGGTACACACCTACCGTTTATGACTCGCGCACTAAAACTCATGACCCGACCCGCTTAAAACTGAAAACGGGCCGATTCATTTTTTGAATCGCGAATCGCAATCATAAGGAAGCACTTTTAGCCCTAAAATTGAGTTTTAAGTCGCGAATCGCAATCGGTAGGTGTGCTAGGGGAGTGCACACCTCAAGACTTTTGGGCAATTTTAGATCTAATACGGTAGGTGGGTGCGGAAAAACGGTAGGTGTGTACCTAGCATAAAAATGTCGAAAACTTAGGATAACTACTAAATTAATGGTGTTTGATAAGGTGTAAAAATGTTGAAAACTTAGAATAACCACTAAATTAATGGTGTTTGATAAGGTGTAAAAATGTTGAAAACTTAGGATAACCAGTAAATTAATGGTGTTTGATAAGGTGTAAAAATGTTGAAAACTTAGGATAACCACTAAATTAATGGTGTTTGATAAGGTGTAAAAATGTTGAAAACTTAGAATGATCAACTAATTGATGGTGTATGAAAAATTGTAATTAGGTCCTGTGTATGTAAGAATTCTGTCAATATTCCCGTCATAACATTAAAGGTTCAGTAACATAGTCAAAATAACTCTACTTATTCATAATTATAACAAGACATATTTGAATAAGTAGAGTTATTTTGACTATGTTACTGAACCTTTAATGTTATGACGGGAAAATTGACAGACTTCTTACATCTACAGGACCTTATTACAATTTTTCATACACCATCAATTAGTTGATCATAATCAAATATGTCTTGTTATACTTTATATATCTTGAAACTACTCATTCCCTTTGGACCCAATCAAGAACATCCACGACTGTGGTCAAGCTGTGACTATTAGACAATTTTCTTTTTGAAATTCAAAATTGATATGAAATGTGTAGATTAGACCCCCAACAAAAACATGCTATTAAGAACCCATACATTGCGAAGATTCAGTGGAGTATATGATGATGCATGTTGTCAGCGCCGATTAAAGTTGCATAGTTCGATGAAAACATCACATTTTCTAAACTAAAACAATTATCAAGATTGGATCAAAGACCCTGTAATACTAAGACGGCTCACTCCCTATCTCTCCCATGGTAATGTAAATTTTGCAGTGCCACCTTGTGGTGGGTTTGATCAGCCCAGCTGCTGGTTGGTGTTTCACATGTTAACACATACAATTATACATACATGAGATAGGTAAGTATGAATACACATCAATATGAAATTGCTATGAACAAATACACATCATCATCAGCATCATCATCATCATCGCCATCATCACACATCTTTCACATTCATATATACATTTATACATATAATATAGCAACTGTTTAACCAAGAGAACAGCCAGCGCACCAAGTGGTGGGTTTGATCATTTTGATTACACCGTACAGGCTGAATGAGCCATCTTAGTATTATAGGGTCTTTGATTGGATTCTACCATATTAGATACTGCTGCACTTATTAAACATTTGTCATCACAAAGAAGGGAATACTGAGGGTATTTAATAAAACCCATTACTGCAGAAGCCTATGGTAAGCAGAGTTTTGGCGTGTTCGCCATAATTAATTTTGCATCGTTGCACTTCAAATATCTCAAAAGTCAGCCATTTTTAAATTAAAGCTACTTCAAAGTAAAAGTAAGGATGAAGAGTTCAGGTGCAAAACCATGTAAACGCCAATACAAAAATGGAGCTAAACGTTGGAATCAAACCTACAAAAATGTTCATTTTTGTTATATTTCTACTTTTTTGTTCATTGCTCCATAACCATATGATCATACGGGAAGTGGAATTAGTGAGAATTAAAATTATGTTCAAGTACAAATCGTTTATTTAGACTTACTTTTTTGGATTGGTGTTTACGTGGTTTTGCGACTGAACTCTTCATATATTTATTTCAGAAAATGACAGAAATTCAAAATCATCGGACTATGCAACTTCAACAGAGGCGTGGTGATCAGAACGACTCTAAAATCTAACCAGAGTTTTGTATTATATATATGTTTTTGTTTATTTATGACACTGTCCTATAATTAATCAACTATTTCTTAAAGGAGGAGCTCGGTCAGAGTGTTCTGTGGCCTACACCGCTATAACAGCTGAGGAGGGCTAAATGACCGACCAGACAGGATGGTCTCCTGTTTTGGGAGATCGGGGGATCCGAACCCATGAGTTTGTGGGTTCGAACCCTAGTCGAGTCAAACCAATGACTTACAAATTTATACTTGTCGCTTCCTACCCAGGCGCTTGGCATTATTAGGATAGGGCCAGGACTGGTTGTCTCCGTGTCAGGATAATGTGGCTGAGTGGGATATTGGGTTATGGTGCTGGCAGCCTGGTCTCCCAGTGGAGCGGCACTGTAAAGGTGGCATGAGTGCGCACTGTCACAAGTCTGTAGGTACCCGTCCTGATATGGCCTTAGATATTGCTAGGACGTAAAACAACAACAAGCAAACATACAGCTAAATTAAAGTAATAATAGTCGCAGCTTCAAAGCTTCATGGTCCAATGAAAGCAAAACATTTAAAAATCAATTTGGTCAAAGTGTAAATAACTGTACCAACAGTTAAAGGTTGGCTTGTTTTTTGAGTTTTACGTCCTGGCAACATCTAATGTCATATCAGGACGGGTACCGACTTGTGACAGTGCACACTCATGGTGACTTTATAGTGCTGCCCCACTGGGAAATTAGCACAATGACCTGATATCCCATCCAGTCGTATTATTGTGACACTGAGCTAACCAGTTTTTGCCCTCTCGTATTAATGCCGAGCGCCAGGCTTAGAAGTGACAAGTATCAATTTTGTACGTCATTGGTTTGACTCGACCAGGATTCGAAGTCCCAATCTCGAAAAAAAACCTACTTTGTTCAGAGGAATAAATATATTTACAACAACAAAATCCCACCACTTACCACATATGTCCCAATAGAAGCATGCTACCCAATAGAAGCACACCCCCCATTTCAAGATTGAAAGCACGCACAAATTTACGATCATATTCAGACTGAATGGAGATAAAATAAGACAATCCCACTTTATTTCAGAGGCACGACAAAAACAAATCCATGAAATTCTTTAACTTTGAATAGACGTACATCCATGTGTTTGCACTCGTGCAGTGCGCGTCAATCAATATATGATTGTGAGCTTTCTAATTTAATGAGAGTCTATTGGCACATAATTGATTGTCTTCTTTTACATGTAAAAGCGATGGTTTGAACAAAAAACAAACATTTCTCGCAGTGAATATGACCTATGCTGCCGACACGGCGTAAAGCAACCACCAATCAATCAATCAATCGTCTATTGGGACATATACGGTACCTGGATATCCAACTTACACAACGGTACACTCAACCTACATTTAGCAGTGAATAGAAGGAATACAAAGTCAATTTATTTGAACCTGCATGCACAACAGAAAAAAGTATATCGACTTAGTAACAGATATATGTGTGGTAGATAATCTGCTATGCTAATATAAATTGAATGCAACTAATGTCATTACCCATTGTTGTTGGCTTTCTTTCCTACTCAAGTTGCATGCGCATTGCCTTGCGCAAATCCGCATGCGCGTACTGATTAACAGACAGCTTTCGATAGACTAGATCAGCATTAAATAAAATCGAAGTTTTGCCCTACCGCATATTGGCAAACTCAATGGCCATGCACCTTTGCTTTGCTGCCAATGCCGTTTTCAGCGCATGTGCAGTCGGAACGGTGCTCTCGTCTATAGTTCTCTCTTATCAGAAAGAGTAACCTATATGGCGGCAGCGGGTTTTCTCCAAAGAAATACGTCAGAATGACCATATGTTTAACGTCCAATAGCCGATGATAAAAATCAACGTGCTCTAGAGGCGACGTTAACTAAAAGCAAGCTTTCCTTTTTTTTTTGATAGTTCTCTCTCCTGATTATTGACCAGACGGGATGAGTTAGAGCGTCCGTCTCTCGTGTTGGTAGACTGCGGGATCCTAGCCTAGCACTCGGCATTATTAGGATAGGGCAAGGACTGGTTGGCTCAGTGTCAGGATAATGTGACTGAGTGGGATATCAGGTCATGGTGCTGGCGGCCTTGTGTCCCAGTGGGGCAGCACTATAAAGTCACCATGAGTGCGCACTGTCACAAGTCAGTACCCGTCCTGATATGACCTTAGATGTTGCTAGGACGTAAAACAACAAACAAACACACAAACCTTCTGATTATTAAAACAACTCCGGCGATGCTTCTTTTTAGGGTGTTGAAGGGCGGAGTCAAGTCGGGCTTCAACCATGTGGACATGAGTCACAGGAACCGGCTTTACTGCGTCAAGGGCAAACGGACGCCACGCGTCACCGAGGTAAGCGATTCCCACCACCAACCTGCCCTCTGGTGGCAGCGGTGAGAACTAATGTTGTAGGGCACAGGTGACCTCTGGTGGCAGTGGCAAGAACTAAGGTTATCGGCAGTGGCTGACTGTGCAGCATGCTCTATGGGAAAGGTCTTATAGAGTGTCCACCACCAACTCGCCCTCTGGTGGCAGTGGTAAGAACTAACGTTGTAGGTCGCAGGTGCCCTCTGGTAACAGTGGCAAGAACTAAGGTTGTCGGCGGTGGCTGACTGGGCAACATGCTCTGTGGAAAAGGTCTTATACTTTAGCGGATGCCCTCCACCAACCCGCCCTCTGGTGGCAGTGCTGAGAACTAATGGTGTCGGTGGCAGCTGACTGTGCAGCAAGCTTTATGGAAAAGGTTGGATACAATGATGCCCTCCACCAACCCGCCCTCTGGTGGCAGTGGCGAGAACTAAGGTTTTTTTTTTTTTTTTTTTTTGTGTCCATTAGTTGTTTAAGCAGGGGAAATTTCAGTCATAGACGACTGGTCTTCCTCATTCCACTGCTGGTCGATAGAAAGCCCGAGCCTACACTTTTACCGACCCAAGGGATTTGTGTACCTCCCACACCACATAGACATGGTATGAGAGCAACCGGCCTTTAATGACGCTGTAAGTTATACACAGCGGTAGAAATCCAATTTGGCAGAGCTGGGGGCACGGGTAATCGAACCGCCAACCCTCAGATTAGGAGTCTGACCTAGAAAAAAGTCAGACACTCTAACCACTCCGCCACAGAGTCGCAGTTGATTGGTTGGTTGTTGGAGTTTTAAGTCTTGGCAAAGCTAAAGTCATATTAGGACGGGTACCGACTTATGACAGTGTGTACTCGTGGCGAATTTATAGTGCCATTCCATCTATGACACATTATTAAATTTGAGAAAGAAAGACATTTTATCATAAATTAGTTTTCAATACTTATTTTGCTGAATTTTTTATTATTAGTGGTTTTTTTAAATGTCTTATATAACCTTTCTGATTCTTGCGATAGTTGTATGCATTACATTGTTAGCTATGCATTTCTATGTTCTATTGAGGATTTGCGTGTGACGTAGGCATCACACTACTCCTGCATCGTGGTTGGATATAAGCAGTTCCTTCTACTGTCAAGTGTATGTAAATAAAACAAAAAGCACAAATCTATTCACTGCTACGATCTAATTCTGTTATTTAGAACCATGAATATTCACTCGGGGGTTGAAATAATGTTATTTATGAGAATAGCTTACTCAAAAAGTGAAATTCGGTCAAATTAAACCCAAAATCAGAGCGTTATTAATGCCGCTGCCACATCGGCGGCGATATTGTCTAACTCTAAGGTAAACAAAACAAAAAGCACAAATCTATTCACTGCTATGATCTAATTCTTTTATTTAGAATCATGAATATTCACTCGGGGGTTGAAATAATGTTATTTATGAGAATAGCTTAATCAAAAAGTGAAATTCGGTCAAATTAAACGCAAAATCTGAGCGATATTAATGCCGCTCCAACATCAGCAGTGTTATGCTGTACTTTCTATCCAACCATGATGGCCGATCAGGCACTGATCATGTGGTGCTAATCGTTTGACGCAAATTCTCAATTGTGTGTACCTAAAATATAAATCTTGTTATGTTTAATCACTGTATGACGCCCAATAGCTAATAATTACTTCGCTAAGCCATGAAACAAACAAACAAGTGTCACATGCAAAGGCACAAAGTCTCCTCATTAGGTGGGAGATCTCCCTAAAATATAGCAAAGTAACCCCAATCTCTCAATTTCAGGCTTCTAATTAGTAATTTCCCATTATCAGAATTATTTTACCTTGTTTAAACTAATATTTGCACACATATTTTTATGTCAAAATTCACCAGAACGCACCATTTTGTATAGTTTTCCCCAATATTTTATGGGCGAGGCCCCTCAGACCCCCCCACCCCCGCTGGGTGATGGGACGGCCCCCTTCCCACACCATCCCTCCTCCTACACTATTTCTCGCTATTTACAATTTGTGTATTAGGGAGATCTCCCTACTCACACGCTTGTCTACTTGGCACCTCTGGTAGGTTGTTGGATTTTTACATCCTGGCAACATCTAAGGTCATATCAGGACGGGCACTGACTTGTGACAGTACACACTCATGGTGACTTTATCGTGCTGCCACACTGGGAGACCAGGCTGCCAGCGCCATGACCTGATATCCCACTCAGTCACATTAACCTGACACTGAGCCAACCAGTCCTTGCCCTATCCTAATAATGCCGAGCGCCAGGCTAGGAAGCGACAAGTATCAATTTTGAAGTCATTGGTTTGACTCGACCAGGGTTCGAACCGCATGATCTCCCAAAACCGGAGATGGACGCTCAACTCATTCGGCCATCCCGTCTGGTTGGCGCCTCTGGTCACGTGTTCGACCGCGTTCCCCATATTATTAAACTTGTGGTTCGTTTCGGTTCTTCAGATTGACATCTCCTGGAGTCAGATGAACCAGGGCGACGCCTTCATCCTCGACCTGGGCGAGGTGTTGTTCGTCTGGAACGGACAATCTGCCAGTCGCACGGAGAAACTGAAGGTATGTTGTGTTTTTCAGTTGGTTTTTTTAAAGTCCTAGCGACATATAACGTCATATCAAGACAGGTACCGACTTGAGGAGCAGGACGTAGCTCAGGCGGTAGAGTGTCCACCTGTGAAGGTATGGGTCATCCGATCGATCCTGCTCAGTGGACACATTTGTAGTTTGGGCTATTTTCCGTTCCAACCAGTGGTCCACAACTGGTTCATCAAAGGCTGTGGTATCTGCTGTCCTGTCTGTGGGAAAGTGCATATAAAAGACCCCTTGCTGCTTATCGGAAATAGTAGCCTATGTGGTGGCAGCGTGTTTCCTGCAAAGAAATATCTCAGAATGACCATATGTTTGACGTCCAATAGATGATAAAAAGCAATGTGCTCTAGAGGCATCATTAAATAAAACAAACTGTTGGTATCGACTTGTGACAGTGCACACTCATCATGCCTGTACAATGTTGCCCCACTGGGAGACCAGGTCACTGGCACCACGACCCAATATCCCTGGTCCCATTCAAGTTGCATTAACCTGACACTGAGCAATCCAGTCCATGCTCTATCCTAGTAATGCCGAGCGCCAGGCTAGGTGACAACAAGCATCAATTTTGAAAGTCATTGCTTTCACTCGACTTCGAACCCACCTCAGATGTTGCTAGGGTGTAAAACCCATATATTATTGACTATTGCAGGCAGTAAACTATGCTCAACGGCTGCGGAACGACCGCGGTGCAGTGACCATCGCCATCCTTGAGGAGGGAGAAGAGGATTCATTAACAGGCGACGAAAAGGAGGTATGAGCAAACTTCAGTAGGGGGGGGGGGAGCAGGACGTAGCTCAGGCGGTAGTGTGTCCATCTGTGAAGGTGTCGGTCATCCGATCGATCCTGCTCAGTGGACCCATTTGCAGTTTGGGCTATTTTCCGTTCCAACCAGTGGTCCACAACTGGTTCATCAAAGGCTGTGGTATATGCTGTCCTGTCTGTGGGAACGTGCATGTAAAGGAACCCTTGCTGCTTATCGGAAAGAGCAACCTAGGTAGTGGCAGCGGGTTTCCTCGAAAGAAATGTTTCAGAATGACCATATGTTTGACATTTAATAGCTGATGATAAAAATTGATGCGTTCTAGAGGCGTCGTTAAATAAAACAAGCTTTACTTTACTTTTTACTTCAGTTGAATCTACGTCAAAGTTTTGTCGTCTGATGGTTTTGAGTTCATGCCACTTTCTGAGATAATCGATTACATTGCTCGTAATAATCTACTTTACTTTACTTCGAAGTAACTTTTATTTTAAATGGCTAACTTTAGCGATATTTGAAGTGACACAACATGCAAAATTAACTTTGGGCATGCATGTCAAAACCTTGACATCATAGGCTTAAGCATTAATGCATTCTATTAAATTGGCTTAGTGGAAACACTGAGTCAACTTTGTTACCTTGCTTATTGAACTGTTCGATTGCATTAAGTAACCTCATTTAACCAACCTAGACATTTAATGATTCAAAATAAACACCGATATAAACCAGTCGTGTCTCCACCTTAGTGAATTAGTGTCCGAGTAAGGTCTCACCACAGTCTATGCCAGGCACCTTTAATCGAACTGCTTGCTCTGCTTGTCCTTTACTAGTTATTCAATGAGCAGCTGCCATTGGATCAAAAGTCGCAGATCAAGTCAGCGGACAGCGCGGGGTCAGATGATGCCTATGAACGTCAAGCAGCAAAAGAACTCAAGTTGTGGAAGCAAGTACTAAATCTTTTATTTGAACCTACTACTTGCACCTGTTTCTTGAACCTATGATTTGAGACTCTTATTTTAATGTATTATTTGAACCTACTATTGGTATCTACAATTTGAACCTACGATTTGAACCTACTATTTGAACCTACTATTTGAACCTACTATTTGAACCAACTATTTGAACCAACTATTTGAACCAACTATTTGAACCAACTATTTGAGCCAACTATTTGAGCCAACTATTTGAGCCAACTATCTGAACCAACTATCTGAACCAACTATTTGAACCAACTATTTCAGTCAACTAAATGAATCAATTGTTTGAACCAACTGTTTGAATCAACTATTTGAATCAACTATTTGAACCAACTATTTGAACCAACTATTTGAACCAACTATTTGAACCAACTATTTGAATCTACTATTTGAGCTATTTGAGCCTACTATTTGAACCTACTATTTGAATCTACTATTTGAACCTACTATTTGAATCTACTATATGAACTTACTATTTGAACCTACCATGTGAGCTAACTATTTGAACCTACTATATGAACTCACTATTTGAACCTACTATATGAACTTACTATTCGAACCTACTATGTTAGCTAACAATTTGAACCTACTATTTGAACCTACTATATGAACTTACTATTAGAACCTACTATATGAGCTAACAATTTGAACCTACTACATGAACTAACTATTTGAACCGGCTATATGAACTTACTGGAAGCTACTACTTGAACCACGTATTGGAACCAATTCTTTGAACCCATTTGTTTTACCGTACTATGTAAACCTACTATTTGAATGCACTATTTGAACCTACCATTTCAAGCTAGTATTTGAACCTACTACTTGAACCTACTGTTTGAACCTATTACTTCAACCTACGATTTAAACCTACTATTTGACGCTACGATTTGAACCTACGATTTGAATCATATTATTGGAGCCTATTCTTTGAATCTACTATTTGAACCTAGTCTTTAAACCTATTTGAGCCTGCCTACTATTTGAACCTACTTTATGTCCTGGCCACGTCTAGAGTCATATCAGGATGGGTACTATCTTGTAACAGTGCACACCCATGGCTAATTAATAGTGTTGCCCCACTGAGAGACAAGGCCACCCACACCATTACCTGATTTCCCACTCAGTCACATTATCATAATACTCCCCTAACCAGTCCTTGCCATATCCTATTAATGCCAACCGCCAGGCTAGGTAGCGAAAAATATCAATTTTTTAAGTCATTGGTTTGACTTGGCTGGGATTCGAACTCCCAACCTTCTGCACAGGAAGCCAGTGCTCTGACCCACTTCTTTTTTCTTTTTCTTTTTTTTCTTTAAGATTTATACTGCATATCATGGATAAGTCTGAATAGACTTGTTTTCACCATTATACAGTTTGACGATAGAAAGGCTGAGCCTACACTTTTACCGACCCAAGGGATTTTGAACCTCCCACACCACATAGATATGGTATGAGAGCAACCGGCCTTTGATGACGCTGTAAGTTATACACAGCAGGTGGAAATCCAAATTGGCAGAGGTAGGGGCATCAGGGAATCAAACCACCAACCTTCAAGTTAGGAGTCCGACTTCGAAAAAAGTCAGACACTCTAACCACTCTGCCACAGAGAACACGGTTGTTAGCTAATTACGTTACTTCACCTTCACCAGGGTAGCCGAAGAAGGGAAAGCGCTGAAGGTCACAGAGATTGCGTCTGGCCCCCTGGAACGATCAATGCTGGACACGAATGTGAGAATTTCACAACACAAATAATTTACTCTCATTTTATGGTTTCATTTTCTAATTAAAGCTAAATAATCTGATGAAAAGCATCAATTTTGTTTTAAAACCAGCAAATTTCACTTACCTAGATTTGATCCTATATATATATATATATGTATATATATATATGCAGGTATATGTATATGTATATATGTATATATGTGATGCATAACGAATTATGTGAGTATAAAGATACGTAAGGGAATTATTATCATTGTTTTACTCCGTAAGATCCAACACTGTAACGGTGGCGCCACCTGCGGCCTCCTCACCTCCACCGGATGTAGACCAGTGTCAGTCACACCGGTATATATATATATATATATATATATATATATATATATATATATATATATATATATATATATGAAGAGTTCAGGCACCAAACCACGTAAACGCCAAAAGAAAAAATGTAGTTTAAATAAAATATTTTACCTGAAAATAATTTAAATTCTCACTAATTCCACTTTTCATATGATCGCATGGTTAAGGAGTAATGAACACAAAAATAGTAATATAAGAAAATAGCCTTTTTGAAGGTTTGATTCCAATGTTTATCTCCATTTTTGGATTGGCGTTTACGGGGTTTTGCATCTGAACTCTTCATATATATATATATATATATATATATATATATATATATATATATATATATATATATGTGTGTGTATGTATATATATATATATATATGTATATATATATATGTGTATATATATATATATATATATATATATGTATATACTAGCTTTAACCCGTGCTGTGTATGGGTTAAAGCTAGGTCCGCATCAATCCCTGGACCAATATTGTGTTGAACTGTCATTATATATATATTCCCGGTCTCTGACTATATTCAGAGACTATATATATATATATATATATATATATATATATATATATATATATATATATATCTACGTTCTCTGCTCTATTCAGGACTTGTCCATGGTCCCGTTTCAAAATAGTGCTGCCATCATATATACCGGTACTGGACCAAATGTCCGGCAATCTTGAGACCGGAAGTGGGCCGGATTTTTAGATTTTCCAATAGCCTTATTTCAAGAAATACCAGGGATGAAAGATCGCGATTTCACTGATTTCCGCGATTTTTTAATATTTCCTGATTAACTTTGAACAAAATACCAAGAAATTAGGATGTATATGTCAACAAATGGTTAGTTTGAATCCCGTTCTCATAGGTAATATGACCTTAGATGTTGCTAGAACATAAAACCCTAACAAGATATAGCTATTTATGAGCGATAATATAGACACAATAAGGAGCGTTGAAGTCTGAATTCCAGCATTTTTTTTCGCGATTCCCGGACAGTTAACCTAATATATTTATTTATCTTATGGAGTAAAATCCGGCCTTTCACGGAAATTCGCCATAAGTGGAATAATCTCGGCTTGATTTTCGCTTTTTTTTTGTTGTTGCTGGAGACCACTTTCATTCCTGATATATATAAATGTATAGATCGCAAATAGCTGTAACTTGTATTCAATCATGATAATTGTGAACAAGTAAAGTTGTGTTGGTCATGTTGTAAAATTGCGTGACCAATATCCCCCCCCCCCCCACACACTTTTCTTGCAGGATTGCTTCATCATTGACAATGGTCCGGCTTGTTTCTTCGTCTGGATTGGTCGCGAGGGATCAAAAGCAGAAAGGGCAGAGTCTATGAACAATGCCGCGGTACGTACATTTAAATCAACCAGCCTAGGCCAAAGCAGATCAATGCCACAATGGGGTCAGTGTTGCCGTCCCTTTCCCTGTCACCCCGCTCCCCCCCCCCCCCCCCCCCCAAACAAACAAACAAACAAACAAACATACAATGTAAACTCAACCAGCAACGGCCAACTAGACCAAAAAACCCATCTACAACAGAATGAGCCTAGAATTGATTCTAGTTTGATCCTACTGAGGTACATGATTAATCAATATTAACCTAGTTACTAACTCAATAGGCCCCACCTGAGATTACCATGAAGACCAGGCGTATGCATGAGGGCGTGTTAGCAAGGCAAAGCTGGTTTTGGACGGGATTTCTAGTTTAGCGGCGAAAAGTCAGGATGCACGGAGTGGTGTTACTCAAACACCGCGAGTTTAAGATGGGGTACGCTAACACAACTCCGTAGTAATTTAAGGGTGGTGTTAGGTACCGATTAGGCCCAAATCTATTCAATGCTATCATATTTAACAGAATAACATACTAAAAAAGTGAAATTTTGTCAAATTATACCTAAAATCGAAGTGATATTAACACCGCCGCTATATCGGCAGCGATATTCATATTGTCGAATGTGAACAAAACAAATCACCGCCGATGCGGCGGCGGCATTAATATCGCTTCGATTTTGGGCTTAAATACGGGCGAAAAATATCCTAGTGATGTTACTTTAGCCTCAGGCCGATATGAACCCCAAACCATCCGAAATGTATGAATATAACGAAATATACAAAAATAAACCCTAATTTTGAAATAAAAGTAACATTAATGGCAACAATAGCGAGCAAGCTGGCTGGTTCTAACAGACTAAACACCCAAATAGCAGTGCTCGCCGGGAACAGGCTCAGAGGGATTCCCCAAATCTATAAATAACTGATATGTTAGCTAACACCATCACGCTTTGGCACCATACATACCCCGTGACCCATTTCGGAACACCGGCGTTAGGTACCCCAGCGCCGGCCCTTAACACCGGAGCCGATAAAAACTTGTTCATGCATACGGCCCCAGTTCAGACACAAAGGTCCCCCCTACATCCCACCACCACCCTTTCAACAAGTATGTCACCACTAGAAAGATAATCAGTTAGGCCCCCACCCCCTACTAACGCTTACCATACTAGTAGTGTAACTTAGTTACATCCCCATACTTCTCATTCATGTACCAATGTTTTGCTTATTTTCCTGTAATTGTCTATCTGTATATTGTTGTAGATGTGTTTACTGTGTAGAGGCAATTGTCATTGGGGCTGGAAGACCAGTGCATTAGCACTGACAACATGTTATTCAGAGGAATGAAAAACACTTGAACAAAAATATACATACAGTAAAACCTCTCTAAATCGACCGACCTTGGTACCGACTTTAAGTGGTCAGTTTAGGGAGGTGGTCAGTTGCGGTTTAGGGAGTTAGAATATGGTTACAATGGTATTGTTGGGACCCAAAAAATGCGATCGATATAAGGGAGTGATCGATCTGTGGAGGTGATCGGTTAGAGAGGTTTTACTGTATTTTAAATGTCTAACTTTGGAGATTTTGTTAATTCAAGCATGTAAATTAAGTTTGGCAAGCATGTCAAAACACTGACACCATAGGCTTCACCAGTAACAGGTTCTATAGACCCCTTTCAATGTTTATAAACATTGTGTATGCGCGCGCAGCTTGGCTGCAGAACAAATGCACACTGCCATTGAGTTTGCCAGTACACGCAGTGCAAAACGTTTATTTTATTCAAAATTAATAGAAATTCAGAAACCTAACCATATAACTTTAATATATTCTGTTCGTTGAATATATTTTCTATATGTGTACCAGGTGGTTTGTTTCTAGGTGGTGTGATTTTAGAGATATTTCACTTTTTCTGTATGAAGATTGCTCACGACCATTGACAATGCATTGAGTTTGCCGGTACATGCCATGCAAAACGTCTATTTTATTCAAAATTAATAGAAATGCAGAACCCTAACCGTACAAATTTAATATAATCTATTCGTTGAATATGTTTTCTATATGTATACCAGGCGGTGTTTCTAGATGGTGTAGTTTTAGAGATATTGCACCTTTTCTCTATGAAGATTGCTCATAGTCATTGAGTTTGCAATGTGACAGTGTGTCGTCCTGCAGCCAAAAGGCGCGTGCACTGACCTAGATACCTATGCTGACGTCATATGAAATAGGTCTATTAAATTGAATTAGCATTCCCATCTGTGTAACAACAAATACTTAATAAGTGCACCAGTATCTAAGTTAGATATATAGGTTAGAATCTAGATAAGTATTTTGATTTTGACAATATTATCCCTTCATCGGGCCGGACGTAGTGGCCGAATCGATAGAGCGCAGACCTCCCGTGCGGAAGGTCGAGAGTTCAATTCCTGGACAAGTCAAACCAATGACATACACAATTGGTACTTGTCGCTTCCTAGCCAGGTACTCGGCATTATTAGGATAGGGCAAGGGCTGGTTGGTTCGGTTTCAAGATAATGTTAGTGTTACTGAGTGGTATATTGGTCACTGTCCTGGTGGCCTCGTCTCCCAGTGAGGCAACACTATAAAGTTGTCATGAGTGCGCACTGTCACAAGTCGGTACCCGTCCTGATATGACTTTAGATGTTGCCAGGATGTAAAACTCCAAGAACGAAACTAGTAGGATAGGGCTAGGACTGTTTGGCTCGGTGTCAGGATAATGTGACTGAGTGAGATATCGGGTTATTGTGCTGGCGGCTTGGTCTCCCAGAGGGACAGCACTATGAAGTCGCCATGACGTAACTGATGTTGCCAGGAAGTAAAACTCCAACAACCAACCAACCATCCATTTTCCGGCCTTGCAGCTTTACTCAATTAATGTAAACAACAAAAATGTTTTAATACCATTTTTTTTAAAGTAGAAAAATCTTGTGTTCTACCTCTGGGCGTAATCGATTAATCAACTCGGGTCACCCGAGCCACTTTTTGGCGCATGCGCACATCCTACAGACTCGGGTTGAATAAACGAATACGCTCGGGGTGAACAAAATGGTGGCTTAATCTAAAACTTAATATTTTTTTTCAATAACCGATATATGTAAAGTAAAAGAGGATTTAAAGTATTTTATGATTGTAGAAGTTGACAATCTGGGTTATTAAAAAAAAAAGCATTAAAACAACACGTAGGAGTTGTACTGATAGCGGTTATCCTACAGGTACCAGCACAGATGTGACGTCATCGCTCCTAGCAAACCCCAATCAAGAGGTGGGTTACTGGGGTCGGGTCGTTTTGCACACGGCACGTGTATTTGTCGACTCCACTCGCGGTGTTGTATTTGAAATTATGATGACTCGGGTGAGCCGAGTCGCCCGGGTCGTGTTAATCGATTATGGCCTCTGTGACCACGTGACTTCCACTTCCACCTGCAGGCGTTTGTGAAGCAGCGAGGTTTGAAAAATGCGCGCATTGTTCGCGTTGTGGAAGATGGCGAGCCACCAGAGTTCAAGACACTCTTCAAGACTTGGGAGAAAATGCAAGCACCGGGACTCATTCAACCTTACAGTTCCAACAAAATAGGTAAGCGCAATAAAAAAGTGTTTAAAATTTTTTTTTTTACACAATTTTTATATTTTAAAATAATTAAAAATATTTTCTTAATCTTTCAAAAAAACAACTTAATTTTTCATTTTCCTTACCTTTGTGTCAGCATAATGTGACTGAAATATCAGGTCATCGTGCCAGTGGCCTGGTTTCCCAGTTCGGCAGCACTATAAATCGCCATGAGTGCGCACTGTCATAAGTCGGTACCCGTCCTGATATGACCTTAGATGTTGATAGGATGTAAAACAACAAGCCTTCTTTGTTTAGTGACCCCCCAAACACACAAAATAAACACAGGCTATTGGGGGATGAACAAACAAGCATGCAAACAAACACCTTAAATGCTACCGGGAAGTAAAACCCCAACAACCAAATATTACTGTCGTGGGGGTGATGAAAATGGGAAATACTGCGCCTAGAGCGGGACTCGAACCCACATCTCTTTGCATTCCGGGCCAGTGTGCTAACCATTACACCACCTAGGCTCCCTGATATCAATACACTCCCCACGCCTACCTGTCTATGTGGTTACTTGCCTGAGAGGTCAGTGCAGACCACTACACTCGTCCCCCTGGAATTGTAAGTCTTGTAATGCTTACAATTACCTACATACAGGCAATGCACTAACACATACATACACAGGGTAGGTTCAACAACCATACAGCGCAAAGCTTGTACAGGATCCTGATCACGGCAACCAGTGTTGTGTGGGTGATGAAAATGGGAAATACTGCGCCTAGAGCGGGACTTGAACCCACATCTCTTTGCATTCCGGGCCAGTGTGCTAACCATTACACCACCTAGGCTCCCTGATATCAATACACTCCCCACGCCTACCTGTCTATGTGGTTACTTGCCTGAGAGGTCAGTGCAGACCACTACATTACCATTAATGGTAGGAGCCATCTCAAAATAGAAAATGTCACCAACAGTTATTCTAAAATATAAAAATGGTGGACCCTAATTACAAAACAGGATTTTGTTTTGTAGGGCCTTACTTAAAGTTGCATAGTCCGATGGTTTTGAGTTTCAGAAATCTTCTGAGATAAATACATTGTGGTGATCGTTATTATGTACCTTACTTTAGCTTGAAGTAACTTTCATTTTAAGTGGCTAACCTTTGAGATTTTTTAAGTGCAACCGTGCAAAATTAATTGTGGCAAGCTTGCCAAAACTCTGACACCATAGCATTCTGCAGTAACGTAATCTATTCAATTGCCTCACTATTCCCTTCTGTGTGGCGACAAATGCTTAATAAGTGCATCAGTATCTAAGCTAGATATGTAGAATCAAATTTAGATCATTGTTTTGGTTTTGAAAATTTGATGATTTCATCGGACTATACAGCTTTTGTTTAAGGTCAAATAAATTTTTTTTAAAGTTGGTCATCGTCCTTTTGATCATACAAATCAGGGTCGAGCGGGTGGCTTTATTTTTATTTTATTTATTTTTTGGTCCATTAGTTGTTTAAGCAGGGGAAATTTCAGTCATAGACGACTGGTCTTCCTCATTCCACTGCTGGTCGATAGAAAGCCCGAGCCTACACTTTTACCGACCCAAGGGATTTTTAACCTCCCACACCACATAGACATGGTATGAGAGCAACCGGCCTTTGATGATGTTGTAAGTTATACACAGGGGTGGAAATCCAAATTGGCAGAGCTGGGGGCACGGGGAATCGAACCGCCGACCCTCAGTTTAGGAGTCCGACCTAGAAAAAGGTCAGACACTCTAACCACTCCGCCACAGAGGACGCCACTTTTTCAGTTCTGTATGACATCTGGCATATGATGTAGACGTAATATGTAACTATATTGCGCAGATTGTGTGTTTATGAAAGTTGAATTGCCGCTAGCCCCACACATTTTTAATGGTAAAAAGAAAATTAAATTTTTTTTACATCAGGGGTGGGGGATTTTTCATACAACGGCGGGGACGATCACCAATTTTAACAAATTTATTTGGCCTAAATGGAAAATGTTATATGTTCAATTCCATTTTGTATATACAGTAAAACCTCTCTAACCGACCACCTCCACAGATCAACCACTCCCCTATATCGATTGCTTTATTTGGGTCCCAACAATTCCATTGTAAGGATATTCTAACTCCCTAAACCGACCACTGTATACAACGAAAGTTAGAATATCCTTACAATGGTATTGTTGGGATCCAAATAAAGCGATCGATATAGGGGAGTGGTCGATCTGTGGAGGGGTCAGTATTTAGAGGTTTTACTGTATATATATATATATATATATATATATATATATATATATATATGTATATATATGTATATGTATATATATATATATGTTCCATTTCTGACAGCGCGTACTCTGCAAACCAAGTTTGACGCAAGCACACTACACAGCAACCCACAGCTGGCCCGGGAGAGGGTTTATTGTATATATATATATATATATGTTCCATTTCTGACAGCGCGTATTTTGCAAATCAAGTTCGACGCAAGCACACTACACAGCAACCCGCAGCTGGCCCGGGAGAGGTTTTACTGTATATATATATATGTTCCATTTCTGACAGCACGTACTGTGCAAACCAAGTTCGACGCAAGCACACTACACAGCAATCCGCAGCTGGCCCGGGAGACAGGCATGGTGGACGATGGCTCAGGGAAGAAGATGGTAGGCCTACTGCACTTACGCCATTCACTTAGTTACTCCCACAATGCCGTCTCTGTGACAGAGCTACTGAACAACCCGTTAGAAAAAGTGTCGGAAGGCTGGGTTATGGAAATAAGCCGATAACTTTGCAAGCTAATATGCTAAATATATGGTTCAAATACTTGTATGTTATAGCCTGCTACTTTTGAAGTGAATATTTTATTAACTCATGTAGATTCATCATCATCATCACGAAAGCTGCCTGCAAAAGTGTTGAAGTGCTGCTGGCTTTTGCAAGTTACCAGCGGCCGTCTCTCGGGGAGCAAATAGAGGTTTCACACCAGCAAGAACATGTCAAGACAGGCGCAAAACTATTTGTCCCTGCAGTGGCTGGTCGGGAGATGTTGGGAGTTCCATACATCAACCGCCCTTAATGCTGCCACAGTGACATGGTTTTCTGTTTAGGGTTTGCTCCCTTAGCCTTCAGTTCTGTCAAGAACCTGTACCACAAGGCAGTGGTTTACAACTCTGCAGGGCAGGGGCGTCAAACTCCCTGAGGTATTGCTATACCTGCAATACCTGCATACCCTAATGTAGATTAATGTCCAATATAGCCGATGAAAAAAATCAGCGCGCTCTAGAGGCGTCTTTAAATAAAGCAAACTTTCATCTAGATTAATGCACTTTGAAAGTCAAATCGAGATATTTCTGTGGCCGCCATCGTTGTTTTTAACAATTTCATTCTCGTCTAATTTCTCAACTCTAAGTTCTAACATCAATATAGATAGCATTGCATGCTGGAACCAGTGACTCCACAACTTGATTCAAACCAAGGCAGTTTTTGCCTAGATTTTGACTAGGTTGTCAGTCACTTCTTACTCTGGGTAGGGATGAATTCTTTATCTACAGTTCACTATCCATAACTATATGCAAAATAATATGCACTCAAACGTGATTTTCTGTGCTTTCACTCATGCCCCAGTCACACGAGAGCCAGCGTTCGCCACCAACCTCCTTATGGCCAAAAGGTCGCCAACCACCCAGCGTTCCATTCGATACATTGATTAAAAAACTCTGTCGGTGCCAGGTCGGCATGTTGGCGCCGTCTTCATCGGCGCCCTGGCGCCACCAGGTCACTGACCTGGCACTGCCAGGTCGGTACCAGGTCAGCGCCAGAGCGCCAACTGCTATGTGGGTCACCGACCTGGTGCCATCCTGCCACTTTGTCGGCGTATTCTCGATGTCGGAGATCCGTGAATTTTTCACCGCGCCTCTTACTGTCACCGCCGAGAAACCATCAAAAAGACAAAAACGACCAACAAAAAGCACAATCTCAATGAATATTCCACTGCTTCAGATCAAATTCTGTTATTTAGGAGCATGACTCCTCACTGCTAAGATCAAATTCTGTTATTTAGAGCATAACTTTATTAAAAATACTTTTAAAATGGAAAAGAGCATGTTCCTCACCGTCCTGTGGTTGATGACCTGGTGGTCATTCCTGTCTGGGGAACAGAGAAGTAGGAAGCAGGATTGGGAATAACGCAACTTTATTTTCATGACAGGAAGGGTCTCTGGCTTTCTTACCCAGCTCTCCCCAATGCAGCCCTGAGTAACCGGTAACAACATTCGACATGCAAGAGAAGCTATGCAGTAATATGAATATAATAGAGTCCATGACGTATCACAATACAGAGAAGTGGTCTTGCTCTGATGGTGGCCCGCGTGCCAGTAACTAGTAGTAGTAGGAGGTTCACTGGTGCGAGGCTCAAGGTGTTGTTGACGGTGGTTTCTGATTGGTCGAGAGGGTTTGTAGGGTTGGCCAATGGGGTAGCTTGTTGGTGTGATTGACAGGTGGGAGGGGCTGCTTACCAGTCCTCTGCATCCCCAGCAATGACAGGAAATGAATGCCACCCGCTCATTTAATCCATTTGAGCATGTAGGCCTACTCTGTGAAATTGTGCATGGGATTTATTTTGTTGCTTCAGGTGTATCGTGTGGTGCGCCATTCTAATGGTGAGACGGGTGTGGAGGAGGTGAAGATACAAGATTGCTTGTTCGGTGGTGACTGCTATATCATTCACTACACCTACAAACTCAACAACTTGCAAAAGGACCTTCTATACTTCTGGCTGGTTAGTATTTACCTGAGTAGAACTTTATTTATCAGTATTCTCCCATGTTATCATTCACTACACCTACAAACTCAACAACTTGAAAAAGGACCTTCTATACTTCTGGCTGGTCAGTATTTACCTGTGTCGAACTTGATTTATCAGTATTCGCCCATGTTATACTCGATTTATCAGTATTTCCCCAAGTAAGACTTGATTGATCAATATTTCCCTAAGTAGAACTTGATTTTTTAGTATTTCCCTGAGTATAACTTGATTTATTATTTCCTTGTGTAGAACTTGATTTATCAATATTTTCTTGAGTAGAACTTGATTTATCAATATTTCCTCAATAAAATCTGATTTGTCAGGAGGTCTATTTACCTGAGTAGAACTTGATTGATCAGTATTTACTCAAGCATAACTTGATTTAAGGAATAAACCCAAGTAGAACTTGATTTATTATTATTTCCCCAAGTGGAACTTGATTTATCAGTAATTCCCAGAGTCGAACCTGATTTGTCAGTACTTATCTGAACATTACTAGGATAGGGGTAAAGGGAGCAATGGAATGAAGAAGAGCAATTCCCTCACCTTTGGAATTTCCTTTGCTTAAAGTTGCATAGTCCGATTGGCTTTGAATTTCTGTATTTTTTCTGAGATAAATATATTAAATCGATCACTAGTATCTACTTTACATCATTTTAAAGTTACTTTTATTTTAAATGGTAAACTTTTGAGATATTTTGAGTGCAAACATGGAAAATTAGCTTTGGCAAGCTTGCCAAAACCCTGGCACCATAGACTTCTGCAGTAACAGGTTCTGTTAAACTGACTCAGTATTGCCTTCCATGCAGAAACAGATGCTTAATAAGTGCATCAGTATCTAAGTTAGATATGTAGAATCAAATCTAAATAATTGGTTTGGGTTTGAAAATTTGATATTTCATCAGACTATGCAGCTTTAATCAAAGAATATAACCAAAAACAAACCCAGAAATCTATGCATACCAAGACTAAGTGAGAAACCAGTTTCACAGCCCCATTAAAAAAAAATTCAATGACTAATCCCTTTTCCAAAAAAGATTTTTATTTAAAAACCAAATCTCTTTTTTTTGTGTGTGTTTTTATTCCTCGGAAAAACATGTTGTCAGTGCGAATGCACTGGTCTTCCAGCCCTAATCACAATTGCCTCTACATAGTAAATAAATCTACAACCCAGATAGCACACAGTCGTCGGCCCGATGGCGGCCCGACGGAGGCCACTCCGGCGGCCCGACGGTGGAAATCGCCGTCGGGCCGACGTTGTTTTGTCCAACCTCCCACCGTCGGGGTGACGGCAGCTGCCGCCGTCGCCCCGACGGCGGAAACCGCCGTCGGGCCGACGTTGTTTTGTCCAACCATTCACCGTCGACTCGACGGCGGCTGCCGCTGTCGCCCCGACGGCGGAAACCGACGGCGGAAACCGCCGACGAGCCGACGGCGACAAAACAACGTCGGCCCGACGGCGACAAATGCCGTCGGGCCGATGTTGTTTTGTCCAACCATCCACCGTCGACTCGACGGCGGCTGCCGCCGTTGACCCGACGAGCCGAGAAGACACTGTCACTATAGTGTTGATATGTACAGGGTAATTCAAACCGTATTAACACGAATAATTCCATTAATACATCCTAATAAATTACAAAACTTTTACAAAATAATCTACACATATTAATAAACAAACCTGTTAAATAATTCCTTAAAATTCCTCAGATTTTTGGAGTTATTTGTAGAAAAAGAACGCTGCTCAATCATCGCACGTGTTCCGGTGGCGATTCGAAGTAAACAAACCGTATCGGATAATTCAAATCGTATTAACACAAATAATTCCATTAATACTTCGTAATAAATTACAAAGCCTTTACAAAATAATCTAAACATATTAATAAACATACCTGTTAAATAATTCCTTACAATTCCTGGTATTTCTGGAGTTATTGGTAGAAAAAGAACACTGATCAATGATCGCACGTGTTCTGCTGGCGACTCGAGCCGGAAACCAAATTTAAAGAACTGCGCATGCGCGGCCCACCACCGTCGGCTCGACGGTGGCTCAACGGTGGATCAGATGTGGAAAATGAATGCAAACCTGCGTCGCCCACCACCGTCGGGCCGACGGTGGCTCGACGGTGGACCAAGTGTGGAAAATGAATGCAAACCTGCGGCGGCCCACCGCCGTCGGTCCGACGGTGGCCCGACAGTGGCTCGAAGGTGGAAAGGGATTGATACCCAACGTCGGAACACCACCGGCGGCCCGACGGTGGCCCGACGGTGGCTCAAAAGTGGAAAGGGATTGATTCCCAAGGTCGGAACACCACCGTCGGCCCGACGGTGGCCCGACGGTGGAAAGTCGGTGCCGACGGTCCGACCAATAGCCGACGTCGGGCCGACGGCTGTGTGCTATCTGGGAACAATATCTAGATCATCATCATGCTGTGGGTCGCGATGCTGCGACAAAGACTGCTTTCATTACTTGACTGCCGCTCTCCATCTAGCTCTCTGCTGTGAGAGTGATGTACATTTCATGAAAGCTGCCTGCAAAAGTGTTGAAGTGCTGCTGGCTTTTGCAAGTTACCAGCAGCACTCTCTCGGGAGCAAATAGAGGTTTCACACCAGCAAGAACATGTCAAGACAGGCGCAAAACTATTTGTCCCTGCAGTGGCTGGTCGGGAGATGTTGGGAGTTCCATACATCAACCGCCCTTAATGATGCCACAGTGACATGGTTTTCTGTTTAGGGTTTGCTCCCTTAGGCTTCGGTTCTGTCAAGAACCTGTACCACAAGGCAGTGGTTTACAACTCTGCAGGGCAGGGGCGTCAAACTCCCTGAGGTGTTGCAATACCTGCAATACCAGCATACCATCTAGATAGACATAGGGAAATAAGCAAAACATCGGTATATGAATGATAGGTAAAGAAGAAGATAAGAGAAGAAAGAAACATATAGGGGAGATAACTATGTTAGACTAGTATGGTAAGCGTTAGTAGGGGTGGGGCATAACTGATTATCTTTCTAGTAGTAACATACTCATTGAAAGGGTGATGGGGGGATGTGGGGTCGGCCTTTGTGATTGAACTGGTGTTCATGGTACTCTCAGGTGGGGCCTATTGAGTTAGTAAGTAGGTTAATATTGATTAATCATGTACCTCAGTAGGATCCAACTAGAATCATTTCCAGGCTCATTCCATTGTAGATGGGTTTTTTGGTCTAGTTGGCCGCTACTGGTTGACTTTACAGTGTATGTTTGTTTGTTGGTGGGGGGGGGGGGGATTTATACAACCTATTCAAGAATGTTATAAGTTATTTGAACAAATAACTGGCCATGAGTAAAGCATCTTGTAAGTGAAGAGTTTCTTAGTAAGTTATTTACACTGGACTACATCTGTCTTCCCCTCTTGTGTTCTAGGGCCGGCATTGTTCTCAAGATGAGCGGGGGACAGCAGCACTAATGACAATCAAGATGGACAATGATCTGTCCGGAATGGCGGAACAGGTAAAGAATGCGCTTATTCTTATCCACTACTGATTTTGTGAATCATAAGCCTGTATAGACTACATCTCCATTCCAGCCATGTGGTGCATTGTGGGATGCGTGGAAGAAAAACAAACTCGCGAGAAGCACATGGCACATGCTAATACATTGGGTGCAGCTATGAAATCTGCCAGTTTCAGCTCATCTCAGCTCTTGTTTGAAACATCGAATACCAACTAAAAATATATAATAAAATAAGATATTAATCTTTTATCCAGCATTGCATTTACATCAATATAATCAGCACATCTTATGCCATGTGCATTTAGATTTAGACAAATCTGGGCACTCAGACTAGTGTTAGAGACATAGCCAGAGTCAGTTTGATTTATTTTATTCATGTTTTTATTTATATCCTATGGTTAATGACATATGTACAACTAGAAAATGAGTAGGGTTAGTCAGATATTGGTTATATATTTCTTTGAAACAAGTTTTTGTTGACACATTTGACATTTTAATATTTAGAACAAGCCAAATTGTTATGAAATTTGATTAATTTGAATAAAATCAAAGTTTTGCCCTACGCATATCAGCAAACTCAATGGCCATACGCCTTTTCTTTGCTGCCAATGCCGTTTTCAGCGCATGCACAGTCGGAACGGTGATCTCGTCTATTTGGATATTTATTACTTATCCACTATTGAATTAGTAGGCTATAGGACAGTATCATGATGTATATTACTTATCCACTATTGATTTAATAAGCTATAAGCCTGTATCAGGATATCTATTACTTATCCACTACTGATTTGGTAGGTTATAAGCCTGTATCAGGATGTCCATTAATTATCCACTACTGATTTTGTCGGCTATAAGCCTGTATCAGGATGTCTATTACTTATCCACTACTGATTTGGTAGGCTATACGTCTGTATCAGGATGTCTATTACTTATCCACTACTGATTTGGTCGGCTATAAGTCTGTATCAGAATGTCTATTACTTATCCACTACTGTTTTGGTAGGCTATATGACAGTATCACCACTGACAACATATTATTCAGAGGAATGAAAACCAGTTGAATAAAAACACCCCAACTCTACGCACTCTGATTCCTGCGCGGATGTTCTTCTCCGCCTCCAGATCCGCGTAGTTCATGGGAAAGAGCCACCTCACTTCCTCGCCATGTTCCAAGGTCGCCTAGTGATCTATGAGGGGGGCAGGGTCGGTCAGGCTAGCGAAGAGACTCCGCACGATACCTACCTCATTCAGGTGAGGAACGCGTCTTTGAGATACTTCTTTTGGTTACTTTAATTGATTAAGCATGTGAAAATTCAATCACATACAATCAGTATTCCTCTTTTGGTTACATTTGTTGATTAAGCATGTGAAGATTTCAATTGCTTGCAATTGGTCTTCCTCTTTTGGTTACATTTATTGATTAAGCACGTTAAAATTTCAAATTTGTACGATCAATATTCCTCTTTTAGTTACATTTGTTGATTGTGCATGTGAAAATTCCAATCGCTTATAATTGGTCTTCCTCTTTTGGTTACATTTATTGATTAAGCACATTAAAATTTCAATTTTGTATGATCGATATTCCTCTTTTAGCTACATTTGTTGATTAAGCATGTGAAAATTGAAATCGCTTGCAATTGGTCTTCCTCTTTTCATTACATTTACTGATTAAGCATGTGAAAATTTAAATCACGTACAATCCGTCTTCCTCTTTTGGTTACATTCAAAGGTTTCAATCGTGTATATATCTAATCATTTGACACATATTATTTCAACTATTAATTATACCCAACACCTCATACGTAATCAAGAAGTCAAATATTTTTACAATAATATGCAACTTAAAAAAACCAAACCCTCACCAAACTCATTCTGGTTTAGGGTGGTTACCCAAACAAACACACAAGCCCCCCCCCCCACCCCACCCCACCCCTAGTGATGTTTACCACAGTGCTGCAGCTAAGCATTGTGAGTGGCCACTTAGAGTGACCTAATTACTTAACACAGGTCTCTTAAAGTTGCATGGTCTGATGAACTATATATTTTTCTAAACGAAAATACTTATCTACATTTGATTCATTGTAGCCAAATTAGATATTGGTGCATTAACTAGTAGTTTGGGACAGCATCTACAGAGTAATCAGTGAATTTACTACTTCATCCTTACTTTGAGGAAGTCATTAGGCAGGGAGGCCACAAACAAATTAGGTCAATCTTGTGACCTGATTTGTCTTGCCCTCATTCGAGATACCATATATGGCATTAGTAAGGTTCTAAGATATACACACATTACTAGGTCAACTCACATAACATGACCATCGCGAGATAGTAATCTGTGTCATAGCGAGACGACTTTTGGAAAGCTTGTCGAAAGTATTTTTGGTTCTTTCAGCTCAAATTGCTTCAAAACGAGTCATTTTTCATCCAAATGACTCCGGACTAATGATTAGCAGATAATAACAATCAATATGTATCTAAAAAATAGGACAAAAATTCAGATGCGATTGGCGGCTGGAAGACCAGTGCCTGGGCGCTGACAAAATATGTATTCAGGTGAAAACAACCCACAAAACAATCCGAAAACAACCAAAAAACAACCCCCAAAACAACAAAAGAACAACCAAAAACAACCCCCAAAAACCTCTTTTTTAACAACCAAAAAACAACCCCCAAAACAACCAAAGAACAACCAAAAACAACCATAATTTTTTTAACAACCAAAAAGCAACCAAAAACAACCCTAAAATAAAAAATAAAATAAAAACCAACAAAAACAACAAAACAACAACCAAGACAACAACCAAAACAACAACCAAACAAAAACAACAACAAAACAAAAACAACAACAACAAAACAACAACAACTCACCAAAAGCTCTTTCTTTGCAGGTTCGTGGAACGTCACTGCTGAACTGCAAGGCGGAGCAGGTTCTACTGAGTGCTGCCTCACTCAATTCCAACGACTGCTTTGTGCTCTTTGTGAAGGGGGGCTCAGTCTACATCTGGGCAGGAAAGGTGCGTATTCTCATGTCTGCGTGTGTGGGTGTGTGTTAGTGTGTGTGTGAGTGTGTGTGTGTGTGAGTGTGTGGGTCTGGGTGTGTGTGTGTGTGTGAGTGTGTGTGTGTGTGTGAGTGTGTGTGTGTGGGTGAGTGTGTGAGTGTGAGTGTGTGAGTGTGTGTATGCGTGCGTGTGTGTGAGTGTGTGTGTAATTTGGGTCTGGGTGTGTGTGTAGGTGTGTGCGCATGAGTGGGTGAGTGGGTGTGTGTGGGTGAGTGTGTGAGTGTGGGTGGGTGTGTGTGTGTGGGTGAGTGTGTGGGTGGGTGAGTGTGGGTGTTGGGGTGAGTGTGTGGGTCTGAGTGTGTGTGAGTGTGTGTGAGAGTGTGAGTGTGTGTGAGTGGGTGTGAGTGAGTGTGTTGTTGTGGGTGAGTGTGTGTGTTTGAGTGTGAGGGTCTGGGTGTGTGTGGGTGTGTGTGGGTGAGTGTAGGTGTGTGTGAGTGTTTATGTGACTGTGTGTGAGTGTGTGGGTCTGAGTGTGTGTGAGTGAGTGTGTCTGGGTGTGAGTGGGTGTGTGTGAGTGCGTGTGTGTGAGTGTGTGTGAGTGTGTGTGAGTGTGTGGGGGCTGGGTGTGTGAGTGTGTGGGTGTGTGGGTGTGTGTGAGTGTGTATGCGGGTGAGTGTAGGTGTGTGTGTGGGTGTGTGTGGGTGAGTGTGGGTGAGTGTGTGGGTGGGTGAGTGTGTGGGTCTGAGTGTGTGTGAGTGTGTGAATGTGTGTGTGTGGGTGCGTGTGTGTGAGTGTGTGTGGGTGAGTGGGTGGGTGGGTGTGTTGAGTGTGTTGAGTATGTGTGGGTGAGTGTGTGGGTGGGTGGGTGTGTTTGGGTGTGGGGATGTGTATTGATGCTATTCACGAGTGTGTGTGAGTGTGGGTGTGTGAGTGTGTGTGTGTGGGTGAGTGTATGGGTGTGTGTGGGTGAGTGTGTGTGGATGGGTGGGAGAGTGTGTGGGTGTGTTGAGTTTGTGTTGAGTATGTGTCGGTGAGTGCGTGTGTGGGTGTGTGAGTTTGGGTGTGGGATGTGGATTGACACTATTCACGATTGACCTAATTAGGCATCAGAACGAGGCTAACTACGCATCGGGCACTGAGAAACAGTGAAAATGGCAGCAAGACACTTGTGTGCCGATATTAAGATTGGGAGTGGTGTAGTTGTGTATGGTGGGGGTGTAGTTGTGTGTGGTGGATGTGTATGGTGGGGGTGTAGGGGTGTATGGTGGGGGTGTATGGTGGGAGTGTAGGTGGGTGTGGGGGTGTTTGGGTCTCTGTGTGTATGTGGGGGGGGGGGTCTCTGTGTATGGGTGTGTGGGTGTGTGAGTGTGGGAGTGTGAATCTGAGTGTCTGAGTGTGGGTGTAAGTAGTGTGGGTGTGTGGATGTGGATGGGTGCGTGTGAGTGTGTGTAGGTGTGTAGGTGTGTATGTTGGTGTGTCTGTGTGTGTGTCTGGGAGTGAGTGTCTATGTGTGAATATGGGTGTCTGTATGTGGGTGTGAGTGTGTGGGTGTGAATGGGTGCGTGAGTGAGGTGTGTGTGCCTGAGTGTGTGTATGTATGTGTGGATGTGAGTGTGGATGTGTGTATAGGTGAATGTGAATGTGAGTGCGTGTGTGGAGGTGCGCGTGAGTGTGTGTAGGTGTGTCTGTGTGGATATGGGTGTGTCTGTGTGTGTGTGAGTGTGGGTGTGTGGGTCTGTGTGTGAGTGTGTGTGTGAGTGTGTGTGTGAGTGTGTGTGTGTGTGGGTGTGTGAGTGTGTGGGTCTGGGTGGGTGTGTGGGTCTGGGTGGGTGATTCTGTGTTTAAACCTTTTTCTTTGGTTTGTGCATTGTAATTAACCAGACGTGATGGCCGAATGAGTTAGAGCGTCCGTCTCCCGTGTTGGTAGATCATGGGATCGTGGGTTTGAATCCTGGTCGAGTCAACAAACCAATCACTTAAAAATTGATACCCGTCACTTCCTAACCAGGTGCTCGGCATTAATAGGATAGGGCAAGGAGCAGTGGAATGAGGAAGACCAATCGTCTGCGACTGAAATTTCCCCTGCTTAAACAACTAATGTACCCCCAAAAAACACCAAAAAAACAACTCTTTATAATTTTATTGCAGTTTTTCCTCCTTGTGAAAATGGAAAAGAAATTATATTGTAAGGGTGTCGAAGTTCAGATTGGACGGGGCACCAGCAACCCTAGGGCCGTTTCTGTTGGAATATTAAAAAATCGGAAACATTTCCATCTAAAGTGTCCAGCATTTCAGCGTGCACGTAAAAATTACTTATAATGTTCCATTATATTTCAAACATCTTCAATATTAATATTTTTTAAGATATCGAATTATATACACCTGGACAATGATTGAAGCAAAGTACCTAACTATGGCATAACAACGTATCATTCAAAAAGATATGGTAGACTTGGTAAGGTACCAGAAATGAATACAAAAGCCTCACAGTCAACAAAAACACTGCGGGAAGGAAGTCTTTCTGTCCGAGGGGTCCAGCTCTTCAATACAATGCCAGCTTAGATTAGAAATCAATCAAACTGCAGTGTACAATCATTCAAAAGGCAGCTTGACAAGGTGTTAACAACAATACCAGATGAACCACAGATTCCAGGATACACCCAGCTAACGCCAGCAGATTCAAACTCATTACTGAACATGACAAAACTGAACAGAGCATCCTCATCACATGTGGTGGGCTCTGATGGTGAAGTCTCTGACTTGGCCTTAGCATACAGTTTTTTGGTGTTCTCTGTGGTGGAGTGGTTAGAGTGTCTGACTTTTTTCTAGGTCAGACTCCTAATCTGAAGGTCAGTGGTTCGATTCCTCGTGCCCCCACCTCTGCCAATTTGGATTCCCACTGCTGTGCATAACTTACAGCGACATCAAAGGCCTGTTGCTCTCATCGCATGCCTATGTGGTGTGGGAGGTTAAAAATCCCTTGGGTCGGTAAAAGTGTACGCTTGGGCTTTCTATCGACAAACTGTCTAATGGTGAAAACATGTCTATTCAGACTTATCCATGATAGGCAGTATAAATCTTCAAGAAAAGAATCTAATCTACTCTAATAATATGAATAAGCAATGCTTAGGACCGACCCACCGATATAAGTACAGCAAAGTATTTTATGAGTTTTTTTTACTCCACTCGCGGTGTTCGATTTGAAATTCTATCAACTCGGGTGACCCGAATATGACCGTCGTTTCCGCGAAGTAAACTATTAATATTTCATTTGTGCACCCATGTTTATGCCTCTGTCCTGATATGACCTTAGATGTTGCTAGGACGTAAAACAACAAACAAACCAAATTGTTATTTATTTCTTTTAATTTTGAATGAAATTGTTAAGGTGTTAAGCCAATCGCTGCAGACGGAGCGACCCAACTAGACACGGTGCGACCCAACCAGCCATGGTTGAACTCGTTTCAGTCCGTTTAAACTTGTTTCCGGTACAAAGGCTAGGGGACCAGGTTGGAAACTGAGCGATAATAGCAGAAAACTTTGGATTTTGATTATATGGGTTATTCAACACGAGTTTACAAATGGCAGCGCCCATAGAGGCCTATTTCCGTTTCCGGTTGCTGGATTTTGACGAAATCCTGTGTGGGTATTGTTTATGTATATATTGTTTATGTATTTGTATATATATCTACATGCGTTAGTCTTAAGCCTCCCCGTGGGTGGGTCGGTATAACGGCAAAATCTACTCCAAACTAAAGTAAAATATGTTACTAAGATCAGGCAGAAGGTGGGGAGAGATGATGAATACACATCTACTATGATGCAGGAAGTGGTATTTTATTTAATGTAAAATATTTCCTACAACAATTTCATTACAGAACTTTCTGTACTCCCTTGTATACTGCCCAGATTTGGTGGAACTGTCGAATGTATAGCATTAGAAAACTGAATGTAGCATATAATGACATTATGAGGTTATTACTCTGTCTACCTAGGTATCGCAGTGCTAGTCAGCTGTTTGCCAATATTGGTTTGCCAACCTTCCAGGCTGTTATCAGGAATCTAATATTCAAATTTATTACTAGACTTGACAAGTCAGAAAATGTTATAATACAGGGACTTTTAAAAATAGATTGATTGATTGATTGGTGGTTGCTTTACGCCGTGTCGGCAGCATAGGCCATATTCACGGCGAGAAATGTTTGTTTTTTGTTCAAACCATCGCTTTTACATGTAAAAGCAGACAATCAATTATGTGCCAATAGACACTAATTAAATTAGAAAGCTCACAATCATATATCTGTGGTCAAGGGAAACAAATTCCCATAGAAAAAGAAAAGTTTCATTAATAATTAATAGAATCCATTTAGTAAACTATATAAGGTGGTACAGTACAGCTGCCCTCAAAAAGGCTAAAATGTTTTCCTGTTTTACCTTAGTAAAAAGGTCATGCATACTGCCTGCAGTGTAGAACCGTTGGCGCAGGGCCAAAAAATCAACGCAACTTAGTAAAATGTGTTTGAGTGTCAGTGGGGACTGACACCCAATACATTCAGGGGGAGGTTCCCCCTTGAGCAGAAAAGCATGTGTAAGCCACGAGTGGCCAACACAGCAGCGACTAAGGACCACTTGGTCCCGCCGACCTCCCGCATGAGTCTGTGGTGGCTTTCCCACAGATGGTTCAATTTCTTTAAGTTTATTGATGTTTTCATCCCACTCATGTTGCCATTTGGATTTTATGTGGGTGGCTATTAGTGGTTTCAGATCAGAGTGAGGGATCAGACATGGTTCAAGATCACAGTTCAGGGCCTTCTTCGCAGCCCGATCAGCTCGTTCGTTTCCTTGTATGCCAGCATGGCCAGGCACCCAGCACAGGTGGATATCATACCCATCTGTTGTCAGTTGGTTCATTTTATAAATGACCATTGCTAGAATAGGGTGATTCGTTTTCAGTCCAGCAACAGCCAGGAGGCAAGAGAAGGAATCACTGTATATAACATAGTTAGTGTGGTTGGATACCTCGATATACTCCAAAGCGAGAAGGAGTGCTCGGGCCTCTGCAGTGAAAATCGAGCTCTGATCTGGCAAACGTACACCAAATTTTTCCCGTCGGCAGACTGCCGCAGCAGCTACCCGGCTTTGGTCTTTCGAACCATCAGTATATATGGAGAGGTGGTCTGCAAACTGGCCTTGAATCTCTGCATGCAGTCCTTTGTACTCGAGTGGATGTGTCCCAGATTTCCTCAGTTCCGTGAGTCGGAGGATAACCGATGGCTTTCTCAACGACCACGGGGGATGTTCTGGGACTTTGGCATCCTCCAACACGTCCAAATCCACGCCTAAGGCCTCCAAATGAGGTTTCATTCGGAGCCTCAGTGGCCGGATGTAATTTGGCCTGGCTTCATACCTGGATTCGTCATGTTGCTCGAATAGACAATTGTGTGCAGGATTCAATGCATTAGTTTTTATCTTGACTACATATTGCATGGCCAGTTTGATTCTCCTGTTATTAAGTGATGGTTCATTGGCTTCGACATAAAGGCTCTGAACTGGTGAGGTGCGGAAGGCCCCAAGGGCCAGGTGCAGTCCCTGGTGGTGGATCGTGTCTAGTGTAATGTATTGAAAGCAAGCGAACACCTTGACGTCCAGTATGTCAATGTCTTTATTTCCTTCCAACCTCGTCACGTCATCCCCCTCGAGTCACAAGCTATACGCACTGTACGTACTGTATGCATACCTTACACCTTCCCCCCTTTTTTTTTTTTTTTTTTTTTTTTTAGATCAAAGGATATTTGCCATGGTGACTCGGGGGGGGGGCACATACGTATATATATATACATATATATAGTACAATGTTATTAGATGGTATTAGAGGTAAACAGACAATATTGTACATAGCAGGTTAGGAACATAGTGAACTTGGAACATAATAACAGGAATAAACTTGTAATCATTTTACAGATACGTGGGGATTTCAATAAATATATGTGTATAATTATGTCTTGGTTGGGTAATACATACAAGAGTGGTTGGACAATTTTCTAATTGCTTACATTGTAACAGTCTTATTAAATTAGGTGTATGGGTTTTCCGATATCCCTAGCCTTTTCGGTAGACGTGAGACACGTCCACTGTGAGTTGTGTATGTGGTGGGTGCAATGTTTGGGGACATGTGTCTGTCGGAGAGTGATGACTGTCTATGTCGGGTGTTATGCTGTTGTGTAATGTCCTGCTCGGGCTTGTAGGACGGAACATAAGGTGTGGGCACTCGAAACATGTGAACTCTGTTCCTGTGTATTGTCCTCCCTGTACTGTTCTTAATTTCGTAGTCTCTTCGGTTGTGTTTGGTTGTATGTGTTACTTTTCCAGCCCTCCATTTTCCCTCATGTGTTTTATATTTGATGTGATCATCTACTTTTAGCTCTTGTTTTCCTTTCCCAGCTCTTATGTCGTAATAGTATTTTTGTCGCTCCTGTATTTTTGTAATGTTTTTTGTCTTGGATGTCTGAACCTGTGGGTGCAAACGGTTTGTTGTGATGGGTATCTTAGAACGAAGACGACGACTCATGAGTAGTTGGGCTGGAGAGGCATTCAATAGCCTCAAAGGGGTATTACGGTAGTTTAGTAGGTATAGGTTGAAATCCTGCTCATTTTCACTTGCTTTTTTCATCATTTTCTTTATTGTCTGCACGTAGCGTTCTATCTGACCATTACTTTTTGGGTAATATGGGCTAGAAACTACGTGGTTAAATTCATATTCGTTTGCGAAAACCTTGAACTCGGTGCTAGCAAACTGTGGTCCATTATCAGAGATTAGGGCGGTTGGTATCCCATAGCGTCCAAAAATCTCTTTTAGAGCCTTAATAATAGCATTTGATGTTGTGAGCTGAAGTTCAATCACCTCAGGAAATTTAGAGTAATAATCTACTAGAATGAGATATGTCTTATTTTGGTATTCAAATAAATCCACCCCCACTTTACAGAAAGGGATGTTGGGTATGTCATGAGGGATCATGGGTTCAGCACTAAGTGACTTCCTATGATTTTGGCACGTGCTACACCGAGATACCAAGTCTTCTATTTGAGTGTTCATCCCCGGCCAAAAAATAGTGTCTCTCGCTAGCTGCTTACTTTTTATTATGCCTAAATGGGTTTCGTGTAGTAGTTTCAACATTTCTTTTTGTAATTCAGACGGTATAACTAATTGTGCTCCCTTGAATACCATACCGTCTGTGCTAACCAGGTCGTCTTTGTATGTAAAGAACGGTTTTGCACAGGATTTCAGTAAGTTACTTCTATCAGGCCATCCCTCTTTTACCAACTTTGTAACTTCAATAAGGGTAGTATCTGTCTTCGTAGCAACTGCGATGCGTGCTAGCATATCATGGGCAATCCCTATGGTTGCTATGGAAATTGTGTCGTCAAACAGTCTCTGCGGTGTTAATTTGTTTGTGTGTGCACGGGACAGTGTGTCAGCAAAATACATTTCACTACCTACGACATATTTCATTATGATATTATAGTTTTGTAGTCTCATACGCATCCGTTGCATCCTGGATGACAACCGGTGCAATGGTTTTGACATTATAGACACAAGCGGTTTATGATCAGTTTCAACAATGACTTGCTTACCATATATGTAGTCATGGAAGCGGACACACCCAAAACAAATAGCTAATAACTCTTTTTCAATTACAGCATAGGATGATTGGCATTCATCCAAAGCCTTTGATGCCATGGCAATGGGCCTACACTGTTGGAAAATAGCAGCGCCTAGGCCTGATTTGGAAGCATCTACCTGTAAAGTTATTTGCTCATCAACATCATAGTATTTTAATACAGGTGCTGTTACTAATAGATTTTTGAGAGTGTTAAATGCATGCTGTTGTTCATGTTGCCAAAACCATACGATATTTTTAGCAAGGATTTGTCTTAACGGTTTGGAAATGTTCGACAGGTTTGGGATGAATTTTCCAACATACCCTACCATTCCCAAAAAACGCTGAACAGCAGCTTTGTCAGTTGGGGTGGGCATGTCGACAATATCCCGGATGCGGTCCTCAGTGGGTTTTAGACCGGATTGGGTTAATGTGTGCCTTACGTAGTTCACCTCAGTTTTGCAAATTACAGACTTCTTGGGGTTGAGGCGTAGGTTAGCCTCACGAGCTCGTTTAAACACATTTTCTAGATTGGTATTATGTTCATCCTCAGTGCTGCCATACACTAAAATATCGTCAGCGATCACATTAACTCCAGTCAAACCGTGTAATATTTTGTTCATTTCTCCAATGAAAATGTCACCAGCTGTTTTTATTCCGAATGGCAGCCTGGTATAACGGAAACGCCCCCATGGGGTATTAAAAGTACACAATTTAGAACTCTCATAATCTAACTCTATCTGCCAATAGCCACTATTGGCATCAATGACAGAAAAAAATTTAGCTTTGCCAATTTTAGTTATGACTTCTTCAACTGTTCTTGTAGGATACGGCGTACTCAAAATGGCCTTATTAAGTTTGGTGGGGTCTAAACATATTCTAATTTTATTTGGCTTTTGTACAATCATTATAGAATTTACCCAGGGGGTGGGATCGTCTTGTTGTACAATAACACCCATTGTTAACATTCTATCTAGTTCGGCTTGTACTTTGTCAACAATAGCATGTGGAATTCGCCGTGGTGGGTCGATAACAGGGTCTATATGACTGTCGATATGAATTTTTGCATTGCTTTTGATTCTACCTAGGCCTGTGAAAATGTCCGAATACTTGTGTAGCAACAGGTCTGCAGCTTGTATGACGTGTGTAGATTGTCTTGTTCGTACGGAGATCTCCCCAACACGCTGCAGCAGTCGAAGTTGAACACACGCCTCCTTTCCTAGGATGGGTGTGCCGTTCGTTGTCACTTGAAATGTCAACGGCAGACCATTGACGTCGATTGTTGCTTTCCCCTCAGGACGAAATCGCTCACCTGAGTATGTGATGAGACAACAATGTGAAGGGGTTAATACGACGTCGTGTAATACATCGAAGATAGGACGAGGAATGATATTTGCTTGGGACCCTGTGTCCAGTTTGAAACAGACATGAATGTTTTGCAATGTGCAGTCCACGTACCACAAGCTGCTGCTGTTCGTCCTATCGGCAGTTATTTCGCCGACGAACAGGTCATCGTCGTCCTCCCCCGGGGTGTCAGTTGATACGCCTGCTTGTACATCCAGTTCGCCTGCTCGTACATCCAGTTCGTTCACTTGTGCACGATCCGGTCGACGGGATCGGCAGACACTTTGGAAGTGTCCATATCTGCCACACTGTAGACATTGTTTATCTGCCGCTGGGCACGGTCCGTTGCCGTGCGTATATCCACAACGGGTGCAGTTCGCACGAGGCAGAACGGCTCGCGTGCGTTGGTCTGGCCACCTGCGCATGCGCGATGTTGTCGTATATCTTTTGGGACGAGACGTATAGTCCTCCTGTTTCCTGCTCACTACGTCCACTTGTTCGTCCGTATTTATGTGTTCGCCTGAGCCTAATTGTTTATGAGTGTTTTCACTTAACCTACACATATCAAGACAAGAGGTTAGCGTTAAGTTAGGAGTCTGTAGCAATTTATCGCGTAGTTTAGCGTCCCGTACACCGCACACTAACCTGTCGCATAGTAACGCGTCTTCCATTGTGGCGTAATCACAATACGTCACTCTGTGCTTGAGCTCTCTTATGTACGTATCCATGGTTTCTGACGTCTGGCTAAAAGAGTTGAATTGGTATCGAACAACCGTAATGTTGGTTTTACCAATACAATATTCCTCGAACATGGAAACGAGATGATCAATCTTGTCCTTTTGCGCCTCTTGTATTTGAAAGGTTAGGTGTAGTTTTTGTGCCTCCTGTCCCGCTACGTGTAGAAAGACGCAGCACTGTATCTTTTCCGTTTTGTTCGCAGCACCCGATGCGATGCTGTAAATATTATATGCGTGATGCCATGCTCTCCAGTTCATAGCCAAATTTCCCTCCAAACTTAAAGGCAACGGTGGTTTTAAACCTGATAAAGCCATAATCTGTTTTGGGGCCTGGAAAGTCCGGACACACGATCTGACACCATGTAATGTATTGAAAGCAGGCGAACACCTTGACGTCCAGTATGTCAATGTCTTTATTTCCTTCCAACCTCGTCACGTCATCCCCCTCGAGTCACAAGCTATACGCACTGTACGTATATGATCAGCCCAATATATGATTTCCTTGCGGAACCATATACTATGCTGCCGTAATCCACTCGTGAACGAACCAAGGTTCTGTACACGGAGAGCAGAACATCTCTGTCCGCTCCCCACTCTGAGCTGGACAGCACCCTCAGAATATCCAGTGCTTTCAGGCATCTTGTTTTCAGGTACTTTATATGTGGCACAAAAGACAGTTTTGCGTCGAGAATGAGGCCCAGAAATTTGGTTTTCTCAACGACTGTAATGGGATCCCCATCCAGGGTCAGCTCCGGTTCCGCATGTATTCTACGCAGCAGGCAGAAGTGCATGCAGACTGTTTTGGTCTTGGAAAATTTGAAACCGTTCAGAACTGACCATCGATGGATCCCATTTATGCTTGGTTGTAGCTGTCTCTATATGACATTCATGTTAGCACCGCTGTAATATAAAACAAAGTCGTCCACGAAAAGACTACAGGAGACCCCCTGCTTTACAGCAGCAGCAATACCATTGACCTTGACCCCGAAAAGGGGTTAAGGTTAAAAATAGAAGAGAGTGATCTCAGATTTATGTCTGACATAAGGAGGCATTGGTACAAACTACTGTATGTAGACCAACATTTTGATATTGGTTAGTATGGTAGTATTCATACTATTACTTATATCCTATTCACATTAATTTTTATATGTACCTACTATGGACCAAATTATGTAACTACCATAATCCTGAGTCTGAAATAAAGTCTGAACTTTAAAGATATTTTGAGTGCAAACATGGAAAATTAGTTTTGGCAAGCTTGCCAAAACCATAGACTTCTGCAGTAACAGGTTCTGTTAAATTGACTCAGTATTGCCTTCTATGCAGAAACAAATGCTTAATAAGTGCATTAGTATCTAAGTTAGATATGTAAAATCAAATCTAGATAATTGGTTTTGTTTTGAAAATTTGATATTTCATCGGACTATGCAGCTTTAATTAAGAATACCCGGTTAGTTCCATGATTCCTCACTATCCGGAACTGGCGCGCTACCCTCGCCCCCCGAACTTCCTGCTAGCCCATAGTAGGGGGTGCCACCCCCGTACCCCCCCCCATCCCCACCCCCCAGCTGTTCCAGCCTCTCTATATACTTCAACAGTTGCAAGATTTTCACACCAACCACACTTTGAAATTGCAGTGCAGCACTGGAGATGAACGCGAGATGGCCAAGTCAATTGCCAAGAGATCCCCAAAGTAAGTGTTAGGCTTTTGTGGTAATGTTTGGGGCCGGATGCAGTGGTTGAATCGGTAGAGCGCAGGCTTTCCGTGCGGAAAGTCAGGAGTTAGAATCCCGGCCGAGTAAAATCAATGACTTATAAAATTGATACTTGTCGATACTTAGCCTGGTGCTTAGTATTACTAGGATAGGGCATGTACTGGTTAGCTCGGCATCAGGATAATGTGGCTGAGCGAGAAATCGGGTCATGGTGCCTGCAGCCTGGTCTCCTAGTGGGCCAGCACTATAAAGTCGCCATGAGTGTGCATTGCCACAGGTCGGTACCTGTCCTGATCTGACCTTAGATGTTACCAGGATGTAAAACCCCAACAAATAATTTTGAAGGTGGAGTCTTGACTAATCCTGTATGGTTACACTAAGGCTAAGCATCCTGATATGATCTTAGATGTTGCCAGGATGCAAAACCACAGGAAGCATCAACAGAAACTAAGGCCAAGTCATCATCTGATGAGGAACCATTATGTTCACAATTTTTTTTTTTTTTTTAACAGAACTATTAAAAAAAACATGTCATTACTCTTGAGTAAAAAGAAGTAAATAAATATACCAACAATAGCTGAAAGGCCAGTGCCTCAGCACTGACAAAATACTTTGTTCAACGGAATAAATATATTTAACAAAAAAAAAAGAAATTATTATACTTGTATCTATGTTAGATACGTAGGATCAAATCTAGATACCTGTTTTGGTTTTGAGGCTATGCTTTCAACAGGTTATGCAACTTTAACCCCTGATCGTCTATCATGACCTTGACCTTGCCATAATGACCTTGTATGACGTTCCAGGCAGCACACCTTGGTCTGCGAAGGTCAAGAGAGAGATGAATTCTGGGAATTTCTAGGTGGCAAGAAAGAGTATTCTACGTCGCCCCGACCAACTGTGAGTATTGGCAGCATGCTTGCCTTAAGGCCCTGTCACATTACGATGCATCTCGCAAGCGCGCGGCCAACACGTAAAATCACTTTTTTTACGTCGAGAAGCGGCAAACCTTTTGGCGCTGGGGGCAAAGTTGGACGTATTCATACCGTATACATACCGTATGGCCAATGTATGACCAAAGTATGGCTAACGTGCTTCTGGCCGAAAAACGCTCGAATTACGCTCAGAGAACGCTGGTGAATGTTATATACGTTATCCGATTGCCAGAACTACGCCTCACATGTTACATACGTCAAGATATCCTGGAGAAATGCTAAATGTATGTTAGATGTACATTAGATGTACGTTAGACATCCGTTATCCATACGTTGTAAGTATGCGGACTGTACATTCCCACTGCCTTTAATGTAGGTCAACGTAGTGAACAACGTTTGTCTAACATACGTCTAACGTACATAGACATATGCCTAACGTATACATAGTGTACGGCTGACGTAAAATCCACACATTGTCGAACATTGTTGTCGAAGTTTTGTGCATGCACAAAACTTTGCCGATACCCTGACCCATGACACCGTATCTCGATGAACGTCAACGTACATTGACGTATACCAATGAGTGCCTAATGCATGTGTAAGGCATAACGACATATCCCGGCGTGCCGGCCAAAAATCACATACGGCGGCGTATGTTGGCGCGATGCATCGTAATGTGACAGCCCCTTTAGATAGAATATTCACCCCCCCCCAATGTAGGGGTGTATGACAGCCATGTCTAATGCCCTGGTCACATACATGTTAGTGGACGTAGTTGAGTAGTGGTAGTGGAGGCTAACGTGGGTCAAACGTGGTGTAAGTACATTAAACTACGTTGATATACGTTAAGGTACAGCAGGTTTTGGTACGGATAAATACGTTACGGTACGGATAAATATGTTACGGTATGGACAAATACGTTATGGTACAGATAAATATGTTACAGTATGGATGCCGGTACGTTCAACTACGTTCAACTACATTCCAACTACGTTCAACTATGCTAGCCTCCACAACCTTCACCTATGTCCACTAACGGCTTTGTGACCAGGGCTTCGTCCAAGTATGCTAGAGTTCGCTAGAGCATGCTAGAGTATGCTAGAATATGCTAGAGTATGCTAGAGTACATTAGCATCATGGATGCAAATTCAGCCTCTAACGTAGCGCTCTTTTGAACATGTCCAAAGAGTAAATTGGAACTCACGACCCACCCACGTTATTACCAAGTTAGCCAGGTTAGCATGACGGAGAAGTATGGCTGCCGGTATGTTCAACTACATTCAACTACCTTCAACTATGTTCAACTACGTTCAACTATGTTCAACTACGTTCAACTATGGTCAACTAAGTTCAACTATGTTCAACTACGTTCTACTACGTTCAACTACGTTCAACTATGTTCAACTACATTAGCCTCCACTACGTTCAACTACATCCACTAACGTGTATGTGGCCGGGCCTTAAGTCTGAGCCAAAACTACTTTGGTATGAATCAACTATAAACAAGCTGTGTAGGTCGTGGTTCCAGTGCGCAGTGTTTATTCATATTGGTGTTGAGTTAATGAACTTGGAGAGACTGCAAAAAGAAAAACACTCCCAAAAACGTGAGGCCAGCCACTGGATGCTCTCGATTAGAACCTTAAAGGTGCTTAGTCCGATGGTTTTGAGTTTGTCATTTTCTGAGATGAATATATTAAATTGATGGTTATAGTCTACCTTACTTTAGTTTGAAGTAACTTTTATTTTAAATGTCTAACTTTTGAGATATTTGAAGTGCAAACATGTAAACTTATTTTTGGCGAGCGTCCCAAAACTCTGACACCATAGCCTTCTGCGGTAACACTAACAGGTTCTATTAAATTGCCTCATTACTTACTTCTGTGTGGTGACAACTTTTTATTAAGTGCACCAATATCTAAATTAAATATGTAGAATCAAATCTAGATAATTGTTTTGGTTTTGAAAATTTGATGTCGGACTATGCAGCTGAAATGTCTATCATTCTCTCTTGCACTCCTGTGGGTTCCCCCCCCCCCCTCCCGCCCACAACCCACCCTAATGGGCCCCCCTCCCCTGCCACCCCCCTTAACCATCATGAAAAAACCATCAACACACCAAACATCCTACACAACTATCAACCTGTTTAAAAACACATTGAACATTATATAAGAGAGACAAAATGTCTTGTCAACTATAAACTTAGCTTGTTTTATAAGAGGAAAAATGTAACCCTCAACGATTGTTTGAGTTGCCCTGAGTATACACTTTCTACTCGGTGCTGCTCCCCATTTTTGCACGAACTACAGTGACTGGTGCTGTACATTATACAGTAGGAGCCAATCCCTTAATTCTACAGGATTGGTGCTGTAACTAATACAGCACTGATCAAACTTAGATTATTTAGACTGTCAATTCCAATAGTAAGATGGCCGGAAGACCAGTACTCCGGTGCTGACAAATGTCATATTCAGATGAATAAATATTTTACCCCCCGCCCCAAAATATATATATATATGATTTCATAAATTTTTCACTCCAAAAGTAGCAGGATATGTTAGATAAGTATGTGAACAATATATTTTGCATATTAGATTGGAAATTCATTTGGTTATGTCCATAATCTAGCCTTGCAACACTCTTTCTATGTCATAGTTTAGCAACCCTTTATTTAGATAAAAGATTCACCCTGTACTTGTAGTACATGGGTGAACGACAACGTAGTGTAAATACGGGAGAAAATAGCTTTAGTATGGAACAGGAAGCAGAATGCCTGCCTCCAATATCAAACGGATACTTATATCGGCACAGAGTTGGTGAAATGGGAGAGAATGCAAAAAGACAAGATGGCGGCCATAGAACGCCGTCGATTTCAACTTTAAATTCTATTAAACTATATGTTTTATTATATTTTTCAACTCAAAGGTTGCGGGGAAATATTAAGACATATAAAAAGAATAATTGTTGCTTCTTAGATTGTGAAATTAGGCTCTCATTTCATTTCCCCGCTTTTTCGACCGCTTTTATATAGGGCTGGTATTCACCGGTGTACTGCGAGTACCCGGTGAATCCTTTATCTACCCTTTATTGAACATATGGCTCTGACAGTGACTGCTTTAACATTTTGTTTGTAGGGTGAAGACGAGAGTGCCCATCATCCAGCCCGCCTCTTCCAGTGTTCAAACGCCTCGGGCAGTTTCAAGGTAGGCTCAATTTAGGCAAATTAAAAAAGAAATTAAAAAAAATTGGTGATCATCCATTTGATCACACAAATCAGGGTCGGGTGGTGAGGTTTTAATTTTTAATTTTTCTGGAATATGACATAGACACAATACGTAACCAGACGCGATGGCTGAATGAGTTGAGCGTCCACATCCCGTTCTGGTAGGTCGTGGGATTCTAACTCCTGGGTACGAACCCTGGTCGAGTCACTGTGAAGGTTGTCGGTCATCCTATCGATCCTGCTCAGTGGAGCCATTTGCAGTTTGTGCTATTTTCCATTCCAACCAGTGTTCTACAACTAGTTAATTAAAGCAGGCATGTGATTTCTCCGTTTTTTTCCGGGATTCCTTTTTTTTCTGGCCGCCGAAACCGGAATGGCAGTTTTTTTAAATTCCGTTTTTTTTTCCTGTCTGCCAAGACACCTCTGAAATATACTATTTGCATCCCTCTCGCGACTCAGTGGGCTACTGTGTGTCCCCACGATAACCTAAAAAGAAATTCAGGTATTTTTTTCCTGTACCCAATCATATGCCTGATTAAAGGCTGTAGTATGTGCTGTCCTGTCTGTGCGAAAGTGCATAAATCCCTTGCTGCTTATCGGAAAGAGTAGCCTATGTGGTGGCAGCGAGTTTCCTCCAAAGAAATATGTCAGAATGACCATATGTTTGACGTCCAATAGCCGATGATACGAAGATCAATGTGCTCTAGAAGCGTCATTAAATAAAACAAGCTTTTCTTCAGGTTGAAGAGCTCGTGGACTTCATCCAGGAAGACCTCGTTCCTGAGGACATCTTTATCCTGGACGCCTACCACACTCTGTTCATCTGGATAGGCACAGAGGCCAATGAGATTGAGAAAAAAGGATCCTTTGATGCTGCGATGGTTTGTATACTTATTTATACATGTATATATACTAGCTTTAGCCAATGCACAATATGGGTTAAAGTTATGCTTTTTTTCTGTTTTTTTTTCTTGAAGATTTATACTCCCTATCATGGATAAGTCTGAAATGACTTGTTTTCACCATTAGACAGTTTGTCGATAGAAAGCCCCAGCTTACACTTTTACCGATCCAAGGGATTTTTAACCTCCCACACCACATAGACATGGTATGAGAGCCACTGGCCTTTGATGACGCTGTAAGTTATACACAGTGGTGGAAATCCAAATTGGCAGAGATGGGGGCACAGGGAATCGAACCACTGACCTTCAGATTAGTAGTCTGACCTAGAAAAAAGTCAGAGAACACCACTGCTGTGAATGGGTTAAAGCTAGGCTCCACATCGATTACATGACCAATATTGTGTTGAACTGTCATTATATATATATTCACAGTCTCTGACTATATTCAGAGACCATGTATATATCTACGTTCTCGGCTATATTCTGGACTTGTGCACGGTCCCGTTTCAAAATAATGCCACCATCTCGTGGAATCCATCTATACCATTAAGCTAAGATTCCTTATATGCGGTATGTGTTATGCGGCATGCGAATGCGAATGTGAATAAAAATCGAAAAGCATGTAAATGAATAGTGGTGCTTCCATACGTCTGAATGCTGAAAACGAACGCAAATGTGAATGCGAATGCGGCAAATGGATCGACCCATGATCCGATCGGTGCGAATGCGAATGTGAATACTGCTGCGTTTGCCATAGAAAACAATACTCTTCCTTCACAAATTTGGAGGAAAAACCCCAAAAAATGTTGGGGGTTGGCATATATCTATGCTGCATATACAACATTCGCATGACACATGCCGCATGCCGCATACCACATATAAGGAATCTTAGCTTTATGCGGTAAACCATATTGGTGGCACGATCTAATGGTGGAGTTAACAACATCCATGGTTATGGGACTCCAAATGGATGCCACTTTGGTCGAAGCGACCAAAGTTAGTAAAAACCATCAAAATTAATATGAAATGTGTATGGTATGGACACAAAAAAACATGCTATTAACAACCCATATACGGCGAAGCATCAGTGCAGTACGATGATGCGTGTCCACCTGTGAATGTGTGGGTCATCCGATCGATCCTGCTCAGTGGACACATTTGCAGTTTGGGCTATTTTCCGTTCCAACCAGTAGTCCACAACTGGTTCATCAAAGGCTGTGGAAATGCAGTCCTGTCTGTGGGAAAGTGCATATAAAAGACCCCTTGCTGCTTATCGGAAAGAGTATCCTATGTGGCGGAAGCGGGTTTCCTCAAAATAAATATGTCAGAATGACCATATGTTTGATGTTCAATAGCCGATGATATGAAAACCAATGTGCTTTAGAGGAGTTGTTAAATAAAAGAAGCTTTACGCTTTGTTTACAGGAGTACCTCGCGACTGATCCCTGCGGCCGGGATCCAGACACCCCGATAAAGATGGTGAAGCAGGGCAGGGAGAACACCGAGTTCATCGGATACTTCGGACTGTGGGACTGGGAGCGCTGGAGCGTGAGTGGCGTCCTGATATATCTCCATGAGTGTTGTCCTGATGTATCTACATGAGTGATGTCCTGATACATCTCCATGAGTGGTGTCCTGATGTATCTACATGAGTGGTGTCCTGATGTATATTCATGAGTGATGTCCTGATGTATCTCCATGAGTCAAGTCCTGATATGTCTCCATGAGTGATGTCCTGATGTATCTCCATGAGTGATGTCCTGATGTATCTCCATGAGGGGTGTCCTGATGTATCTCCATGAGTGATGTCCTGATGTATCTCCATGAGTGGTGTCCTGATGTATCTCCATGAGGGGTGTCCTGATATATATCCATGAGTGACGGGGAGGGATGCTTTGCGATTCCATTAAAAAATTGTTTCTTTTATCAAATAGAGTTGATTGAATAATGTCTTTTGTCAGCACCAGAGCACTGGTCTTGCAATGGGGACCTGCTTACATCTGACGGGTCTTGTGTCAATTGATGACCTTTGACCTTTGACCTTTTGTGATTCTGCAGGGGTTCAAGTCCTACGAGGATATGAAGAGGGAGCTAGGGGCTGAGAACCTGGCCATGGAGAAAGTCCACCTGGTAAGTAGTGAGAACCTTCCCATGATGCAACATCTTCCCCATTGTAACAGGTGTGGAGGGACTGTGAGTCATGGTGTATACAGAGCATTCGACCAATGGTGAACTGGTAGAATGGAGGCTTCTCGTGCGGAAGGTCAGGAACTTGAAACCCGGTGATGCGGATTCCGAGGGACACCAGTTTGCCAGGGACACTTCCATTCAAATGCATTGTTAACGGCCGTGAGCAAATGTTCATACAGAAGAAGTCAAATATCTCTCAAATTACACCATCTAGAAACAAATTGCTTGGTACACATATAGAAAACATCTTTACCATAAAGACTATATTAAATTTATGAGGTTAGGGTTCTTGATTTCTATTAATTTTGAATAAAACTAACGTTTTGCACTGCGTGTACCATCAAACTCAAGGCATTGTCAATGGTCGTGAGCAATGTTCATACAGAAAATACAGGAGAAGTCAAATATCTCTCAAATTACACCATCTAGAAACAAATCGTTTGGTACACATATAGAAAACATCTTTACCAAAAACATTATATTAAATTTATAAGGTTAGAGACGATGCTGTTCGATTTTGACGCATGTGCAGAAGCGATGTGTCCCTCGCAAACTGGTGTCCCTGGGAAACCGCAACACCGGCCGAGCCAAAACAGTGACTTACCAAAATGATCGTTGTCGTTACCTAGCCAGGCGCTCGGCATTACTAGTATTGGGCATGGACTGGTTTGCTCAGTGTCAGGATAATGTCACTGAGTGAGGAATTGGGTCATGGTGCCAGTAGTCTGGTCTCTCAGTTGGGCAGCACTATGAAGTTGCCATGAGTGTGCACTGTCACAAGTCTGTGCCTGTCCTTATATGACCTTAGATATTGCTAGGATATAAAACCTCAACAAGCAAGCAAGTCTGTATCCGATCGCATCTAGGTGAGTGTTTTGTTTAGGAAAATTTTATGTTTTTATCAGACTACTTGGTTCTCCATCGGTGGCGACGACAACAGCAATTGATCATTTGTTGTGAACTCATTGATGACCAGTCCAATTTGTGCTTGCAGTGTGTGGTGGCACATTGGACATGTGTGTAGCTGCAGTCAGAGAGTCTGATCGATAAAGGAGATGATCTTTTGAGACGAAGCTTGAGATTTACGATCAGTTTCAAACTGTGTTGTGCCTTTACGAATAGAAGCACGCCATGAACTCCTTCCTTGGCAACTATTTCCCAGGTTGTAATGTTGACATTACATTTCTTCAGGTCATATTTAAGGCAGTCCTTGAACCTTTTCTTCTGACCGCCTTGATTTATGCGTCCTTTTACAAGTTCACAGTAGAAGAGAGCTTTTAGTATTTTATCAGACTTCAGACAGTATTTATCGCACCATCCACTTGTCAACGGATGAATACTGAGAATGTCTTGATTCGATGATTCAGTGTTTACCGGCAGATGTCCTACACTACTGGTAAGCGTTCAATAGCATGCATTGATATATATTATATATAATATATACTATATTGTGTAGTATATCACATCTTGCAATTTGTGTTGTGTTCTCACCAAGTCAGCTGCATGTGATTAACTTTTTAATTTGTGATTAATTCTAAAACTGGAATGTCAAATTTAACCCAATGTTGGGCTGTCACAGAAATCAAAGACTATTATAATAACTGAATGTCACGTATTTAAAAAAAATACTAAAACAACATAAAACACTTCTTTTATATGCATGCCAAGACAGTATTTTCATTCTGTTAATTAAAAAAAGAAGTTATGATAAGCATGTTTGTAGAAATGTGATTGAATGATACTATATAGATAATTTTGTAGAAAGGTGTTTGAATGATTGATACCTGTATACAAATGTCATTGATATATCTATCTTTGTAAGAAGGTCATCGAATGATAAATACCTCTGTAAAAAAGTCATTGAATAATAGATACCTTTGTTGAAGGATATTTGAATAGTATATGCCTTTGAGGAAAGGTGAGTGAACGTTAGATATCTTTGTAGAAAGATTATTGAATGATAAATACCTTTTGTAGAAAGGTGATTGAATCAATGATACCTTTATAGAAAGGTGATTGGATGATAGATATATTTGTAGACAGGTCATTAAGTGTTAGATATCTTTGTAGAAAGGTCATTAAGTGTTAGTTATTTTTGTAGAGACCAGACGGGATGGCTGATTGAGTTAGAGCGTCCGTCTCCCGTGCTGGTAGATCGTGGGTTCGAACCCTGGTCGAGTCAAACCAATGACTTAAAAATTGATACTTGTCGCTCCCTAGCCTGGCACTCGGCATTATTAGAACAGGGCAAGGACTGCTGTGCTCAGTGTCAGGAGAATGTGACTGAGTGGGATACCAGGTCATGGTGCCAGCGGCCTGGTTTCCTAGTGGGACAGCACTATAAAGTTGCCATGAGTGTGCACTGTCACAAGTCGGTACCCATCCTGATATGACCTTAGATGTTGCTAGGACGTAAAACAACAACAAACAAACATATCTTTGTAGAAAGGTCACTGAATGATAGATGCCTTCGTAGAAAGGTGATTTAATGATAGATACCATTGTATAAATCAAAACACTTATCTAGATTTGATTCTAGACGTCCAACTTAGATTCTGGTGCCCTTATTAAGCACGTGTTGTTGTATACAGTCCTTGCGTTGGCGGACGGGCTATACCTGTAGCTGTGACCGAGCACCTCACTGTGTAATATACAAGTGGACACTTCAGGCTCTGTACTGTAACCCCGTCCTGTGGTATTCAGGTATTGCAGGTATAGCAATACCTCAGGGAGTTTGATGCCCCTGCCCTGCAGAGTTGTAAACCACTGCCTTGTGGTACAGGTTCTTGACAGAACTGAAGGCTAAGGGAGCAAACCCTAAACAGAAAACCATGTCACTGTGGCAGAATTAAGGGCGGTTGATGTGTGGAATGCCCAACATCTCCCGACCAGCCACTGCAGGGACAAATAGTTTTGCACCTGTCTTGACATATTCTTGCCAGTGTGAAACCTTTATTTGCTCCCCGAGAGAGTGCCGCTGGTAACTTGCAAAAGCCAGCAGCACTTCAACACTTTTGCAGGCAGCTTTCATGAAATGGAAATGGAGAGCGGCAGTCAAATAATGAAAGCAGTCTTTGTCGCATCGTGACCGACAGCATGATGATGATGATGATGTTGTATAGAAGGGAATATTAAGTTAATTAAACAGAACCTGTTCCTGTTGAAACTTGTGGTGTCCGAATTTTGACATGCATGCCAAGGTTAATTTTTGCATGTTTTCACCCAAATATCTCCTAAGTTTAGCCATTAAAAATAAAAGTCCCTTCAAAGTTGTTTGTTTGTTGTTGTTTTACATCCTAGCAACATCTAAGGTCATATCAGGATGGCTACCGACTTGTGACAGTGCGCACTCATGTCAATTTTATAGTGCTGCCCCACTGGGATACCAGGCCACCAGCACCATGACCTGATATCCCACTCAGTCACTTTATCCTGACACTGAGCCAACCAGTCCTTGCCCTATCCTAATAATGCCGAGCGCCTGGCTAGGAAGCAACAAGTATAAATTTTTAAGTCATTGGTTTGACTCGACCAGGGTTAGAACCCACGATCCCACAGTCTACCAACACGGGAGACAGACGCTCTAATCATTCGGCCAGCCCGTCTGGTTGCCCTTCAAACTAAATTAAGGTAGATTAGAACAATCAACATAATATATTCATCTATGACGAGTGGGGACCAGATGGGATGGCCAAATGAGTTGAGCGCTCGTCTCCCGTTTCGGGAGATCGGGGGATCCGAACCCTGGTTGAGTTAAACCAATGACTTTAAAATTTATACTTGTCGCTTCCTAGCCTGGCGCTCGGCATTATTAGGATAGGGCAAGGACTGGTTGGCTCAGTGTCAAGATAATGTGACTGAGTGGGATATCGGGTCATGGTGCCAGCGGCCTGATATCTCAGTGGGGAAGCACTATGAAGTCACTATGAGTGTGCACTGTCACAAGTCAGTACCTGTCCTGGCATGACCTTAGATGTTGCTAGGAAGTAAAACAACAACAAACAAATCTGAGACGAGTGGTATGAATCGAGGGCATGCTGCCACTAGAAAATAATTGAATTAAATACCTTAAAACGTAATTTTACGGGATATAAGGTCATGGTGCTGGTGGTCTTGTCTCCCAGTGGGGCAGCACTATGAAGTCTCCATGAGCGCGCATTGTCACAAGTCGGTAACCGTCCTGATATGACCTTAGATGTTGCTAGGCTGTAAAACAACAACCAAGAAAAAAAATCACCTGATCAGCTGGCTGGCCAATTAACATACACTACACACTGAGCTGTTCCTTGTTGGTTAACTCTGCGCATGCTCGCTGAGTTGCTCCTTGTTGATTAACTGTGCGCATGCTGCACTCCGCAGAAGGTGAACAGCGGGGAGCAGTCATTCTCGGACATCGCCAAGTACCCGTACAAGGTGCTGGTGGACAAGACGAACCAGCCCGTGGGACTCGACTCAATGCACAAGGAGGTAGCTGTCGTCTTTTACTCCTCCTCTCCCCTACTCCCCAACTCCCTCACTCACCCCCCCCCCCCTCTCCCTCCCTTTCAATCCCCATCTTCACCCCCCTCCGTCTCCCTCCCTTCCCTGTCCCTTCCTCCCCCTCTCCCCCCTCTCCCTCCCACCTCCTCTCCATCCTTGCTCCTCTCCCTCCCTCTCTCTCTTCCTCCTCTCCCTCCTCTCCCTCCTTCCTCACCCCCCTCTCTCCTCTCCCTCCCTCCTCACCCTCCCTCCTCCCCTCTCCCTCCTCTCCCTCCTTCCTCACCTCCCTGTCCCTCCCTCCTCTCCCTTCCTTCTCTCCCTCCTCCTCTCTCTCTTCCTCCTCTCCCTCCTTCCTCCTCTCCTCTCCCTCTCCTTCTGTCCTCTCCCTTCCTCTCCCTTCCTCCTCTCCCTCCCTCCTCCTCTCCCTCCCTCCTCCCCTCCCTCCCTCCTCCTCTCAGTCGCTCCTCCTCTCCTTCCCTTTCAATCCCCTCTCCCTGCCCCTTTCGCTCACTGCCTCGCTCCCTTCCTCTATGTTCCCCCCTCACTCCCACTCCTTCCCGCTCCCTCTCCCGTCACTCCCCCTCCCTTTCCTCCTCCCCCTTCTCCCTTCCCTCCCTGTCCATAAAACAACAACAAACAAACAAACATCCTCGCCCTCTTTATCTAACTCTCCCTCCCTCTCCCTCTCTCTTCCTCACTCTCCACCCCACTCCCTCTGTCAGTGTCCCCCCCCCTTCCCTTTCCCCGCCCATCCCTTCCCTGCCCCTCTCTCCCTCATTCTTCTTCTTTCCGTTCTCAATCGCTCCCTCTCCCTCCCTTTCCTCTCCCCTCTCATGCTCTCTCCTTCCCACTCCCTCTCCCCCCTTCTCCCTCTCCTTCCTCTCCCTCCCTCTCACTTCCTGCCCCTTCCTCTCCCTTCCTCTTCCTTCCTCTCCCTTCCTCTTCCTTCCTCTCCCTTCCTCTCCTTCCCTTCCTCTCCCTCCCTCTCCCTCTCATTCCCTCTCCTTTCCACTCCATCCGTCTCCTTCCTCTCCTTCCTCTCCCTCCTCTCCCTTCCTCTCCCGCCATCTCCCTTCCTCTCCCTTCCTCTCCCTTCCTCTCCCTTGTCTCCCTTCCTCTCCCTTCCTCTCCTTCCCTTCCTCTCCCTTCCCATCCTCTCCCTTCCTCTCCCTTCCTCTCCTCTCCCTGCCTCTCCCTTCCTTTCCCTTCTTCTCCCTTCCTCTCCCTTCCTCTCCCTTCACTTCCTCTCCCTTCCTCTCCCTTCACTTCCTCTCCCTTCCTCTCCCTTCCTCTCCCTTCGTCTCCCTTCCTCTCCCTCCTCTCCCTCCCCCCTCTCCCCCCCGTCCGTTCCTCTCCCTCCCTCCCAACCCTCCTCCGTCCCCCTCCCTCCTCCACACCCAAAAATTGGATTTCAAAAATCCCCCCAAAACACCAACAATAGAAAAACCACAACTACGAAAAGATACAAAAAAAAACACCACAAACACAAATTGTATTTAAAAAAGGTGCAAAATACGCACCAATCAAATAACTAGCAACAAGGAAAAACAAGAAAACCATCACGTACAAAACTTGTATTTAAAAAAGGCAGAAAAAGACACCAATCAAACTACCACCAACAATAACATATATAAATTACACTTGAAAAAAGACATAAAAAAAGACACCAATAAATTCACCACCACCACCACCACCAGTAACGACAACAAAGAAAACCAGCACACAGAAAAATTTCATCTAAGAAAGACACAAAAACATTCAGAAAAATTGCTTCTTAGAAAGACACAAAAACAACCGCAATAAAACCACACACAAAAAAGACACATGAAAACCACCACACACAAAAATTGCATACACTGACCAGATATACCACAAACTTAATCTTAGTTAGCTGAATATAATAACAATATGTGTTCTTGTAATTAAATAGTGTAAATGGCTGAAGTTAAGCACAGCCGGAAGGTCAGTGTATTTGCGCTGCAAAAAGACTGTATTCAGATGAATAAAAATGTTTACCAAAAAGAAGACACATAAAAATACACCTATGAAGCCAACAAACAACAAACACCAACACACAACAACAAAACACCAACAAAACACCAACAACAAAATAGCAAACAACAAATAACACAAAACAACAACACACAACAACAAACAACAACACACAACAACACACACCAGCACACAACAACACACAACACCACACAACAACACACACCAACACACTACAATGCGCAACAACGCGAAACAACGCACAGCAACGCACAACAATGCACAACAACAAACTACAACAAACCACAACAAGCTACAACACCAACAAACTACAACAAGCTACAACAAATGACTGTCTATAGTACAACAGACTACAGCAGACTACAACAGACTACAACAAATTACAACTAACTACAACTAACTACCGAAAACTACAACAAACTACAACAACAAATACCAACAACAAACAACAATACACACCAGTACACACCAACAAACAACAACTAACAACTGACCACAACAAACTACAACTAACAACATCTAACAACAACAAACTACAACACACTACAGCAAACTACAACAAACTACAACTAAGTACAGCTAACTACAGCAAACTACAGCAAACTACAAAACACTACAACAACCTACAGAACAACTACAACAAACTACAATGAACTACAACAAACTACAACTAACTACAACAAACTACAACACACTACAGAACAACTACAACAAACTACAACACACTACAACAAACTACAACAAACTACAACTAACCACAACTAACTACAACTGACAACAACAACTAACAACAACACACTACAACCAACTACAACTAACTACAACAAGCTACAACTAACTACAGCAAACTACAACAAACTACAGCACACAACAACAAACAACAACAAATACCAGCAACGAGCATCAACAAACAACAACTAACAACAACAAACACCAACACACGCCACTGCTGACCCCCACTGCTGACCCTGCCTGCCGCCCACTCACACACCCAGTTCCGTGTACAATTCCAGAAACACCTGTCGAACGAGGAGTTCAAGAACATCTTCAACATGAGCTACGGCGAGTTTGTCAAACTGATGGGCTGGAAACAGAAACAGCTGAAGGAGAATGCCAAGTTGTTCTAAGAGGACGCGCGGACGGGGGTAACCATGGTAACGGGCACCAACTCCACGTCAGGGCACCTCGGCATTCACCACACCCGCAGAAAAATTGTCAACTGAAATCTTTAAAAAAATAATTTTAATACATTTTTTTAAAGGGGTGGTGTGGGGTTCATTGGCAAAAATAAAAATTGATTTAGTGATTGCTATGCTATGTAGTATGTACTGTGATTTTTTTTTAGTACATACCATTTTTTTGTATCGGATTGCGATTTGCGTAAGTTGAATTCGTAATTTGCAACGTGAACTTGAACTTGAAGAAAATCGCTGATTATACATATACATATACACATATTTGTTCATATATATATGTATATCTATTTGTATATAGATATATATGCATGAATAGTTGTGCAAACATATATATGTGTATATACGAATATATATATGCATACATGTATATAAGTACATATATGCATGTATATGTATATATTATGTGTATATGTGTAAATGTATATATATATGTATATGCATATGTGTATAATTATATATACATTTAATATGCAAATGAGTGTATATATATCTATACGCATATAGGTATATATGTTATATATATGTATGTGTGTATATGTATGTATTAATATATATATATATGTGTAAATGTATATATGTGTCTATATATATTTGTCCCACAAGCCATCACTTCCAGTTCCAACATCTTCTACTCGCGACTGTCATAATATATGTTCGCTATAAGGAATGTTGGTATTATAAACAAGGGCATGTTCTCTCAGTTATTTTCAGCACTACATATATATATGTATATATGTAGTGCTATATATATATATATACATATCTATATCTATTTATAGATATATATTATATATATTATATATATGACTAATTCAAGTATATATTAACTAGGGCTTAGTTCCCCTTTCTCACACATGGCGCCACCAACGATTAGTCAATCACCACCTTCAATCACCACTGTCAGCCGTGTATGGTGGTGTGAGAGGGATTCATTTGAAGGAGAGGATGCTCAAGAGCAATACATTCATATATATGTATGTGGATAGTGATAAGACTGTTATCGCATGTAATAATCTCTGTAAGTGTCCTGCTCCTATCGCCCCCCCCCCCTCCTGGGTGTGGGTACCGGCATGTTTCAGGGTGCCCCCCCTCCCCCATGTTCAGGGCTTTCGCACGCCACCCGCTCGGAAGTTAATATATGTCTGTTTATGTGCTCTATAATCTATTATGGGAATATAAACAACTACCACTTATCAGTTCTCTTCTATATATTAGTTATTACCTACTATCCTACTGTCACAGGAGTTAGTTCCTGCTTCTGCCACCTGTGAGTGGCTCCTGGCCACCCTGATACTAGCTGCATCTGGTCACTACCTCCTCCATACCTGCTCGGATGGTCACATTTTAAATACACACACATGCATATATATATATATATATATATATTTGGAGTATTTTCTTCCCATTACCCAATGTAGGAGCATATGGCATATATGCATGGTATATATATGGTATACATGTGTGGTATATATATGGTAATGATATGGCATACAGCCACTATACATATAGTATGCATATGGTTCATATATATTGTTCAAATATGGTTTATATATGGTATACATACATGGTATATATATATATATATGGTATACATACATGGTATATATATGGTAATGATATGGCATACAGATGGTATACATATAGTATACATATGATTCATATAAATGGTTCATACATGGTATATATGGTATATATACATTGTATATATGCGGTATACATATATGGTATATATATGGTATAAACATGGTAGAGATATGGCATACAGATGGTATATATAGTATACATATGATTCATATATATGGTTCATACATGGTATATATGGTATATACATGGTATATATACGGTATATATATGTGGTATAAACATGGTAGTGATATGGCATACAGGTGGTATATATAGTATACATATGGTTCATATATATGGTTCATATATGGTATATATATATGTTATATATGGTATATATGCATGGTATATATACAGTATACTTATATGGTATATATATATGGTATAAACATGGTAGCATTATGGCATACAGGTGGTATATAAAGTATACATATGGTTTATATATATAGTTCATATATGATATATATATATGTTATATATATGGTTCATATATATATGGTATATATATGGTATAAACATGGTAGCGATATGGCAATCAGACGGTATATATAGTATACATATGGTTCATATATATGGTTCATATATGGTATATATATGTTATATATGCATGGTATACATATGGTATACATAGCTGGTATATATATATGGTATAAACATGGTAGCGATATAGCATACAAATGGTCTTTATATGTAGTATACATATAAATGGCCATGCACAAAATATGCTTATTTCAGAAATTGTTTGCACCTACCCACCTTAATACAAGTTGCCCTGCCTCCCACCAAACAAATCTGTATTCTTGCTGGCATTGGCACAGACAACGAGAAAGCATATGTGGGAAAAACATAACTTTATTCCCATAACAGGCAAGATCACCAGCGCACAGCCCAGTCCTTAATTAATGCGGATGTTCCGGAGCCGAAAATGAACTCTGACATCTGTATGAACTTATGCATGCACAATATGTAGAATGTTAGATAAAAGAGTTAGTTTGTTGTTGTTTTGTGTCCTAACAACATGTAAGGTCACATCAGGACGGCTACCGACTTGTGACAGTGCACACTCATGGCGACTTTATAGTGCTGCCCCACTGAAAGACCAGGCTGCCAGCACCTCAGTCACATTATCCTGACACTGAGCAAACCAGTCCTTGCCCTATCCTAATAATGCCGAGCACCAGGTTAGGAAGCAACAAGTATCAATTTTAAAGTCATTGGTTTGACTCGACCAGGGTTCGAACACACGACCCCACAATCTACAAACACGGGAGACGGACGCTCTAACTCATTCGGCCATCCCATCTGGCTTAGATAAAAGATTCACCCAATACTGTGTACTAGGGGTGAATGATAACATAGTCTAAATACGGGCGAAAATTACTTTAGTATGTAATAGGAAGTGGAATTCCTGGTTCCAGTATCCAATGGCTATGTATATCGGCACAGAGTTGGTGAAATTGGATAGAATGCAAAAAGACAAGATGGCGACCATAGAATGCGGTCGATTTGACTGGCCGTTGGAGCAGGAGTACAGCCAATCAGAGGAGAGGTAGTCTGGGTGTGGTTGTCTAGAGTCATGGGGCCTGCTTTGCTGTTTTCTGTGCCATTGTCAATTACAGCAAATTAGCCTTCACACTCATTTAACCAGTGATTGAATAGTTTCGTAGTTCTGATGGGTTTCATGCGACTACTGAAAACTCTTGCTTACAACGATAATTTTGTTTAAAACCACATGAAGGTTACACGCTGCGGTAGCCACCTACTCCTCCATCCGCCAATCACGGAGACCTGGGGGATGTGTTCATGAGGACGAACCCGGTGTCGTATTTTCAGCGGCCCGTCATTCTCAGCGGCCCGTCGTGGTCAAAAGACCCGTGGCATCGCCGGCTACAAGCTCAGCTGGTGCCCGGCAGTGTTAGGGACCGATTACGCCAAAATCTATTGAATGCGATCATATTTAACAGAATTACATACTCAAATAATGAAATTTAAGTAAATTAACCTTAAATTCCAAGCGATATTAACGTAGCAGCTCGATCAGCGTCGAATGGCCGAGTGTAAACAAAACAAATAGCAGTGCTCGCGGCAACGTTCGAAAATCCGCGCATGCGCAGAAGCCACAACAGGCCGCTGAGAATGACCGGCCGCTGAGAATACGACACCGGAAGTAGTGTAATACAAACAAACAGTGATAAGTGGTGTACATGGCAAAATGCTCAGATAGTCCTGAAATAGCGCCATCTTTATACACTTTAAAATCTGGCATTTTTTGTGAAAACAGTCACAGCAGGACAAAATGCCATGGTAGCCTTTATGCAGTTTTAAGCCTTTGCATATTTGTGAAAACTAACTTTTAGAATCCAACAGATTTGGATGCAGTTGTATGAGATGAATCCAAGGTTTTGATTTTTGTTCAAGACTGTTCGTCTGTTTTGAACTAATAGTAATACCACTGCATGCGATTCGAGTAAGGGAAGCCGGAGACCGATGTGGGAGGAAAAAACATGTTTATTATGGTATGAGGGTACAACGCAGGGAGATCAGTCGACGGCATCGATGTCGAGGGGGGGCCTCCCCGATCGCCGGAAGCTCTGAGGCCGCCGGAGCCGACCCCTCTGGAGTAGTCCTTAAAATAGAGGGTGGGTGGGTGTGGTGAATTGTTACATCCATGTAGGAGCGAAACCGAATGGTTAGGTGCGTGGGGGGGAGGTTTCGGTTGCTAGTGTTCGTCCATCCCGCGGGGGCGTGGTAGGTACCCGGCTCCCCTCACCGAATCAACCACAATTCGGAAATTATGCGTCAATTGAGTCATTGTATACTAAGGAACAAACGCTAATTAAACAGCGCAATATCCCACTCAGTAACATAGCACACCTACTGCTGCTGCCACCTGCTGAGATTCAGTGGCAGTCTTCATGATTCACAAAACTGTATGGATAATTCTTTTTGGTAGTTGTTCTGATATTTTTGGAAAGCAAGCGGGTAAATATGATTCATTAAAATTTTGTATAATTCTACACATGGTGTCATGTATTAACTATACACATTAGTCCGCCATAACTTGTTGGCTGTTATTTGTTTGTAATGAATTGTACTTCGTGACAGTATATGTGTTATCACCGTAAGGATTGTTTTGTTATCGAATGATGTAGTCTCATAATATCTAATATTATAGCTAATTTCAATGATTGAAACTGACCAACTTAAAGTTGCATAATCCGATGGATTTGAGGATGCCAATTTATATATATTATATATTTTATATATCTTATGTATATATTATATTTATTATGTACATAATATATATATTATATATATATATTATATATGTCATATATATTTGATATATATGATATATGTATATGATATATATGATATATGTAATATATAGGCCTATCTTATATTATATATAATATATTATATATATATTATGGATATAATACATCTTATATATGTGATGTATCAAATTTATGCGAGTATAAAGGCACATAAGGGAATATGCCTTATTGGCCACCCTGATGTTGTGTACTACTTTATGGGTGACCCCCTCTCTTCATGGTGGGACAGATAGCGCCACCACCCCCCACCGCTACCAGTGCTGCTAATACTGTCACTCACGCACTGGAATTCTTTTATATTATATATATTATGTATATATTATACATATAATATATCTTATATATATATTACATATATATTAAGTTGACTCCTATAATCTACTTTAATTTAGGTAGGAGTAACTTTATATTTTAAAATTCTTAACTTTCAATATATTTGAAGTGAAAGTATGCAAGATCATTTTGATGCGCGTTGAAATACTAAACTTGCAGCAGTGACAGCTTCAGTTAAATTGATTTAAGCTTCCTTCTGCGTAGCAATTTAATAAGCGCACCAATATCTAAGTTAGAATCAAATACAGGTGTTTTGATTTCGAAAATGCTGAAATTTCATCGGATTATGCAACTTTAATTGTGAAGTTGGAAGAACTAACATTGGGTTTGTGGAAGTAGTTAATTATGCATGGTTGGACTAATTCCCTAAGGGCAGAAATAAACAGAATTCCATACAGTGGGTTTTTATTTCATTTTCAGCTCGTTACATTCAGGTTTGACATTTGTGGGTGCTATTCGGTGTGTTTTGTTCGTCACTGGCCCCTCGGGGTTATCGGTCCCAGTGATGGTGGTCCTGGGCCGGAGTCGAGCCCTTAACCCTTCCCATTACTCTTTGGTTGAGGTGTGGGTGGGTGGGTGAAGTTAGCTGGTGGAGTTATCCGAACGGCAGCTGGAGGAGTTGCGTGGCCATGGAGGCGGTTTGGATTCGAACTGGTCAGGGGTGTTTTTGGCGGGAGGGGAGGGTGTGCCTCCTCCTGTAACCAGGTGGAGGAGGTTCCTCCTTCACGCTAGGTGGCACCATCAGCGCTGTGGGTATGGGTGTTCTTTCCACTGGAGGCGTGTGGGGTCGGATGGTTCAGTAGGGGGAGGGGCCCATCTCCGTCCCGCGAATTAGCTATGTTACGTTAACATGCATAATTAATTTTTATCTACGTTTTTTTCCTTTTCTTAAATGACACACATTTTTTTTTAAACAAAGGATTGTGGAACTCTATGGCAAATATGTGCATCTATAAGTTTTTTAAAAAATGGTGTCTATTTGGATTTGACCTATAAATATCTTAATGCTGTGTTGGACGAGAGGGGCTTATCCCAAAAAGCTAACTGGCTGTTTTACATGAATTTGACGGGAAACTGCGGGCTTATCAACGCAGTGCTGCCACCTACCTTTCCGTCCTACATGTCCGCGAGGGTCCTTCAGCGCTCGCTCTGTTATTGGGTGAGCGCTGAATGGCTTCTCACCGCAGAAATCCAATTACATGATGTCCTGATACAGAACATGAACTTCGCCCATGTCGGCACTCGAGTTGACGGGTCCTGGTCACCCACCTGCATAGCCTGTCCTCAGGCCGAATTGATTTCTTGATTAAAACCTTTCAAAGTTTCGTCTCTCTCACTGTTTTGTCCTTTGCCGAGTGAAGCGAATTATGCATTGTTGTACTAATTCATTTTTATCTACGTTTTTTTCCTTTTTTTTAAATGACACAAATTAAAAAAAACCAAAGGATTATGCAACTCTAATCTGGGTCTTCACCAGTCTGCTTCCAAAGTTGCTGCTTGGTGTTGGTTATTTCTTGTTTGAAATTGTGAAATGGCCGGTAAATCTAAATACTCAGACTGACGGAGGTACACTGTAGTCTTCTGTATACGTCTACATTGTCATCTTTGATGGTAATTTCTTTAATAGATCATTAAAAAAAAATATATATATATAATGAAGGGAGTGTGGTGTGGTTCAGTTGACTTTATTTCTCTCTCTCCATATTCTTTTTTCTTGAAGATTTATACCACCTATCATGGATACGTCTGAATAGACTTGTTTTCATCATTAGACAGTTTGTCGATAGAAAGCCCGAGCCTACACTTTTATTGACCCAAGGCATGTTTAGCCTCCCACACCACATAAACATGGTATGACAGCAACTGGTCTTTGATGACGCTGTAAGTTATACACACCAGTGGAAATCCAAATTGGCAGAGGTGGGGGCACATGGAATCGAACCACTGACCTCTAGATTATGAGTCTGACCTAGAAAAAAAGGCAGGTGCTCTAACCAATCTGCCACAGAGAACACCACAAATATATACATATATATATAGTACTTTACATATATATATATATATATAAGTACACTATATATAGTGTACTTAATATATATAGTGTACTTTATTATGTGAGTATAAATAATGAGTCACTGTGCGACTGGCTAGCAGCCACCCCCCACCCCCCAACCATGCGAGGCTACTTGTGTTCTGGCTAGTCAGGGGGAGGTCACTTGATCTGTTGCCCCGCAACAAAGCGGAGGGGATTCAGTAAGACTTTCGAAGCATATGGGAATCTTCACTATCAATCATCTGCATTGCCGTCAAATAGATCAGGAGGGTTTGGTCATATGGTACAACACGGCCTAACACAATATATATTACACATGTATATTCATATACATAAATATATACCGCATTCTCGTGGGTTAACGCCCACCCGCTACTTGGCCAATATTTCATAAACACCCACCCCTTAAACGCCCATGTATGGGTAAACGCCCACCCCCACTTCAGTGATTTGCCAATTTAAACGCCCAGGGCATTAACCTGCGAGAATACAGGTAATATATATGAATATATATGAATATTTATATATATTTTCATATATATGCATATGTGTATCTGTAAATATGCATAGACAAGGGCAAGTTCCCTTTCTCGCCAGGGCGGCGCCACCTTCTTGTGGTCATTATCATACATTAAGAGGAGAAACGAGTCTATAGACATTAGCAACATATCAATAAAGACAACTAAAATCATTCCAAATGAATCCAGTCGAAAATGTTTATTGAGGAATCAGATGGGTACAATAAGAGTATCAGTGAAATATTGGGATATATATATATATATATATATATATATATATATATATATATATATATATATATATATAAATTGGGCTACGACGTAGGAGAATAAGAGACAAGACGAGAAGTGGTGGAAGCCTAGTTTATTTGCTGAGGCCCCCATCTGGCTGAGCAATAAACCGCCCTACAAAGAAAAATTTTAACTGGCGCCGATGTGAACCCAGAACAAGGTCCTGACTGGCATATGACAACATGGTGGGGCCGCCAGGATAGCGCAGCAGGAACCAGCCCGCAGCGATATAGCAATAATATATTTGGGGTTAATAATAAGGCAGCTTTAAATGCTAGGATCCTGCAGGATATAGGAATATAGCTCCGCCCCTTTATACTCATAGTAATAAATTATATATCCAATATATGCTGAGGCGCATGCTAAGTAGCAACAAGTAGCAATTGGTAAGTCATTGGCTTTATTCGGCCTGGATTCGAACACCCAACCTTCCATACATGAAGCCACTGTTCTACTGATTTGGCTATCGATTCCAATATTCCCTATGCCAGAGAATATATTATCTCAACCCACATTCATTGTCTTTCTCCCTTTTGTACTGTAGCTTGTATTTATATATATATATATATATATATAGATATTATATATATATATATACATTCAGTATATCTATGCATTTAGTTATATATTACATGTGCAGATATTAATCACCTGGATCTTACCGGCCCCATATAGACGCAGGCAATGAACTCTGCCGTCGCTGTCCAATATAAAAGGCACTCCCTGCCGTGAGCGAGTCCGCCCTTAATATTAGCCGCGGATTCCGCGAATAATGCCTTCATTACTGGCGCATCTGATTCCTTTCCCCCACACGAGAAGCTGTGGCCGGTGTAACAATTTCAACTTCCCCCCTTCCCAAGTTCCCCCCAGGGAATCTCAAAACGTTTTTAACTTCCCTCCGAGGAAATTAAAAACGTTTTCAGATTCCTGGGGGGGAACTTTAAAACAGTTTTCAGATTCCTCCCCTATTTTCAAATTCCCCCCGCCGGGAATTTAAAATTGTTTAAAAAACTTTAAAAAATGTTTTAAATTTCAGACCTATAATTCAGACACAGGACACGAAAGTGGTATAAAGTGGTAGTTTATTGATCTTTTTTCTTATGATGGAATTCTTAGGTTTCGAGTAGTTACAGTTCGGTATAGTTAGTTTTGTCCCACGTGCGCTCAGCCTTGCGTGCCAGATGGGTGGGTGGGACGGCTAGAAAAGACAGCAAAGCTTCAGTGGCCACGCGGCAGGTTCGGGCGCACTGGTCGGTGTGAGCTGCTCCGGCTCCTCCGGTGGCGAGTCTGTGAAGGATCCGCCAGGTAGCGCATCGGTTCGATAGTGTCTCGTTGAGTATAGGTGGCGCCACGGTTGTCCATAGAGTTTAAGGTTGAAGGGCTTTCGGTCCCGCGTCCCAAATTACCCATGTTGCCGCCGCAACATGCACAATTCAGACACAGGACACGAAAGTGGTATAAAGTGGTAGTTTATTGATCTTTTTTCTTATGATGGAATTCTTAGGTTTCGAGTAGTTACAGTTCGGTATAGTTAGTTTTGTCCCACGTGCGCTCAGCCAAAAGTAGTGGAGAGCGCGGTGGGGCATGCGCGGATGGCGTCGCGCGGGACGTAGAGGTGGACGGCGGTCGATGTCCACGTCCCAATGTTCTGGATGTCGTCCAGTGTCGAGCCGAGGGCGGCGCAGGCTTGCGCGCCGCCTCGACGCAGACTGTGTAGGGTGACTGCGCGGGGGGCCGGGTGGCCCGTGGCCGCCAGTGCGAGCCGCAGGGTGGCGAGAAGGGCGGAAGGGCGAAGGGGCGTGCCCGATGTGGTGATGAGCGCGGGGCCGTTGAGCGGCGGCGGGGTACGAGTCGCGTACCCGCGCCAGGCGGCGACCGGGCAGTATGGTGACCCGGGTATCGCCGGGACGGCTATGTCGAGGTGATGCCCCACCCTCCAGCGGGTCTTGGTGGAGGACACGTGGACATTCATGCCTGTCGCCGTGATGGAGATGTCCTTGGCGCGTATGGAGATGGAGTGCCCACGGGTCGTGGGGTCGGTCGATTGGAGTAGGTTGGACTGTCGTAGTATGGTGAAGTAGGCGAGGAGCAGAGCCGCCGTGAGGACCTTGCCGTTGGGGCCCGCGGTCTCGAAGAACCTGACGACTTTCTTTATGTCGTCAGGAGTGAGGGCTGGGGCTCGGGTCGTCTCGTGTGTGGATGCGCGCTGTATGCCCCTTTTTAGCAGGGCAACGGGGTAGGTGTCGAACGCGGCGGTATTCCCCCCAATCGCCCTTATCCAGGTGCGTGCGCCGCTGAAGTAGTTGAGAGCGGCCCCGGGGGAGGCGAGGTCATCCGCGAGCTGTAGTAAGTATGATAGTATCACGTAGTGTGTGGGGGTCGCCGGGGCAGACCCGTGTTGCCGCATGTAGGTGACGTGCCTGGCCGCCTGTCTGTTCTTGTTCCTCCAGGTTCCCGGGGCCAGCCCGGCGGCTATCATGTCGGTCAAGCGTTGGTGGTGTCGCGGCGTGAAACCTGCGGATGAAGGCAAAAATTAGGTGCATTCGCAGGTTATAATCTTGGGGTGAGCACATTGATCAGGTCGACGTGGACTTGTACGAGGCCGCGCTGTGCGACCAGGGCCTCAGCCGTGCGTCGAGCTTGGGTGTCGTCGTGCCGCCTGCTGAGGGCGTCGGCCAGGATGAGGTCCTTGCCGGCCTTATGTTGTATCTGGATTTCCGTGCTCAAGTTGGCCGCTATGAGCCAGATCTCCCTCGCGCAGGCGGTTAGGATGGGATCCCGGCCGCATCCCGTCGAAAGGACCTGCTGGGAAGCGGAGTTGTCGGTGTTGACCCGGATGGTGTGTAGGTGGGGGTGCTTGGGGAGGAGAGCCCTGACAGCCGCTACGAGGTTTATGGCCTCTAGCTGGGCTATTGTCATGTCCTTCTCCCGGACCTCGTCGGGGTAGCGCTCTGCGTAGAAGTGGGTAGGTGAATGCGCGCCCGCCCCGGTTAGTGAAGAGTCACACTCGATGGTCCAGCCGATCCTGGGTGCCGACTGCAGGAGGACGTACCCGTTAAATGACTCGGCAAACCTGTCGAACCAACGGATGTCGTCGACGAGGTCCTCCGGTATGGTGTGCTTCCCGTGCAGCGGGGCATTCCTGAGGGCGGCAAGTATTCTGGACATGAATCGGCGGGCCGGGCGTATGCACTTCGCCACGTGTTGGAGCCTGCCGACGAGCCTCTGTATGTCGCGTCGTGAGGCCTTCCTCCCGACGACCCAGAGGCCGCACTCTGTGAGGACGTCGGCCAGCCTGTCGCGGGGGATCTCGAGCCTCATGGTGGCCGACGAGATCTCGAAGCCCAGCCAGTGTATCTTCTTCGCCGGGGGGACGCACTTGGAGGGGGCAAGGTCCAAGCCGAGGTCACGGGCGAGTCGCAGGAAGTCGGTGTACGCCTCCTCGGCCTTCTGGTGGGTGGCGGCCGCGCCCACAAAGTCATCGAGGTAGCACAACGCGAAGTGCCCTCTCTTCCGCATGAGGTACACCACCGCGTTTGTGGTTCTGGCGCAGGCCATCGAGGACGTTCTGCACCCGAACGGTGGCGCGGCGTCGATGTAGTACCGACCCCCGTATGTGATACCGAGTAGCGGGGTCGAAAGCGGACAGGTGCGTAGTTGGCGGTATGCTCTTGCGAGGTCGGCGCTCCAGATGTACGAGCCGGTGCCGAGTCGGGCAACCTCGTCGGCCAGGTCGATCATGCTAGGTAAGGTGTAGGTTGCGGGGACACCCTGGTATTGCGCTCGGCGTATCCCCGCGTTCACGCTCGCCTTTCCTGGGTATGAGAGGTCGACGATGACGCGCCGGTCGGAGGAGACCCTCTTCGGCCGCGTCATCATCGGGCTGATCTGAGTCCAGGGTTTGAACGGGGGTTGTTCGAAGGGGCCCAGCAGTGCCCCGAGTTCCACCTCCTTGAACACAAACTTCTGGATGTGAACGTCGTGAGCGGGGTCCTCCGAGTGGTTCGCGGTGGCCGGCACAGGCGGGAGGGCGCCCGTGTAGTCGGCCGGCCAACCAAACTCGAGAAATTCGACCACCTGTTTGTCGTGATAGTCACGTAGCATGTGCCTCCAAGCCGGTATATTCAAGCCAGATGGGACCGGTATTCTTGCGCCCATGTAGTTGGGGAGGGCGCATTGTCGTACCCGGTCGTATAACTTCATGTATGTCACGTTGTTCTTCCAGAGTCTGGGTATCGTGCGGGGCCATATGGAGTGTAGTGTCGTCCTATACTCGGTGGGGGTGAGCGGTGGGTTGTAGGGCGAGGCGGCCGCCGCACCGTAGTCATCAAGAACGGTGTCTATGTCGTTAGGCTGCCTGTGGCGCAACTGCTCGTCGGTGTCGAGGTCGTATTGGTCACCGTCGAGCTCCTCGAGTGGCGCCGTGGGCGGCCCAGGGCCTGTGTGTTGGCGGGGATGTGCGTCCGCTGCGGGGATTTGGTCGTGGCGGTGGTTGTGAGCGACCGTCGGTGCGCGGGCGTTGTGGGCGTGGCCGTGTGGGCGGTGGGAGTGCCCTGCTGGTAGCGGTGAGATGTCGGGTTGTGGTGTGTGTCGGTGGTGGCGGGGGTGAGGGGGGGTGGTGGGGGCGGGGCCGCTACATGTGTCAGGGGTGTTGTTGTTGTGGCGGGGTGAACTGTCATGGCCGCCATCAGTGCTGCCACCTGCCAACAGTGCAGAGCGGCAAGAAGGCGGCCGGCCGCCTGTGCGTGGGACGTGGGTGGCGCCACCTTGTGTGTGGTGGGCGCATGCGGCGCCGGGGCTGGCTTCGTTATGTAGGTCACGTACAACAACAATGGCTTCACGGTAAGGGTGGGGGGCGGGCTGTGGACGGGGGGGTGTGGTTGGCGGCATGCTGACGGCGGGCGAGAGGCCGCCAGGCCGGCTGGTCACGGCAGTGCATGCGATCCGCTCGCCGTCGAGCGGGCCGTCAACTGGTGGGGCGGCGGTATCCGTTCCATAAACCGAGTCGTATGGGCGGCCGCTTAGCGAAAATCCGCTTTTTGGTCGGATTTCTCTCCACCGTTCTTCCTCTCGTTAAAGCGACGCTTGTTCTGGCAGTCTTTCTCAGGGTGTGGGTTCGCCTTTGCATACTTAGATGCACACCAGGCGCACAGGTGGCATTTACGGTCGGGGTGCATTCCGTGCGAGGTTGTGAACCCGCATTCATTGCCCCAGTTCCATTTAGAGCACGGCTTTCCGTCGGTGTCTTTGCTATAGACTGGGCGGACATAGTCGGTTCTGTCATTACGTGGGGCAGCGCTCTCCGCTTTCCTCGTCGGTGTTTCGTCTACGGTCGTACGGCCGGATTTTTTGCCATCCAGTCTGGTGCCTTCGACGCAGGCATCGCGCTGGATATCCTTAATTGCGTATTGGTCAGCCCACCCGTGCTGCAAGCGTCCGTCGCTTATCATGATGAATACGTTCTCAGACCAGCGTCTGCACGTTTGCCAGTCGTACAGCGTGGCCATTGTGGCGAGTTGTTGCATGTGATGCAGTAACGGCTCGGCCCAGCTCGTCGGCATGGCTTTGTCGTGTATCATACGGCACAGCGCGGCAAAGTATTCCGCCCATGTCGCCTGATCAAGACCAACTTTAGTGCTACGGTGGCCCCGAATGACATATCTATGCGGTGCAATGATGCTATTACCTCTTTTGTCGCCGAGGGCCGTGCCGGCCGCGGCGAGCAACTCGTTAACCACATCTGCGCGATCCGTTTCCTCGTGGTCAGTGTTCGAGATTAGCTCGCAGAAGGGTGTGCGGGATGTGACACGGTCGCGTGCCAGGGCAGCGGGGGTGCGGAAAGGGTTGTCAAAAGGAACGAACTCACGGTTTTTGTGTCCGTCCACCTGCGAGGCGTAGTAGTACTGATCAGGGCGCGTCGTATTGGCGCCAGTGTCACGTTGGCGGTCAATGCTACGGCTGCGGTGCCGCGGGGGGGCCACGCTGCGCATGCCAGTGCGGTGCTCCTTGCTCCGGCTCCGGCGAGGCGAGCGTGCCCGTGTGGGGGAGCGGCCATCTTGGTTCCCGCGTGGTGAGCCGGTTCGGCGGCGTTTCTCTGCCGTGCGCTCAAACTCGTCCATCCGTTCAGTCATACTGCGTGCTATACGGTCCAGCCTCTCGTCCATTTTTGATTGGAAGCCATTGAGTGCAATGATCAAGGCGCCGCTACCGTGCTCAGAGCTGCGACGGCTAGTGCTGTGTGTCGGTGTGTCGGCAGTGGTGGTGCTCTCGCGTCGCTCCTCGGTGCGACTTGAACGAGTGCGTGTTTTCTTTGTCACATCCTCGTGTGAGACGACGGATTTCGGCCTACCACGAGGTTTCCGTGCGGGCGTGGGTTCGACCGCGGTTGGCGAGTCGGGAGTTGGATCCCTGGTGCGCTTAGTGCGGGTGGCAGGCATGATGAATGCCTAGAAAAGACAGCAAAGCTTCAGTGGCCACGCGGCAGGTTCGGGCGCACTGGTCGGTGTGAGCTGCTCCGGCTCCTCCGGTGGCGAGTCTGTGAAGGAACCGCCAGGTAGCGCATCGGTTCGATAGTGTCTCGTTGAGTATAGGTGGCGCCACGGTTGTCCATAGAGTTTAAGGTTGAAGGACTTTCGGTCCCGCGTCCCAAATTACCCATGTTGCCGCCGCAACATGCACAATATTTTTTTCTTATCCATCTTGGAGACTTTTTGTGTCATTTGTGGTTAAATATGTTTTATTGTACTAGTAATAATTTCCATTATGCTATTCTCTGTATATTATAATATTTGTCATGAAAAATAACAAAAAAATAACAAAAATAAAGAAAATTCCCCCAAAAGGGGGTGGGAGGGAACGTTAAAACGAGGGAGGGAATTTGAAAACGTTTTCAAATTCCCCATGGAGGAATTTGAAAACGTTTTCAAGTTCCCGGGGGGAACTTGAATATGGGGGGAATTTGAAATCTTTACACCGGGGCTTGTAACTGTGTCAATGCTATCTCATTAGTGGCGGGCGAGGGGGCAGCAGGTGGGATGTTACTGAGGGACCACGCCACTGCATTAGATCACATTCAAAGTCCTCCCGCCATTGCAGGAGATCTCCCGATCTCCCGAATTCAGTCTAAACATTTCTGTCTCCCACACTAGTAGAAGCTGTGGCCAGGGCTTGGAATTTTGTCAATGCTATCTCATTAGTGGTTGGCGAGGGGCAGCAGATGTGGTGCTGTTGAGAGACCACACCACCACATTGGCGCATAATTTCCGAATTGTGGTTGATTCGATGAGGGGAGCCGGGTACCCACCACACCCCAAGCGGGCAGGACAAACATCACTGACCTGGAAACCTGCCCCCACCTCCAGCCATTCGGATTCGCTTGGCCGTTGGACACTCAACTTTTACCACACCCACCGACCCTCTATTTTAAGGGCTACTTCGTAGGGGTCGGCACCGGCAGCCTCAGAGCACCCGCGATCGGGGAGGCCCACATCAACATTGATGCCGTCGACTGAATCCCCCCATTGTACCTTTCATAACATTGCAAATAAATTAATCTTTCTCCCGCTCAGCCTCCGGCTTCCCATATTCGAATCAGATCATATTCAAATAACTCCCACCATTGCAGGAGATCTCCCGATCTGCCGAATTCAGCGTAAACTTTCCCGTGTCCAATTCTGTTGCCCACACTAGTAGAAGCTGTGGCCGGGGCTTGTAGCTGTGCCAATGGTATGTCAATAGTGGTTGGCGATGGGCAGCAGGTGGGGTCTGTCACTGAGGGACCATGCCACCGCATTAGATCGCATTCAAAGTCCTCCCGCCATTGCAGCAGGTCTCCTGATCTGCTGACTACAGCATTAACTTTCCCCCCACTATTGTTGAAGGTTTTTTTTGTGTGTTGTGGGAATTTGATGTCCTGGCAACAGGTGAGATCAAATCAGGACAAGTTGTGGCAGTGCACACTCATTGTGACTTTATAGTGCTGCCATGTTGAGAGACTAGGCCACTGGCAATATGAGCGTCTGCTTCCCAGTGAGTTACATTATCCTGATACTGAGCAAGCCAGTTCTTGTCCTGTCCTAGTAATGCCGAGTGCCAGCCTATGTAGGGACAAGTATCAATTTTATAAGTTGTTGGTTTGACCCGGCCGGGGCTCCAACTTAGGGGGCTGTCACATTACGATGCTTCTCGCCAATGTGCGTCGACGTATGTGAAACGACAGGAAGCGTTAGGCGCGTGTTAGGCGCGCGACAGGCGCGCATTGGTATTCGTTGATGGACGACGACGAGGCTCGGCGGTGCCAGCGGATCAGCAAAGTTTTGTGCTTGCACAAACCTTTCGACGACCGACAAGGCGCGATAACGCGTGGGTGCCAACATTATGGCGACGTCAGAAGCACGTTGACATCGCTGGAATAACATTAGGCACATGCCGCGCACGCGTGAGGGTCATTGCACCAAACTGTTGCTTTGTTATTTTACATCCTAGCTACATCTAAGGTCATATCAGGACGGCGTGCCAAATCTTTTAGTTTTTTTCGCACAACGTCGGCCGCACGCTACCAATACGTTGCGCTGATGCCAACAAGTTTACGTTTCTTGACGATTAAAAGTGATTTTGTGCGTTGGTGGCGCGCCGGCGAGAAGCGTCGTAATGTGACACGGGTATTACGATCTCCTACCTGGGTAGAAAGCCAGAGCTCTTACTGATTCTACAACCCCTGTTCGTTCTCCCCACTATGGTATGCTACCACCCACCTGCCCAATTCAATATGGACGAGACTATTCGCAGAGCTGCTTTGCTCTGCGAATTAGCGGAATAATGATGTATTATTCGCAGAGATGCTCTGTGAATTGCTGAGAGTGGACTTATTATCATCTTATCATTACTCAATCTTCATCAAAATTAGCCAATAGGTAGAAAACAGTTTTGTGAGAATGAAAATGGTAGTTTCAAAGATGAATATCGTCAAATTTGAGAGATTTGCACAGTGTTTTGATAAACGAGAAAAAAAATTGAATTTGGAGTAATTTTCATTAAACTTCTAGTGACGGGTTCAAAAGATTTGAAGACCCAGATGAAGAAGAACACTACATGATGCAAAAGACAGCTTGTTTACTACCTCTAAAACTAGTAGAGGTGGTTCACAGCAAAGCAGAGAGTAACTAACGCATAGGACTACCACAGAATTCAGGTTAACACCACGATGCATAGCTCTGCGAATAGCTAGTGCGATTCAATACAGCACGCCTCCCACTATTACAGGAGATCTCCCGAATTCAACATTCAAACTCCTCCAACTCTTGTGGGTGTCTGGAATCAATATTAAACTCAGACCACTATTGCAGGAGATCTCCCAAATTCAACACGCAAACTCCTCCAACTCTTGTAGGCATCTGGAATCAATATTAAACTCAGCCCGCTCTTGCCGGAGGTCTCCCGAATTCAACATTCAAACTCACCCAACTCTTGTAGGCGTCTGGAAACAACATTAAACCCTACCCGCTATTGCAGGATATATCCCAAATTCAACATGCAAACTCCACCAACTCTTGTAGGCGTCTGGAATCAACTCAGCCCGCTATTGCAGGAGATCTCCCGAATTCAATATTGAGCTCCGGCTGCTATTGCAGGATATCTGCCCAGTTATTCGATGAGTGCTGTTTGGGAAATTGGAGTTGTAAGTCCTCGCAACGTCCGAGGTGATGCGATAAATATTATTATGATAATGATCACATTTAATACCACAACTTAAGCCAAACGCGGTGGCGTCGGTAGTGCGCAGGTCTCACGTGCGGAAGGCCGGGAGTTCGATTCCCAGTCGAGTCAAACCAATGAGTTATATAATTGATACTTGTCACTTCCTAGCTCGGCGCTCGGCATTGTTAGGATAGGGGAAGGACTGGTTAGCTGAGTGTCAGGATAATATGACTGAGTGGAATATCAGGTCATGGTGCTCGAAGCCTGGTCTCCCAATAGGGCAGTACTATAAAGTCGCCATGAATGCCCACTGTCACAAGTCGGTAACCGTCCTGATATGACCTTAGATGTTGCTAGGAGCTAAAACTCCAACAACCAACCAACTATTACTACAATGATGTGAAAAACCCAGTGTTCCACTCGGGAGATCTACCGATATGGGCCGATCTAAAACCTTATATCGGCTCGGGGTGGGGGGGGGGGGGGGCTGCGGCTGCTGCGGGTGCGGTCATTTCGTATGGAGGAGAGTGTGGAACGTGATAAGGGGATACTGTTGGATAGGGTAACGACAAACTGCCACTGGCGTCTGGAATTAACGCTTGTCTGGCAAGAAGGTAGTGTTGCCGATGTCGGTGTGTATGTGTGTATGTCGCTGTGTGTGTATGTGTGTGTGCTGTGGAGTGGGGCTGGCTGACTGTTGATTGTTTGCCCAGGAACTCAGCAAGCCCACATCGCACCGTCCATCCTGGCTGAGCTGCTCCGAGGGGCACACTACAGGGCTCGATGATTCTGGATCGTGGTCTGCCTCGCATTGGCTCAGCACTAGGCAGCATGAGCTGGTGCAGTGGATGGAAGGTGGAGGAGGGTGTGTCGGGTGGCGGAGAGGGGTGAAAGGGGTAGTGGCCTCCGGGGCTCACTCCGTTTCAATCCGTTGGTAAATAGGCCCGGTAGGGGGCGCGACATAGCCGTCCAGTACACACTCCGCCAGCGGTGAACAGTATTGAGTCGATCCCTGTGCAGTCTGCTTTGCCGCGTGCAGCTTGTCGTGATTGCCTCGCGCTGCTAGGCGTGGTGCTTTCCATGAGTGTACTGTCGCAGTGATTGATTGGTTTGGAGGAGACACAAGATTCACCCACACTTTTATGTCCTAGCAACACTTAAGATCATGTCATAGCGACGTTATAGTGCTGCCATACTGATAAACTATGCCACCCACACCGCGAGCCTGACCTTACCATTCAGTTACAGTATTCTGATACTGAGCAAGTAAAGCTGGTGTAGTAAGTTCAAAACACTACCCCACACAAACTCTATGGTAGTGTTTTCAACCTAGTTAAAGGTAGGTTCAAAACACTACTGTGGCCAAGCTGAAAACACTATCCTTAAGTTCAAAACACTACCTTTAAGTTCAAAACACTATTCTAAATGTTTTTGTATAATTGCTGCATATTCATTTTCATTTGTAGTAGGGTGAGGCAGTATGCAGTAGGGTGAGGCAGTGTGCAGTAGTGTGGGGAAGTATGCAGTAGGGTGGTGCAGTAGGGTTGTTGTTATTGGCTGCTGTTTTACGTCCTAGTAACATGTAAGGTCATATCAGGACGGGTACCGACTTGTACCGGGTATGCAGGTATTGCAGGTATAGCAATACCTCAGGGAGTTTGATGCCCCTGCCCTGCAGAGTTGTAAACCACTGCCTTGTGGTACAGGTTCTTGACAGAACCGAAGGCTAAGGGAGCAAACCCTAAACAGAAAACCATGTCACTGTGGCAGCATTAAGGGCGGTTGATGTATGGAACTCCCAACATCTCTCGACCAGCCATTGCAGGGACAAATAGCTTTGCGCCTGTCTTGACATGTTCTTGCCGGTGTGAAACCTCTATTTGCTCCCCGAGAGAGTGCCGCTGGTAACTTGCAAAAGCCAGCAGCACTTCAACACTTTTGCAGGCAGCTTTCATGAAATGTACAACCGCACAAGAGTGGCAGTCAGGTAATGAAAGCAGTCTTTGTCGCATCGCGACCGACAGCATGATGATGATGATGATGACCGACTTGTGACTGCACACTTATTGTGACTTTATAGTGCTGCGCCACTGGGAAACCCCAGGCCGCCAGCACCATGACTCGACATCCTACTGTTGCATTATCCTGACACTGAGCCAACCAGTCCTTGTCCTATCCTATTAATGCCGAGTGCCAGGCTAGGAAGCGATAAGTATCAGTTTTAAAGTCATTGCATGGTTTGACTCGACCGGGAACCAAACTTCTGACCTTCTGCATGCGAGGCCCATGCTCTACCGATTATGCCACTGCGCCTGCTGGGGCAGTAGGCAGTAAGGTGGGAAAGAATGCAGTAAGGTGGGGAAGTGTGCAGTAGGGTGGGGCAGTGTGCAGCGCATAGGCTACTACTAATACATGCTTCAAATGCTGCAGCACCATCAGCATATACTAATAGGTGGTGCACACGCCGCAGTGCTATCAGGGTATACTTCTAATACATGCTTCAAACAGCGCAGCAGGGTCAGCATGTCATGATCGTGTTTTGAACTTGGGTAGTGTTTTGAATGTACGTAGGGGTAGTCCTTTGAACTTAACAGTAGCCTGGTGTTTGGAAATTAGGTTCAAACCACTACTGTAGTGTTTTGAACGGGGTAGGGTTTTGAACGCCCTATACCGGTCCTTTCCCTATCCTATTAATGTCGTGTGCCAGCCTAGGTAGTATTCTTTTAAGTCATTGGTTTGACTCGGCCAGGTGAACAGTTTGTTTATCTCAGAAATTTGATGGTATTAAAGTCTATGCTGTTAGATTAAATTGACATAGTTGTCAGAGAATTTCTACACATATCCTTTAGATATACCAACTATCTACTTCCAAAATCACTTGTTGGGCTCAGTAACTAAAATATCACACAAGAAAAACACAATATTGTACTCACATGGTTTAATCCCAAAACTAAAGTTTGCTACAGGCACATGCGCATAGTCTGGGCTGGCTGGTGGCGGTGGTGAGAGAGAGCGCACACGCACCATGCACCCTTATCTCGACATCGCTGTAGTACTGAAAAGACTCCCAGACACAACCAAGCACTGAACAGAATGATGGTGCCCACAGTGTAGGCCTATGACATAAATCACATTTTCAATTTTATATGATTTTATTTATTTATTTATATATATATATTTTTGTTAAATCACTTAAAATGTACTTCATGTAGTTATTCTCCATTACATTCACCATGAATGATAAACAACAGTTAAGCAGTGAATAAGATGGGGTTCCCTGCATCGCCTACCAGAATCAAGTTTTATTTATTTCTTTTAATTGAATTAAATTGACTTTATATAGCTATTTCCCAATACATTTACCATGCAAGCTACTAGAAACTTACGATCTCCGACCTTGGAAGCCAGGCAGAGCTATTACCGATTCTGCCACCCTGTCTACTATGATATGCTACCACCCGGAGTAGGGGTGAATAACAAACCCATTAGAAAAGTGGCAAAAGGCTGGGTAAATGAAATGAGCGTATACATTCTTAATTCACAACTCGGGAACACAACTGGATATAGTTGGTAATTAAGGTCTTCATTTTAGTTCTGAGTTGATATGATTTTCTACAGTTTGCCTTCTTCACTTTACCGTCGGACATCTGAGTCTGACTTTGATGGTAACTCGCTCCTCTACCCTTTCCCTTCTCGCTCTCTCTATCTTTCTCTCCCTCTCTCTTCATTTTCTTTTCTCTCAGGATTTTGTTACTTATGACACTCTATCTCTCAGTATCATTCATACTCTCTCCCTATCACTCCTAATCTCCACCTCTCGATCTCTTTCACTCTATCCCTCTTCCCCGTTCCCTCACCTCTCCCCCTCTCCCTCGTGCTCACCCCTCCCTGTCACACTCTCCCACCCACTCCTTTCCTCTCCCTTACTGTCCCTCCCTCTCGCTCCCTATTATTCCCTATCGTTCCCTTATCCGGTATCGTTCCCTATCGCTCGCTATCACTCCCTGTCACTCGCTGTTGCTCGCTATCGATCACTATTATTGTCTATCACTACATATGGTTCCCTAACTCTCCTTATCACTTCCTATCCTTCCATATTATCCTACATGGCTCCCTATTGCTCCCTATTGCCGGATATCGTTCATATTGTTCCCTATTATCCTTTTTCGCTCGATATCGCTCCCAGTCTCTCCTGTATTGCTCCCTGTCATTCGTTAAGGCTCTCTATCGCTCCCTACCATTTCTTATCCCTCCTTATCACTCCCTATTATCCTAAATAGCTCCATATCGCTCCTTATCAAGTTTTATCTAGTTGAGGGGTGTGTGGGCTGACCTGGTGGTGGGGTGGCTCTTTTATCTAGGTGAGGGGTGTGGGCTGACCTGGTGGCGGGGTGGCTCTTTTATCTAGGTGACAGGTGTGAGCTGACCTGGTGGCGGGGTGGCTCTTTTATCTAGGTAAGGGGTGTGTGGGCTGACCTGGTGGTGGGGTGGCTCTTTTATTTAGGTGAGGGGTGTGGGCTGACCTGGTGGCGGGGTGGCTCTTTTATCTAGGTGAGGGGTGTAGGCTGACCTGGTGGCGGGGTACTTCTTTTATCTAGGTGAGGGGTGTGGGCTGACCTGGTGGCAGGCTGGCTCTTTTATCTAGGTGAGGGGTGTGGGCTGACCTGGTGGCGGGGTGGCTCTTTTATCTAGGTGAGGGGTGTGGGCTGACCTGGTGGCGGGGTGGCTCTTTTATCTAGGTGAGGGGTGGGGGCTGACCTGGTGGCGGCGTGGCTCTTTTATCTAGGTGAGGGGTGTGGGCTGACCTGGTGGTGGGGTGGCTCTTTTATCTAGGTGAGGGGTGGGTGCTGACCTGGTGGCGGGATGGCTCTTTTATCTAGGTGAGGGGTGTGTGGGCTGACCTGGTGGCAGGGTAGTTCTTTTATCTAGGTGAGGGGTGTGTGGGCTAACCTGGCGGCAGGGTAGTTCTTTTATCTAGGTGAGGGGTGTGTGGGCTGACCTGGTGGCAGCGTAGTTCTTTTATCTAGGTGAGGGGTGTAGGCTGACTCGTGGCAGGGTGGTTCTTTTATCTAGGTGAGGGGTGTGGGCTGACCTGGTGGCGGGGTGGCTCTTTTATCTAGCTGAGGGGTGTGGGCTGACCTGGTGGCGGGGTGGCTCTTTTATCTAGGTGAGGGGTGTGGGCTGACCTGGTGGCGGGGTGGCTCTTTTATCTAGGTGAGGGGTGTAGGCTGACCTGGTGGCGGGGTACTTCTTTTATCTAGGTGAGGGGTGTGGGCTGACCTGGTGGCGGGGTGGCTCTTTTATCTAGGTGAGGGGTGTGGGCTGACCTGGTGGTGGGGTGGCTCTTTTATCTAGGTGAGGGGTGTGGGCTTACCTGGTGGCGGGGTGGTTCTTTTATCTAGGTGAGGGGTGTGGGCTGACCTGGTGGCGGGGTGGCTCTTTTATCTAGGTGAGGGGTGTGGGCTGACCTGGTGGCGGGGTGGTTCTTTTATCTAGGTGAGCGGTGTGGGCTGACCTGGTGGAGGGGTGGCTCTTTTATCTAGCTGAGGGGTGTGGGCTGACCTCATGGCGTTTTTTTTTTTATCTAGGTGAGGGGTGTGGGCTGACCTGGTGGCGGGGTACTTCTTTTATCTAGGTGAGGGGTGTGGGCTGACCTGGTGGCGGGGTACTTCTTTTATCTAGGTGAACGGTGTGGGCTGACCTGGTGGCGGGGTGGTTCTTTTATCTAGGTGAGGGGTGTGGGCTGACCTGGTGGCGGGGTACTTCTTTTATCTAGGTGAGGGGTGTGGGCTGACCTGGTGGCGGGGTGGTTCTTTTATCTAGGGGTGTAGGCTGACCTGGTGGAGGGGTGGCTCTTTTATCTAGCTGAGGGGTGTGGGCTGACCTGGTGGCAGGGTGGTTCTTTTATCTAGGTGAGGGGTGTGGGCTGACCTGGTGGCGGGGTGGCTCTTTTATCTAGGTGAGGGGTGTGGGCTGACCTGGTGGTGGGGTGGCTCTTTTATCTAGATGAGGGGTGTGGGCTGACCTGGTGGTGGGGTGGCTCTTTTATCTAGGTGAGGGGTGTGGGCTGACCTGGTGGTGGGGTGGCTCTTTTATCTAGGTGAGGGGTGTGGGCTTACCTGGTGGCGGGGTGGTTCTTTTATCTAGGTGAGGGGTGTGGGCTGACCTGGTGGCGGGGTGGCTCTTTTATCTAGGTGAGGGGTGTGGGCTGACCTGGTGGCGGGGTGGTTCTTTTATCTAGGTGAGCGGTGTGGGCTGACCTGGTGGAGGGGTGGCTCTTTTATCTAGCTGAGGGGTGTGGGCTGACCTCATGGCGTTTTTTTTTTTTATCTAGGTGAGGGGTGTGGGCTGACCTGGTGGCGGGGTACTTCTTTTATCTAGGTGAGGGGTGTGGGCTGACCTGGTGGCGGGGTACTTCTTTTATCTAGGTGAACGGTGTGGGCTGACCTGGTGGCGGGGTGGTTCTTTTATCTAGGTGAGGGGTGTGGGCTGACCTGGTGGCGGGGTACTTCTTTTATCTAGGTGAGGGGTGTGGGCTGACCTGGTGGCGGGGTGGTTCTTTTATCTAGGGGTGTAGGCTGACCTGGTGGAGGGGTGGCTCTTTTATCTAGCTGAGGGGTGTGGGCTGACCGGGTGGCAGGGTGGTTCTTTTATCTAGGTGAGGGGTGTGGGCTGACCTGGTGGCGGGGTGGCTGGCTCTTTTATCTAGGTGAGGGGTGTGGGCTTGACCTGGTGTGTGGGGTGGGCTCTTTTATCTAGATGAGGGGTGTGGGCTGACCTGGTGGTGGGGTGGCTCTTTTATCTAGGTGAGGAGTGTGGGCTGACCTGGTGGCGGGGTGGTTCTTTTATCTAGGTGAGGGGTGTGGGCTGACCTGGTGGCGGGGTGGCTCTTTTATCTAGATGAGGGGTGTGGGCTGACCTGGTGGTGGGGTGGCTCTTTTATCTAGGTGAGGGGTGTGGGCTGACCTGGTGGTGGGGTGCTTCTATTATCTAGGTGACGGGTGTGGGCTGACCTGGTGGTGGGGTGGCTCTTTTATCTAGGTGAGGGGTGTAGGCTGACCTGGTGGAGGGGTGGCTCTTTTATCTAGGTGAGGGGTGTGTGGGCTGACCTGGTGGTGGGGTGGTTCTTTTATCTAGGTGAGGGGTGTGGACTGACCTGATGGTGGGGTGGTTCTTTTATCTAGGTGAGGGGTGTTGGCTGACCTGGTGGAGGGGTGGCTCTTTTATCTAGGTGAGGGGTGTGTGGGCTGACCTGGGGGTGGGGTGGTTCTTTTATCTAGGTGAGGGGTGTGGGCTGACCTGGTGGTGGGGTGGCTCTTTTATCTAGGTGAGGGGTGTAGGATGACCTGGTGGAGGGGTGGCTCTTTTATCTAGGTGAGGGGTGTGTGGGCTGACCTGGTGGCGGGGTGGCTCTTTTATCTAGGTGAGGGGTGTGGGCTGACCTGGTGGTGGGGTGGCTCTTTTATCTAGATGAGGGGTGTGGGCTGACCGGGTGGCGGGGTGGTTCTTTTATCTAGGTGAGGGGTGTAGGCTGACCTGGTGGAGGGGTGGCTCTTTTATCTAGCTGAGGGGTGTGGGCTGACCTCATGGCGGGGTGTTTTTTTTTTATCTAGGTGAGGGGTGTGGGCTGACCTGGTGGTGGGGTGGCTCTTTTATCTAGCTGAGGGGTGTAGGCTGACCTGGTGGCAGGGTGGTTCTTTTATCTAGGTGAGCGGTGTGGGCTGACCTGGTGGTGGGGTGGCTCTTTTATCTAGGTGAGGGGTGTGGGCTGACCTGGTGGTGGGGTGGCTCTTTTATCTAGGTGAGGGGTGTGGGCTTACCTGGTGGCGGGGTGGTTCTTTTATCTAGGTGAGGGGTGTGGACTGACCTGGTGGTGGGGTGGTTCTTTTATCTAGGTGAGGGGTGTGGGCTGACCTGGTGGTGGGGTGGCTCTTTTATCTAGGTGAGGTGTGTGGGCTGACCTGGTGGCGGGGTGGCTCTTTTATCTAGGTGAGGGGTGTGGGCTGACCTGGTGGTGGGGTGGTTCTTTTATCTAGGTGAGGGGTGTGGGCTGACCTTGTGGCGGGGTGGTTCTTTTATCTAGGTGAGGGCTGTGGGCTGACCTGGTGGCGGGGTGGCTCTTTTATCTAGGTGAGGGGTGTGGGCTGACCTGGTGGCGGGGTGGCTCTTTTATCTAGATGAGGGGTGTGGGCTGACCTGGTGGCGGGGTGGCTCTTTTATCTAGGTGAGGGGCGTGGACTGACCTGGTGGCGGGGTGGCTCTTTTATCTAGGTGAGGAGTGTGGGCTCACCTGGTGGCGGGGTGGCTCTTTTATCTAGGTGAGGGGTGTGGGCTGACCTGGTGGTGGGGTGGTTCTTTTATCTAGGTGAGGGGTGTGGGCTGACCTTGTGGCGGGGTGGTTCTTTTATCTAGGTGAGGGCTGTGGGCTGACCTGGTGGCGGGGTGGCTCTTTTATCTAGGTGAGGGGCGTGGGCTGACCTGGTGGCGGGGTGGCTCTTTTATCTAGATGAGGGGTGTGGGCTGACCTGGTGGTGGGGTGGCTCTTTTATCTAGGTGAGGGGTGTGGACTGACCTGGTGGTGGGGTGGCTCTTTTATCTAGGTGAGGAGTGTGGGCTAATCTGGTGGCGGGGTGCTGCAGGCAGATGGTGAAGTAGTGGTCGCAGTCTGTGGGGCAGTGCTCCGAGCGGCTCGGCGTGTCACAACAGGTGCTGTCCTGCTCCGTGCCATCAGGGTTCGTGTTAGATAAAAGATTCACCAGGTACTTGTAGTACACGGGTGATGACCAGCCTTATATAAATACGGGCGAAAATAGCGTTAGTATGGAACATGACCTAGAAACTGTGGCTCCAGTATCAAATGGCTACTTATATCGGCACAGATTTGGTGAAATGGGAGAGAATGCAAAAAGACAAGATGGCGGCCGCAGAACGCCGTCGATTTCACTTTTAAATCTTATTAAACTATATATTATATTATATTTTTCAACTCAAAGGTAGCGGGCTATCAATAAGATATATGTAAAGAATAAATGTTGCTTCTTAGATTGTAAAATTAGGCTCTCAATTCTTTGACCCGCATTTTCGCCAGCTTTTACATAAGGTTGGTTTCCACCCCTACTGCAGCAGTACGGGGTGAATATTGTATCTAGGTTCGCGTAGGCCAGCAGGTGCAGCAGCAGAGCATGCCGGGAACCGGAAGCTTGCAAGCGGGTAACCAGCAATCAACCAAAGCAATGCTAAAATAGCTCATAATATATAACAACCCCTTAGCAAAAGTGTTGGATTTGTTTGTTTGTTTGTTGTTGTTTTACGTCCTAGCAACATCTAAGGTCATATCAGGACGGGTACCGACTTGTGACAGTGCGCACTCATGGCAACTTTATAATGCTGTCCCACTGGGAAATCAGGCCGCCAGCACCATGACCTGATATCCCACTCAGTCACATTATCCTGACACTGAGCACACCAGTCCTTGCCCCATCCTAATAATGCCGAGCGCCTGGCTAGGAAGCGACAAGTATCAATTTTAAAGTCATTGGTTTGACTCGACCGGGACTCGAACCCAAGACCCCACGATCTACCAGCACGGGAGACGGACGCTCCAACCCACTCGGCCACCCCGTCTGGTTGCAAAAGTGTTGGAAGGCTGGGTAACGAAATGGGTGAATACATTCTTAATCAAAGAACTAAATGATATGCTTCACATACCTCTTAATAATTTACCCGTCAATCTTTTAAATTGAAGAATATAATAAAATATGTAGTTATTATATTTGGGGGGGGGGGGGTGCATCAGTTGTTTAAGCAGGGTAAATTTCAATCGCGGACGGTTGGTCCTCTGCATTCCACTGCTCCTTGCCCTATCCTAATAATGCTGAGCGCCTCACTAGGAAGCAACAAGTATCAATTTTTAAGTCATCTGTTTGACTCGACCAGGGTTCGAACCCACAAATCCATGAGTTTGGGTGGTTGGAGTTTTACATCCTGGCAACATCTAAGGTCATATCATGAAGGGCACCGACTTACGACAGTGCACACTCATAGTGACTTTATAGTGCTGCCCCACTGGGAGACCAGGCTACAGATACCATAACTTTATATCCCACTCAGTCACATTGTCCTGAAACAGCTAACCAGCCCTCATCCTATCATATTCCCGTCCTGATATGACCTTAGATGTTGCTAGGACGTAAAACAACAACAAACAAACGATCCTATCTTATTAATGCTGAGCGCCAGGCTAGAAAGTCACACACTTTCTTGGTTTGACTCGACCAGGAACCAAACTCCCGATCTCCAATATAAATGAATACTGCGCATAGGAATCACTATGTCCACATTTAATTCCTATTTGCAGCAGTTGAAGGGTTCAGGCACAAAAATTGACAAATCTATTTTAGTTGTTTTCCGTAAAACAGAATTTATTGTTGTGCTTTCCAGTTAAAGTCCATCATTTTCACACCTAATCGAGAATTACATAAGGGCTATGGCAGCTTCTGTGAAAAAAGATTTTGACTATCGGAATGGTGGCAGCTTCAGCTCAAACATGGTAGTCATGGTTTCCTTTCGGTCCAGATGGCCCTTGTTGGTTTTTGCCCTTGAACCATTCAGTTTTTGCTCGGATTTAGACATACACCGGGGCGGAGTCTTTTATTCGCTGCACAGGCTGGTGGGTCACACTTATGCCTGGTACACACCTACCGTTTGTGCGCGCACACCTCCTGTTTACGATCGAAAACTGCCCGTTTCGCGCACAAAAATCGCTAGGTGTGCGCGGGGGGCGCACACCTAGCGATTGCGATTCGCGCATAAAACTCACTTTTTAGTGCTAAAAGCGGCCGTTTACGATTGCGATTCGCGATTCGAAAAACGAATCGGCCCGTTTTCAGTTTTTAGCGGGTCGGGTCGAGTCGCGAGTTTTAGTGCGCGAATCCTATACAGGAGGTGTGTACTCGGCATTAGACATAAGTAAAGGTGGGGTCTTTTATCCACTGTGCGGCCTGGTGGGTCGGACTTAGACATAGGTAAAGGCGGGGTCTTTTATCCGCTGCACTGCCTGAGGGTCTGACTTAGACATAGGTAAAGGCGGGATATTTTATCCGCTGCGCAGCGTCGTGAGTCAAACTTAGACATCTAGGTAAGGGCAGGGTCTTTTAAGTTTTATCTGGTGCACAGGCTGGTGGGTCGGACTTAGGTAGGTGGGTGGGTCTTTTATCTGCTGTGAAGCATGGTAGGTCAGACTTAGACATAGATAGGGGCTGGGTCTTTTATCCGCTGCACAGCCTGGTTGGTTGGACTTAGACACAGGTAAAGGTGGGGTCTTTAATCCGCTGTGTGCGGCAGGTGGGCGTTACCTGCAGGTGGTACTGCAGCTGTCCACACTCGGCCACGGTGAGATCCCAGGGACACATGCACGTGTAGCCACCGTCCACCTCCGTACAGGCTCCGCCATGCAGTCAAGTGTTCGGCGAGCAGTAGTGGACGGGCTCAGCCAGATCACAGTGTCCCTGAAGAGCAACTCGTGCAATTAGGTCACTAGGTCACGCTTTGTAGGTCACGCTTCAATGGAAAACTAGGTCACGCTTTGTAGCGCGCGTGAAGGTGAAGGCCGGGGTGCTCTCCCAATTTAGTCATCGCTAATAAAAGATACTCTAACCTACAACACATTATACCTTATAGCGCTGAACCTAATATATTTATCTCATAATATGGCAGAATCTCAACATCATGGGATTCTGCAAATTTAAGATCAATTTTCAATAGGTAACAGTAGCAGTGGAAAGATCTTGTTAAATCTATTCATAAAAACAGCCCCTTTGTGACAATTTCAGCATATTGCTGGGAAGAATCAGTTTAGAAATGGGCACTGTCAACTACATTGTAATTAGAATCTTTTGCACAATTGTCCATATTGCTGAGGCAATATGGGTAATTCGGGATAGAGGCGGACGCCCTCCCCCCCCTTCCTACCGCCCTCCCCCCCCTCTCCCCTACCCACCTAACTCCAGGTGGCGCCACTCTCACCTGCCTCGCTCCCCCTATCTGCCTCCCCCCCCCTCTCCCGCCAAAACCAGCCACCACGCCACCACCCACAACCGGCCTCCCCTAACCCACGTGGGAAGGGACGCGTGCCCCGACACACCAACGGATTCTCTCGTCAAAAACGGAGCGGCTCGCCACCCACAGACACACACGCCAGCAACCGCTGCCCCCCCCCACACACACACACCCACACACACCCACACACACCCACCCCGACCACAGACACCGCCGCTCCCCGTCAGATGATGCCGCCGACAGCCCATTAGTCGCTGCCGGCGACCATAACGCCGGCACTAACGACCAAACTAATGGCCATTGCGGTGCTCGCCCATCCGACACCTCCGAGGCGACCCTGGTCCAAGGCGGTGCCGTAACGGCCGCCCCACAGGACGCCCCCACAGGAAACGGAAACCCAGGCCTCATACTGGATGCCGAACTCTGCCTCGACCCACTAACCGCCCCCACCCCCCATCAACCCCCCCCCCCCCCTTCCCCACCACCCCCTCCACCCCCGACCATCACCCTCCCACCCCCAACCCCCAACCACCCAACCACACCCCTCAAACCCTCCCCCCCCCCCACCCCCCCCCCCCCCACCCGCCCCACCACAGCCCACACACCCACACCTCCAGCCCACAGCCAGCCTCACCCCCGACGACACGCCACTGCCACCACCGACGTCGTCGTCCGCTACGAACCAACTGACGCCACCATAGCCTGCATACAACCCCTCAGCACAAGCACCGCCATCATGAGGAACGACGATGCTGCCGAGGACCCAGACGCCCTCCTCATATACCACGAGAGGGAGCACGCGTCCGAGGACGTCGACGACATAACGGACGACCAGGAAGGCACCCCCTCCCCCCCCTATAACCCCCCTCACACCCCCCTTTCCTACAAGACCACCCTACACAGGATCTGGCCTACCTCCACCCCTCTCGCATGGGGCAACGAGGTCTACAGGCATATATACGACCAGGTCAGGCTGACGGCACTCCCTAACCATGTCGTCGCACGCATACCGGTCCCCTCCGATCTGAGGATCGACTGGTGGAGGGACCTATTGGCCGACTACCACGATAGCGAGCTGCTCGACTTCCTCGAGTTTGGGTGGCCGGCCGACTACACGGCTGACGCCCCCCCCCCCGTCCCATCGACCGCCAACCACCGGGAAGATCCAGAACACCTCAAATGGATCAAGAAGTACGTCGCCGATGAGGCCGCACGCGGCACCTTGCTGGGCCCCTTTGCCCACCCGCCCTTCGTACCCTGGGCGCAGACGAAAGAAAAACACCGAAGAAAAACACCGACGAACGCCGGGTCATCGTCGACCTCAGTTACCCCAAGGGCGCGAGCGTAAATGCGGGCATCCGGGAGGGCCATTACCAGGGAAGGCCTGTAACCTATACTCTCCCCAATATCAAAAACCTCACCGACGAGGTCACACGACTGGGCCGGGGAGCCTACATATGGACTATTGACCTTTCCCGCGCTTACCGACAGCTGAGGACCTGCCCCTTGTCAGTCCCGCTCTTGGGCATCACCATCGACGACCAGACGTACAACGACATTGCTCCCCCCTTCGGCTGCCGGACCTCCTCCATGGCCTGTGCCCGCACCACCAACGCGGTCACATAGCTCCTCCGGGGCAAGGGCCACTTCACGCTCTGCTACCTGGATGACTTCGTCGGGGCGGCCAGCACAGAACAAGAGGCCGTCGTTGCCTACCTTGACGCCATCCACCTCGCCGCCGACCTCGGACTGGCCCTATCGCCTCACAAATGCGTCCCGCCCACACAGAAGACCGAGTGGCTGGGATTCGAGGTCGACACGGACGATATGACGGTACGAATACCGATGGCCAAGCTCGACGAAGTCGTCACTGAGTGCGCTGGTGCCGGGCAGCAGAGCATCCAGGAAGGACCTCCAGCGCCTCATTGGCCGTCTCCAACACATGGCCAAGTGCGTGCGACCCGCCAGGCGGTTTATGAATCGCATACTGGCGGCCCTAAGGAGCGCCCCGCCCCATACACCGGCAGGCACGCAGTAACCCATGAGATGACCCACGAAATCGAGTGGTTTAAGGCATATGCCCACGCGTCCAACGGGGTCGTCCTTCTACGCCCCCCACCGAAGCATGACTGGGTAATAGCGTGTGACTCCCCCCTCCTCGCGGGCGGCGCACACTCCCCAGCCGGCTACCTCACCGAGGAGTACCAGCCCGGGTACCTGGCGGACGGACACAACATCGCCCAGCTCGAGGCCATAAACCTGGTCGTGGCCCTACATGCTCTTACCCCACCCAATCCTCAGGATTACGCCATTGTCGTCAATACCGACAACCAGGCCTCTCAAGTCGTCCTCGAATCGGGCAGCGGAAGGGACCCCACCCTATGTGCATGCGCCTGGGCGATATGGAGGTTTGCGGCCCTCAACTCCTGTGAGGTCCGTGTCGTCCACAAGCCTGGAGCTGAGATCGCCTTCACCGATGCCCTCAGCAGAGCCCCTTTCGATCCGGCCTCGCGGCGGAGGGCGGCCCGGTTCATGGACGACATAGACCTCGTCCGCATACGTGTCCACCATGACTCCTCCATTGTCGCCGACATTGACTAGCCTGGGAAGAGATACTAATTTGCCTCTCTCTCCCCAGGCACACAACAAGACCACCATGACGTAGTCCACCTCTTCCGTGCCGGCCTCGCCCGGGGAACATGGCGAAACAAACACCTCCAGCTCAAGGTCTACCACATGCACGCCCGGACACGAGACTACGACCCCTTGTCCCCGACCCAGCTCGACATAGCATCCTATCTCGGACACCTCTCCGCCTCCTTCACCTCGCCTGGCGCCGTCATGAATTACCTCAGCGCGGCCCGGACCTGGGTGAGGCTCTGGAATGGCAGAACACGCATCTTCGACTCCTACCTCATATCAGTAATCAAGCGCGGCGTCCTCCGGTCATCCACCCACCTCCCATGCCAGGTCCCGCTGCTCACGACCCACCACCTTCTCCACATCATCCGCTACTTCCGCCGGGATGGCCCTCGCGCTAAGGTCCTAACATCCGCTCTCCTCATCCGCTACTTTTCACTGCTTTGGCAAGAGAACCTGCTCATAACCGGGCGCTCCGATGATCCGGGCCACACCTTGAGACATGGCGACGTACTGGACGACACAACCCACCTTACCATCAAGGTCCGATCCACCAAGACCTCCAGATCCATCGCCGACGCCTTCACCATCAGGATCCCCAGGATCCCCTCCTCCGACTGCTGCCCTGTACGCGCCTGGAGGCGGTACGCGGCCAGCACGCCATCTCTTCCCCTCAAACCGGCCTTCTTGACCCCGGACGGCGCACCACTCACCGTCCGGAGACTCACCATCGCGCTTCGCGCTGCACTCCAACACACCGGGTGCCCAGACCCAAACACCTACACCCTTCATAGCCTCCGACGAGGGGCCGCCCAGGCCTGTGCTGCAGCCGGCGCACCCCTTCAAGACGTCAGCGGCCGTACACACCTACATCCCGGCCCGTGCCTTTACCGTGGCGACCCGGGCACTCTCAACACTATTTGGTTGAGGCCCGGGTCACCCCCAGACTCTATCCATCTCGACTTCCGCCCCACTTACCTACCGAACATTACTTACTCATTATACTCATCACTTAATGATGACTCCTATTATCCCCTTATCTATACATTGATTCCTTATATGCATTACTTAACTTACTTGATTATTACTTCACTTGATGCTTATACCTATATTGACCTCTTATCTACACATTGATTCCTTATATTGATTACTTAACTTACTTATTGATGTTCGCTTCACTTGATCCTGATTACCTATATTGACCTTCACTACTACATTGCTCATTACTACCTTGACTAATAAATTCCATACTATACTTCCACCTCTTGTTCTGAATTGTCCATATTGCTGAGGCAATATGGGTAATTCGGGATAGAGGCGGACGCCCTCCCCCCCCCTTCCTACCGCCCTCCCCCCCCTCTCCCCTACCCACCTAACTCCAGGCGGCGCCACTCTCACCCGCCTCACTCCCCCTATCTCCCCCCCCCCTCTCACCTCCTCCCCTACCTCCAGGCGGCGCCTCCATCGCCCTCCCCTGGTGCCGCAGCTGCTACCCTTCCCCCCCCCCCCCCCCCCCCCCCCCCCCCCCCCCCCTTCACTTCCGCCCTCCCCAAATTCTTCCCACTTCCACGCCAGACGCCTGACCGCCAACACCTCTTTCTCACCATCCCACCCACCCAACTCTCATCCTAAGGTTGAGGCCCGGGTCACCCCCAGACTCTATCCATCTCGACTTCCGTCCCACTTACCTACCGAGCATTACTTACTCATTATACTCATCACTTAACGATGACTCCTATTATCCCCTTATCTATACATTGATTCCTTATATGCATTACTTAACTTACTTGATTATCACTTCACTTGATGCTTATACCTACATTGACCTCTTATCTACACATTGATTCCTTATCTTGATTACTTAACTTACTTATTGATGTTCGCTTCACTTGATCCTGATTACCTACATTGACCTTCACTACTACATTGCTCATTACTACCTTGACTAATAAATTCCATACTATACTTCCGCCTCTTGTTCTGAATTATGTGGATCATGCAATAACATATTCATATTATTATCAACTAATGAATATGGGGTGCTAGTAGTTTTTTTCATGTGAATCCTGATCATAGAAAAAATGTATATAGTTGAATTATGTGCTTAGTAAAATCGAGCAATGCATTATTACAATGTATTATAAATAGTGATACATTATACACATCACTGTTGTATAAATCACTGGAGAAATATACTATATCAGGGATTAGCTACACTGTAGTACATGCAAATAATTTCTCATAGCATCATTTTTGTCCATACTAAATTTGTTATAAAACACACCTTTCTATTCTGTGCTTACAATTTTTCTATTTCTTGTAAGCACTTGCAAACAATTTTGTGTATCATGGAATAAAAGTG
>CM059203.1:34418347-34583885 GCA_030323885.1 Branchipolynoe longqiensis | reverse complement strand
CCCCCCTGAGCGACTCACCCCCCCTCCTGCCACTGCTCACTTCTCCCCGCCCCTGAGCGACTCAACCCCGCCACTGCTCACCTCCCCCCGGCCCCTCCCCCGGCACTGAGCGACTCACCCCCCCTAAACCTGCCACCTTACCCTGCTCACTTCCCCCCTTATAAGGCCCGCTTCCATGCTCCTAAGGCACTCGCCTCCCTCCGCCTTCAGCTCTCTGCCCCTTTTTCTTTTGGCTTCCTCCACCCGCTGCTCTCGGCCGACCCTGCACCCATGCCCGGCCGCGGCAAAGGGAGATTCGGAGGGAGAGAGAAGGAGAGAAGCTCCAAGACCTCCGGGATGGCCACGCCAGGACCCTCCTCGGGCTCCCCGGGTAGCACCGCCCCCTGTACGGCCCCGACCTCCCCGGCAGCACCCTCCGGCCAGCCCAGCAGCGAGACGGCCCTCCTCATCGAGGCCATCACCCGCCTCACCACACGCATCGAGACCCTCGAGACGGGGCAAGCCCGAGGGGCCCCGGGGAGGCCCCCGCCCACGCCGAGGCGGGAGCCCGCCTGCAGCCTCCACCACGTCCCGGCACCTCGGGCCTACGCCGCAGCCGGGAGCCGGCCGCCGCCTCCACCTCAAGCGACTCAGCCCGGAGGCCCGCACCTGCAGTACCAGGGCTACACCCGTGCCCACGCCAGCTCAGCACCACCGCCCACCTACCGCCAGGATCCCGAGGACTACAGCCCGGCATCCGCGGCCGACGCGGTCCGCGACATCCTCGCATCCGCCGAGGCGCATCGCACCGAGCGCCGCCGAGGGATCCCAGCCGATTACCTCTTCCCTTGCGACCTCGTCGAGAGGGGTGCGGGGCGCAAGGCAGTCAAGCTCGGAGAAGCAACCAAGGACGAGTACAGCCTCGCCCTCCTCTCCATGGTCAACCACCCATCCTTCCCGGATCACTCCCTCCAGGGCCTCCACCAACACCACCTCACCCTCATGAGAGACGTCCTCATCCACCCCTGGCCCACCGTCCGCCGGTACTCAGAGACCATCTTTTCCTGGATCGCGGACGGAAGGCTCCCCCAGGGGTGGCATGACCCTGTGGCCCTCAAAGCGCTCAGGCTCGACTCCCTCACCACGCCCACCACCCCGGCAACACCAGCTCCCCGAGGCGACGATGGGGCCCGAGGCGCACACCAGCCCCGGCATCAAGCCGACACCCGCACCGCCTACGATAGGCACGCTCACGGGGCTCCCTGCACCGCTTGGAACCGCGATCCCGCCTCGTGCGATCGGGCACCTCTCGGAGAGGCTCACGGCGAGGTGGGAGACAGGCGCCGGCACGTCTGTGCATATTGCGCCAACGTGCGGCGCATACTAACAATGCACAGCGAGGCTGGATGCCGCGCCAAGCAAGCCCGTGAGCGCCAGACCCCGGCCGCCTCGGCGGATTTTTGATCCGCCGGCCTAGGCCGGCACCTCATCCCAACCATTCCCGACAGCCCCGCGACGCCCACCGACGGCCACCCAGCGAACACCGATCGAAATGCCGCCCAGAAGAAGCCGAGGATCATCACCTCGCACCTCACACCTCAGACGACCCAGCCCAGCCTCACGAGAGACCCACCCAGCCCAGCCCTGAGGAGTTCGCTGCCCCCCTGCTCGACCCTCGCCGGACCTCCTCCCCCAAGGCCTCAGGAGCGGACCTCCCCTTTTTGGCCGCCCGCTCCCCTTCCACGTAGGCCCCGGACCCTCTTCTCAACCAGGCCTGCCTCTCCGGGCCCCGCCTCGGGCGCCCCGCGCCCCCGCCTCGGGCGCGCCTCGAGCCCTCTCCTTACTCTTTGGCGGAGGGCTCCTCGGCCCCCCCCTCTACCAGAACTCTGACATTGCTCCCTATGAGCCCTTCCTGTATTTATCTTCTGCTCCTCATGAGCCCCTCACTTATTGCTCCTCACGAGCCTGTTGCTCCTCATGAGCCCTCTTATTGCTCTCTGCCTCCTCAGCCTGTTACCTCCTCTGTTGCCCTGCTTGTACCGTTTACCTTACTGTCTCATATGTTTCTGTTCTCTCACTGTTCTCTGTATGTTGCCCAAGGCGTCACAATAAATGCCTCAGTTTTCCCACATCCGCCTCTGTTCTTCCTTCTCGCGCATCGGTCATAATGCGAAGCATTTCGTTTGATGCGAGGGGAGGGAGAGCGACTCACCCCCCCCCCCCCCCCCCCCCCCCCCCCCCCCCCTCCTCACCCCTTTCCCCCAGCCACTCCTGGCCTCGCGCGACGCCCGCCTGCTCCCCTCCCCTCCCCCCCCTCTCTTAGAGCGACTCACCCCCCCTCCTGCCACTGCTCACTTCCCCCGCCCCTGAGCGACTCACCCCCGCCACTGCTCACCTCCCCCCGGCCCTGAGCGACTCACCCCCCCTCCTGCCTCTGCTCACTTCCCCCCTTATAAGGCCGCCCGCCGGCCTCCCTCAGGCACTCAGCCTCCAGCCGCCTTCCAGCTCTCTGCCCTTTTTCTTCTCCACCCACCCACCCAACTCTCCCTCCTCTACCCTCCCCCCTCTGCGGCGGAGGGCTCCTCGGCCCCCCCTCTACCAGAACTCTGACATTGCTCCCTATGAGCCCTTCCTGTATTTATCTTCTGCTCCTCATGAGCCCCTCACTTATTGCTCCTCACGAGCCTGTTGCTCCTCATGAAGCCCTCTTTTGCTCTCTGCCCCTCAGCCTGTTACCTCCTCTGTTGCCCTGCTTGTACCGTTTACCCTGTCTCATATGTTTCTGTTCTCTCACTGTTCTCTGTATGTTGCCCGAGGCGTCACAATAAACGCCTCAGTTTCCCACATCCGCCTCTGTTCTTCCTTCTCGTGCATCATAAATTTAATATGATCTGTTCATTGAATATGTTTTCTATGTGTGTTCCAAGCAGTTTGTGTCTAGGTGGTGTGGTTTTAGAGATATTTCACTTTTTCTGTATGAAGATTGCTCATAGCCATTGAGTTTGCAGTGTGACCATGTGCCGTCCTACATCCAAGCAGCGCGCACACTGACCTAAATACCCATGCTGACGTCACATGAAATAGGTCTATATTGTGAATAAATATATCAGATGGTTGGTATTAATATACTTAGCCTTTGGGCTTAGGTTGAAGTAACTTTTATTTTAAAATGCTAATTAGGTATATATTTGTTCTGAAGACATTCTAAGCTAATTTTCGTATACACACCGAAATGCTGCACATAGTCTTAGTATCTAAGTTGAGTATTAAGTTGAGTATTTTGTTGATGTTTATTTATTTTCATTTCAGTTCTGGGGCACTGGTCTTCCGGCCATGTGACACTATACCTATTTACATACTAGCAGTACGGGTTAAAGCTAGGCTCTGCATCAATCCCTGGATCAATAACTATTGCGTTGAACTGCCATTATATATAAGTCATGGTCTCTGACTATATTGAGAGACTGTGTGTATATCTACATTCTATGGTATATTCCGGACTCATCCATGGTCCCGTTTCAATATATTGCTGTTGTGTGTTGTGTTGGGGGGTGGGTGGGTGGGTGTGGTGTTGGGGTGGTGGTGTTGGTTGTGTGTGGGTGTGGGTTGTTTTAGCGCAATATTTCCTATTTTCATCTATTTGAACCTGTCATCTGGTGGAATCCATCTGTACCAATGTGCGGAAAACTATATTGGTGGCGTTATCTAATGGCGGAGTTAAAGCTGCATAGTCCGATGAAAATATCATATTTTCAAAACCAAAACAATGATCTAAATGTGATTCTACATATTTAACTTAGATACTGGTGCACTTATTAAACATTTGTCACTACACAGAAGAGGATACCGAGGCAATTTAACAGAACATGTTACTGCAGAAGCCTATGGGGGTTAGAGTTTTGGCGTGCTTGCCAAAATTAATTTGGCATGGTTCCACTTCAAATATCTCAAAAGTTAGCCACTTAAAATAAAAGTTACTTCAACTTCAAGCTAAAGTAAGGTACATAATAATGATCAACCTAATGTATTTATCTCAGAAAATTTCAGAAACTCAAAACCATCGGACTATGCAACTTCAACAACACTCATGGTTATGTGACTCAAAATGGATGCCACTCTGGTCAAAGTGACCAAAGTTAGTCAAAACCATCCAAATTAATTTGAAATGTGTAGAGTAAGCACAATAAAACATGCTATTAACAACCCATACATGGCGAAGCATCAGGGGAGTATGATTATACACGTTGGCAACGCCAATTAACAGAGGAGTCGTGATCAGGACGACCCTAAAACTTAACCACCGTTCGGTATTATATATATATAATCATAATAGTGCTTTATACCACACGATTGATATTATTGTTGTTCTTGATGGCAATTTCTTTTCAGATAGAACACAAGATAGCAGCGTGTGCGTGTGCCACACGCACTGTGTCAACAAGTTATGTTACAATAATAACCAACATGTGAACAGTCAGTCATCCATGACGGACTCAGTCATTCGTTGACCTATCTGCACTGGTGCGATTATGACGGAAAAAATGGCAGCTGAACTGGATGGAGATGGCGAGGTGGAGTATCGGCGTCTCATGAAAAACATTGGCGAGAATCTAGTTTCCGGTGACGTCACAGCCCTTAAGTTCCTCTGCCTGGTATGTGGTTGTATATTACCGTATTCTCGTGAGTTAACACCCTGGGCATTTAAATTGGCAAATCGCTGAAGTGGTGGGGGTGGGGGGTGGGCGTTTAACAACACATTGGTGTTTAAGGGGTAAGCGTCTACGAAATATTGGCCAAATGGGGGGGGGGGGCGGTTAACCCACACATGTGCACTAACCCGCGAGAATCTGGTATGGTCGGTCTCAGAAACTGTAGCACATACAGCGATCGAAATAAGCACAGTATATCACTTGTCCACAGGACAAGTCTGGTGTGATTTTTTTACTTGTCCATCTGAATTTTCACTTTTCCGCAGTACTTACCTTTATTATCTTAGGTATCGTTTATGGTATTGTCAATAAATCTATACAATATAAAAGAAAACAAAGGTCATAAATAATCTTTCACATATTATGTCAATGTTAATTTTTATCTTAAAAATTATTACATAATAATTGATGTCATTTAATTTAATTTCTGGATACAAATTAACATTTAGGTTGAATTATGCACACCTGGTGTGCTTGAATAGGTAGATATCCAGCAGAAATTTGTCTGGTTTGTGGCATGCTGGATTACCTTTAGTGCCCCGTCCTGATATGACCTTAGATGTTGCTAGGACGTAAAACAACAACAAACAAACAAACAACCTTTAATGTCACCTCTGAGTTTTCGCTTGTCCAACGGAAAAACTCAAGCCGTATTCTGCTTGTCTGTGCATATTCTCACTTGGCTCGAACAAGCAGACGTGCCTTATTTCGAACGCTGACATATTTGGTTTCCACATTACATTGTTAACGATTAAGCCCTTTTTTTCTTTCTTTATTTTTTATCGCTGAGGGAGGGGGTAGCAAGTCAAATAGTTATTATTGCCTCTGTGTATTAAGTATGTTAGCAATGCTACATGTATCGACTCTATCCCACAAAATGTACCCAAAATATGCTTATATATCATTTTGTGCTGAATTGAAAATGTGAAAGTTTTCATACTGGCATTATGCATCTATGCAAAGTTTTTTTAAAACTTTTTTTCTTGTAGGACAATCTTTTTTGCTTAGCTGTTATCAATACAATTTTGTTTGATTTTGTTGTGTGTGTGTTAAAATGTTATGGATGTCACCACCAGTTAATTATAACGTTTTTTCTCAAAAGAATTTTCAACTCTTTGAGATATGCACAAAATGTAAGCCTTAATATGAACATGAATTCTATTATTATTTGGAATATATTCTGCTATTATTTGGAATGTTTTGATTTTTGGTTTCCATGCCACAGATGTGGGAGACAGTTTCTGAGAATGACCCAGTAAGCAGTGGCCTACATTCTCAAGTGTCTACTGAAACCAGTGATGTGCACAGGCTGTCACAAGGGCATGTTTTGTTGTTTTTTTGTTGTTTTTTGATGGGATGTTTATGCTGTCCATAGCATATAAGCTCGGATGATCGAGCTTGTTTTCAATGCTGGGCACTTATCGGTCTGTGTTTCTTAAGATTATGGTTTGTGGTTAATTCTAGACTGGCCTACTCTATTTACATATTATAGGCTTGTACGTAATAGGTAGTCATCTATATTAGTTCTTTTGGATTTTCTTGGTAAGAGTCTGTTATCAGCCCTTCTTTCTTTCTTTCTTTCTTTCTTTCTTTCTTTCTTTCTTTCTTTCTTTCTTTCTTTCTTTCTTTCTTTCTTTCTTTCTTTCTTTCTTTCTTTCTCTTTCTTTCTTCTTTCTTTCTTTCTTTCTTTTTCTTTCTTTCCTTTCTTTTTCTTTCATTCTTTCTCCTTTTCTTTCTCTTTTCTCTCTTTTCTTTCTATTTTCTTTCTCTTTTCATTCTCTTTTTCTTTCTTTCATTCTTTCTCCTTTTCTTTCTCCTTTTCTTTCTCTTTTCTTTCTCTTTTCTTTCTCTTTTCTTTCTCTTTTCTTTCTCTTTTCTTTCTCTTTTCTTTCTCCTTTCTCTTTTCTTTCTCTTTTCTTTCTCTTTTCTTTCTTTCTTGCTCTTTTTCTACCATATCTCCCCCCTCCCCACCCCTCATATCTCACCTTCCTCTCTTCCTCTCGCCCCCCCCCCCCCCCCTCCCCCATCTCTATGACATGATCCGTGCTATGACCTGTCTCTTTTCTGTGTGTTTCCAGGACGTGGTGCCCCCAGCCAGGCTGGAGTCAATATCGCGGGGCCTGGAGTTGTTCACAGAGTTGGAGCGGAAGAACAAGATGGGTCCAGGCCGCTACGAGTACCTGGCCGAGCTGCTCCTTCATGTCGGCAGGCTCGACTTAATATGCAAATTAGGCATCGAACTGCGTGCCTTCAGGGCCACTGTCCAGAAACTAGGCCCTCAGGTCAACTCTTTCAGGTACCGCCTTTTTCTTATTCTTATTCCAGGGTCTATACGCGGCCTGGAAAGTCTTGAAAAGTCTTGAACTTCATTTGCCCCATTTCCAGGCCTTGAAAAGCCTTGAATTTAACCTATTTTGGGTAATTAGTCATGAAAAGCCTTGAATAGACCCCCACCAGTTAAGCTAGTGACATCTATCGGCAGAATCTGGAACCACTCTATTCGGGTACTTTCCCCATATCTCCGTAATGAATGCATGGACAAATAATAAAATGCCTGATTATATTCAGATATTTGTATTGCAACAGGCATCAATCAATCTCTTATACTTGTAATATGGATGAAAGATCTCTGCGATTTCGCGGATTTCCGGGATTTTTCAATCCCGCAGCACTATCAGTGTATACTACTAATAAATACTCCAAATGCCGCAGCACTATCAGCGTATATCAATATATATGAAGCCCCACTTCCAGAAATTTTCAGCGATTCCCTGACAATGCTAAGCCTATGGGAGGATATCGGCATTTCCGCTTTTTTTTCCAGTGACCACCGTCATCCATGAATATATATTTATATAAGACACCTAATACTTAGAGACTTGCAAATCCACGTGAACGAGTCCTCACAAACCTTTTTATTCGGGTACTTTCCCCTCAACTGATATTCCATTCAAATTTCCCCACTGATCTAAATTAGTCGGAAATCGACATTCGTCATTGTTGTTTTTTTTCCCCTGAAATCCAAGTAAAAATAGTCTTGAATTCCTATATAAAAAAAACAGTCTTGTAATAGCCTTGAATTCCATATCTTCACATGTGTATGCGCCCTGTTATTTGTGTTTGCGTGTGATGCAAACAAAAAGAACAGTTTGTTTTGTTGGGGTTCTACGTGCTAACAACATCTATGGTCATATCCGGACAAGTACCGCCTTGTGATGACATTGCGCACTCAATGCGACTTTGTACTGCTGCCCCACGGGGAGATCAGGCCGCCAGCACCATGACCTGATATCCCGCTGCCGATATCCCACTCAGTCGGTCACATTATCCTGATACTGAACTAACCGGTCCTTGTCCTATCCTAGTAATACCAAGGTAGTGACAAGTATCAATTTTGCCTGTCATTTGACTCGGCTGGGATTTCGAACTCCTGGCCTTCTCTATAAGAAGCTTGTGCTCTTACCCAGGGGCGTAGCTAGGCGTACGCGTGTACACCAAAACGTCCACATCGTTTTGTCAACAACAACAAAAATTAAAAAATAATAAAAAGAGAGAGAGAGAGAGAGGGGGGGGGGGTTTACTTAGATATGATTTCATATTCGGAAGGGTGTGACGCCGTAAGCGGCCCCCTAAACCCCCTGCCGAAATTAGGAGTACACATCGTTAAAGGTCTAGCTACGCCCCTATTACCGATTGGGCCACCGCGTCAGGTAACTAAAGGAATATTATGCATAGAGTGGATTTCGAATGCACACTTCTTGTTCAAAAGAGGTTTATTGCAAACATGCCGGTTAAAAAAGAAATTCGGTATTCCCCATTTGCATCACACCCTCCCACCCCCGCGACGATATCAACTCAGTCACTCAATCACTCACTCACCAGTGACTTACAAAATTGGCACCTGTTGCTACCTAGCCAGGCACTTGGCTTTATTAGAATAGGACAAGCACTGGTTGGCTAATGCGACTTTGAGTGGGATATCACGTCATGGTGCTGGTGGCCTGGTCTCCCAGTGGGGCAGCACTATAAAGTCGCCGTGAGTGCGCACTGTCACAAGTCGGTACCCGTCCTGATATGACCTTAGATGTTGCTAGGACGTAAAACAACAACAAGCAAACAAACATTTATACTCACCTATGTCACCGTGATCAGGCTGTTGCTCCAGGAGTGGGCAGATGGCCTGACAAAGAGTGACGTGGAGGAAGTCAAGTTCCTAACCGCGGCATGCATACCCCACCGGGCCGACCTCGAACAGGTAAGCAGCTCTTCTTAGTTAAAGGCTATCCTTCATGTAGCTGATTGGTTGGTTAGCTGAAGGTTGCATTGTAAGACAAAAAATTGTATATTGTATCGTGTTTTTAAAAAAAACCTGAATATTTAACAGTCTGACCAGATGGGATGGTCGAATGAGTTGAGCGTCCGTCTCCCCTTTTGGTAGATCACGGGATTCAAATCCACGGGGTCGAGCCAAACCAATGACTTAAGAATTTGTACTAGTCGCTTCCTAGCCAGGCACTCGGCATTATTAGGATAGGCCAAGGACTGGTTGGCTCAGGGTCGGGATAATGTGACTAAGTGGGATATCAGGTCGTGTTGCTGGCAGCCTGGTCTCCCAGTATGGCAGCACTATGAAGTCACCATGAGTGCACACTGTCACAAGTCGGTAGCCGTCTTGATATGACCTTAGATGTTGCCAGGATGAAAAACTCTTTCAACAACCAACTATTTAACAGTGTATGACTATGATGGGTAATATATCGGCAGCAAAAAGTATCTTTTGCCTCCAATTTATTAACAGAATAAAATGTGAAAGTAGAACTATCATTTACGGTGCTGCTTTGTTTATAGATAATGGCAACACAGTCTGGTAGACTGGTCCCCTGGCCTTTTTCACACAGCTGATTTATGGCAATACCACAAATGGCATTTTCATTAAATGCCAACAAAATACATTGTTAAAAACACAAAAAGCTTCACTGGCTTAGTTTTTAAGCATTGAAATACATTTCAAGAAAAATGATTGTGATTAATTATTAGATTTCTTCTTTTTTTTTTCACTGCAGTGCCCACATTTTATGTTCGAAGTACTAACCACATAAAATCAGGCAATCAGATCCGAGAAAGATCATGACCTTATGTTCAGATGTTCTTACACAAGTATTCATTACATATTAATGGGACCAGACAGGGTGGCTGAATGAGTAGAGCGTCCGTCTCCTGTTTTGCGAGCTTGGGAGATCCGAACCCATGAGTTTCATGGGTTTGAATCCTGGTCGAGTCAAACCAATGACTTAAAAATTTATGCTTGTCGCTTCCTAGCCAGGCGCTTGGCATTATTAGAATAGGGCAAGGACTGGTTGGCTCAGTGTCAGGATAATGTGACTGAGTGGGATATCGGGTCATGGTGCTGGCGGCCAAATGGTGGCTTATTAACCGATAAAACTACAGCAAAATAGGATTTAAAGTATTTTATGATGGCATAGTTTAGTTATATTTCCATTTCATTAATCTAGGTTATTAAAAAAAAAAACATGTATGACTGGTACTGGTACCTGTTATCCTGCAGGACGGTACCAGCGCAAATATGAGGTCATTGCTTGTAGCCACCCCAGCCAAGAGGTGGGTTACTGGCATCGGATCGTTTTGCACACGCCACGTGTATTTGTCGACTCTACTTGCGGTGTTCGATTTGAAATTCTGATGACTGGGAATTAGTGGGTTATTCATCCTCATATCAGCTCCGTGTCTTTATTAACACCAGACGGGATGGCCGAATGCGTTACAGCGTCCGTCTCCCGTGTTGGTAGATCATGGGGTCGTGGGTTCGAATCCTGGTTGAGTCAAACCAATGACTTAAAAATTGATACTTGTCGCTTCCTTGCCTGGCGCTCGTCATTATTAGGATAGGGCAAGGACTGGTTGGCTCAGTGTCAGGATAATGTGACTGAGTGGGATATCAGGTCATGGTGTTGGCGGCCTGGTCTTCCAGTGGGGCAGCACTATAACGTCCCCATGAGTGTGCACTGTCACATCCTAGCAACCTTAGATGTTGCTAGGATGTAAAACAACAACAAACAACATCTTTATTAACATGCTGTAGTTGCAACAACAAAAAAGTGTCTAGAAATAGTCAGCAGCTATAATAGTATAAATCATGGTTCTACGCAATTTCAATTCAAATCGCCAACATCGATAGAGCTAGTGCTTGACAGGTCAGCAAATGTCCACTCAGTGTTTATAAACGGCCACTATGCGGTCAGAAACGACGTCCTGCCACTCAGGACGTGTCCTGATTGGAAGGCACAGGAGAGGGCTACGAACGTCAATATTGAGCACAGTGTGACATCCTGAAATAGGACACCTGCCCCAAATATGGGTCAGGGAGGGCCATGGTATAGGTCCACTCCTTTAAAGTATGTAAACTCAACAACAACAATATTTTATTTTATTTTATTCATCGAACAAAGTTATTTCTGTCAGCACCACAGAACTGATCCTCCAGCCATGCGACATTAGAGTTATTTACACAATTTAAATTCTTTGATTGCATACATCAGAAGTGAGCCTCGCGTGTGGGAGATTGGGAGTTCGGTTCCTGGTCGAGTAAAACCAATGACTTATCAAATTGATACTTGTCGCTACCTAGCCTGGCGCTCAGCATTAATAGGATTGGGCAATGAATGGTTAGCTCAGTGTCAGGATAATGTGACTGAGTGGGATATCGGGTCATGGTGCCAGTGGCCTGATTTCCCAGTCGGGTAGCACTATAAAGTCGCCATGAGTGTGCACTGTCGCAAGTCGGTGCCCGTCCTGATATGACCTTAAATGCTGCCAGGACGTAAAACTCCAACAACCAACCAACCTGTTTCAGATCTCATCTCAACTCGAAATCATCTTGCGAATGCGTTTTTTTACATTTTACATTTTCCCGTCCCTCTCGGCATCTGCAAACAAGTTGCTTTTCACTACAGGCTCGTAACGCATACGAGATGTTCAGGGTGCTCGAACAGTACCAAGTTGTCTCACCGCAGGATGTGAACATACTTGTGTTCCTTGCCACCAATCTTGACCGCAGCCAACTATTGCAGAAAACACAGCGATTTCAAGGTGCGTCTGTACTTCCTTCTCTTACAGTTTATTGAAAGCGATGACAGTTTAATATAAAAAGAATTGCTTAAATTTTTTTTTATTGTTTCGGGAATCAATATTTTTTTTACTTAAGAAAAATATATATTTTGGGAGTATAATACTCTTCACTGACCACTCGAGCAAGGAGCCACATGGACAGGTAGGCGTGGATAGGGTGATTGTACCAGGATCCATCCCCTCCACCCCCCACACCCCAATTTTTTTTTAATTGGAAGGTACAAAATTTATATTTCATTTTTATTTTTTTAACAAATGGAAAATATACTATTTAATTAAAAAATGTTTTAAGTACGCAAATAAATAACTTTTAAAAATGGAAAATATACTATATATTTTATTTTTTTTAAGTACCGGTACGCAAATAAATTAGTTTTTTTGATTGGAAAGCACACAATTTTAATATTTATTTTGTTGTTGAAAGTACTCATTTCTTTCACTGGCTTACCCAAATGGGATATTTGAGGTAGGCAAGATGCCTTCCCATACAATGTTTTTATATATTTTTTTTAATTGTGATGGGTGTATTTATGCTGCCCATAATGGTTAAGTCTAATGACTTGTTTTCGCCGCTAGACAGTAATAGTCTTGTGACCTTCCTTGGTTTTATCACTTTCAGTTGTTGCGTAGCTATCTACTGCATGCATTCCTTCTCTGTAAGCATTCTCCCACATCCCCCAAACCTCTGTGAGTTTGTTCGTTCTACAATCCGATAGTTGTTCGGTTACCAATAGTTACTTTCTCTGACTGTCTTCACCTTGCTGTGTTAGTGGTCATTAGTTTTGATTTTACGTTTAAAGTTTACCTCCTGTCTGTATCATACCTAGCATGTATACCTTCTAAGACTACTTGAATTATCAGTGTATTTTCTATTTATTTATCCATCGTTCTTTTTCTTTTTTCTTTTTTAATTCATTTTATTTGTTCACAAACAAATGATGCGCAATATAAGGGTCTCCTTGAACTGTTTCAGCGGGCCTGCCCTCCTTGCCCGCCTCCACCCCGACCTACACCCAGGCTTCCCCGCTGCTAGGGAGCGTGGTAGACCCAGGCGTGAACGCGCTCAACCACAATGAGCCAGACGTCTTCTCGAAGATCCACCTGATGAACCGCTACACGAACATGCCCAACCTGCCTGCAGGCCTGCCCCCAGCTCGCCCTGAGGTGCTGCCGGTTGAGTCACAGCAAGGAATGCAGCTGTACGAGTCGATGAGCGACGAGCTGCCCTGTTACAAGATGGACGCCAATCCTCGCGGGCTGTGTTTGATAATTAATAATAGAGACTTCTATCAGATCCCCACCGACAAGTCCAGTCGGCGAATGCCCGCCCGGGAAGGCACCGAGGTTGATCGAGGTGGAGTTTGTTTTAAACATTTTTTAATTAAGATTTTTGTGTGTATGATGGTTTATTTACCCTCTCCATGACGAGTAAGCGACATTGCGGCTTGTTTTCATCGCTGAACAGCAATCGTCTCAATTTGGTAGTAGCATTGTTATCTTAACTGTTAGTGTTAGTGTTAGTAGTTCTGTTAATTCTTTTTGTGGGTTTTGTGAGTCAGATTAATAGTTGAATTTGGGGGAGTTAGGTTTCATGTTTCATCCGCTGTTTCTCCTATAGATAGACCAGTCTGTTTGATCGAATGAGTTGAGCATCCGTCTCCCGTTTTGGTTTGATTGATTGATTGATTGATTGGTGGTTGCTTTACGGCGTGTCGGCAGCATAGACCATATTCACGGTGAGAAATCAATTATGTGCCAATAGACACTCATTAAATTGGAAAGCTCACAATCGTATATTTGTGGTCAAGGGAAACAGATTCCCATAGAAAAAGAAAAGTTTGATTAATAATTGATAGAATCTATTTAGTAAACTATATGAGGTGGTACAGTCCAGCTGCCCTCAAAAAGGCTAAAATGTTTTCCTGTTTTACCTTAGTAAAAAGGTGATGCATACTGTCTGCAGTGTAGAACTGTTGGCGCAGGGCCAAAAAATCAACGCAACTTAGTAAAATGTGTTTGAGTGTCAGCGGGGACTGACACCAAATACATTCAGGGGGAGGTTCCCCCTTGAGCAGAAAAGCATGTGTAAGCCATGAGTGGCCAATACGGCAGTGGCTAAGGACCACTTGGTCCCGCCGACCTCCCGCATGAGTCTGTGGTGGCTTTCCCACAGATGGTTCAATTTCTTTAAGTTGCCATTTGGATTTTATGTGGGTGGCTATTAGTGGTTTCAGATCAGAGTGAGGGATCAAACACTGTTCAAGATCACAGTTCAGGGCCTTCTTCGCAGCCCGATCAGCTCGTTCGGTAGATCGTGGGATTCAAACGCATGGTTTCGAACCTTGGTGGAGTTAAAGCAATGCCTTAAAAATTGGTGCTTTCACTTCCTATCCAGGCGCTCGGCATTATTGGGATAAGGCAAACCCTGGTTGGCTCAGTGTCAGGATAATGTGACTGAGTGGGATATCAGGTCATGGTGCTGGCGGCCTGGTTTCCCAGTCAGGCAGCACTATAAAGTCGCCATGAGTGTGCACAGTCACAAGTCAGTTCCTGTCCTGATATGACCTTAGATGTTGCCAGGACGTAAAACTCCAACCACTACCCAACCAATCTCCTGTAGATAAAAGATTCACCCCGTACAGCACTAGCCTGAGATGGGGTGAAGAACAACCCTGTATAAAAAGTTGAGAAAATGTGGGTAAATGAAACGAGAACATAAATTCTTAATCTAAGAAGCAAAATATATTCTTCACATACCTTGAAATATTTAGCCGCAACTTTGAGCTGATTAGTCAATTAAATCCATAGATACATGAAGTTTAAAGTTTGAATGGACAGAACACACATAGCCTAGGCCATATGGCGGCCATTGTGGTAGAGTGACAGGAAGTTGAGAGGTTCATGGGTAATAATCCAAACTGGGCTAGGGAGCAGGCATTGTTAGAATATACAGTAGCAAGCTCTAGAACCACCTCAGGAACACTACGATTGGATTCGCATCAATTGATCAAATTGATGTAAACTTTGGAAATTATGAAGTTGGCAGATATTTGTGACACTTTAAAAAAGTGATAACTCTTTTGTTTTGTATTTGAATACCATGTATGCTATAAGCCTGTATCGACTACTGATTTAGTAGGTTATAAGTCTGTTTAAGGATGTCTATTCCCAGATAGCACACAGCCGTCGGGCCAATGTCCGCCTGACGGCGGCCTCTCCGTCGGGCCAACGGTGGAAATCATCGTCGGGCCGACATTGTTTTGTCCAACCTGCCGCCGTCGGGCCTACGGCGGCAGCCGTAGGCCCGACGGCGGCTGCCGCCGTAGGCCCGGCGGCTGCCGCCGTAGACCCGACACAATATATGTATTCCAAATTAATAGAAAACCTTATGAATTTAATATAATCTTTTTGGTAAAGCTGTATGGGTTAGGGTTAGGGTTAGTGCTTAATTAAATACAGAAAAAGTGAAATATCTCTACAACCACACCACCTAGAAACAAATCGCTTGGTACACATATAGACAACATCGTTACCAAAAAGATTATATTAAATTTATAAGGTTAGGGTTCTTGATATCTATTAATTTTGAATAAAAGTAATATTTTGCACCTGTACGTATTGACACTATAGTGACAGTGTCTTCTCGGAAAAAACCAAGATGGCGGTCCTTCGTCAACATTCCGTACCGGGTAGTTCAAATCGTATTAACACGAATAATTCCATTAATACATCATAATAAATTACAAAACTTTTACAAAATAATCTAAACATATTAATAAACAAACCTGTTAAATAATTCCTTAAAATTCCTCCGATTTCTGGAGTTATTTGTTGAAAAAGAACGCTGCTCACCGATCGCACGTGTGCCGATGGCGACTCGAGCTGGAAAACATATTTAACAAACTGCGCATGCGCGTATCAACACCGTCGGCCCGACGGTGGCTCGAATGTTGAAAATGAATGCAAACCAGCGGCGGGCTACCGCCTTAGGCCCGACGGTGGCCCGACGGTGGCTCAAAAGTGGAAAGGGATTGAAACTTAACGTCAGAACACCACCATCGGCACGTCGGTGGCCCGACGGTGCCTCAAAAGTGGAAAGGGATTGAAAACCAACGTCGGACTACCACCGTCGGCCCGACGGTGGAAAGTCGATGGCGATGGTGCGACCACTAGCCGACGTCGGCCCGATGGCTGTGTGCTATCTGGGTTACTTATCCACTACTGATTTAGTAGGTTATAAGTCTGTTTAAGGATGTCTATTACTTATCGACTACTGATGATTAGGATAGGGCAAAATACTACCATTTATCATATAAAAATGTTGGTGGGGTCTCAGATGACCTTATAACCACATGAAAGTTTGGTTTAACCATACCAGAGTGGCCTGGGGTCCGACAATTTTGTTTGGATTAACCAATAATTTGGATTAACCGACTTTGGTTTAACAAACTTTTTTTATATGATAAATAGTAGTATTTTGCCATGCCGCCGAAAAAAGTTTGGATTAACCGATCGTTTGGTTTAACTGAGCTTGGTTTAACGGGGTTATACTGTATATAAATAAAAACTGCCCGATCACCAACTTTTAAAATAATATGACCTAAAGGATAACAATGCCTGGAAGCGATTCCAGGAGGTAATACGTTAGCGACATATAAATGATACAAAATGTCACCACCCGTCTCCTGTTTAATCCACAGACAACCTGGAGTGCATGTTTAAGAAGTTGCACTTCAACGTTGAGATCCACAACAACCTTACTCACGTGGAAATGCTGAAGTTGCTCCATAGTACAGCCGTTGAATATGACCATTCGAACTATGACTGCTTCTCCTGCTGCATCCTCACACACGGCATCAAGGTCAGTGTTCAGTAGTGCCCGTCTCCAGCGACAACTGCAAACAAATTCTGCAATCTATCAGTCTGGTGACCAGACGGGATGGCCGAATGAGTTGAGCGTCTGTCTCCCATTTTGGTAGATCGTCGGATTCAAAACCCACATTTTCGAACCCTGTTTGAGTCAAACCAATGACTTTAAAGATTGATACTTGTCGCTTCCTAGCCAGGCACTCGGCATTATTAGGATAGGGCAAGGACTGGTTGGCTCAGTGTCAGGATAATATGACTGAGTGGGATATTGGGTCATGGTGCTGGCAGTCTGGTCTTCCAGTGGAGCAGCACTATTAAGTCAGTCATGAGAGTGCACTGTCACAAGTCGGTACCCATCCTCATATAACATTAGATATTGCCAGGACGTAAAATTCCAGCAACCAACCAACTAACCAATCTGTGTCCTCATCTCTGAATTTTGTTTTATTTGCACCTCACAGGGAGAGCTTTATGGCGTCAATGGCCGTCTGGTGGAAATAAAAGATCTCACCAACTTCTACAAGGCGAGCACCTGTCAAACCTTACGGGGGAAGCCTAAGCTCTTCTTCATCCAGGCATGTCAGGGCAAGATGAAACAAATTGGTGAGTTGATGAATTTTAATTGTCTCCCATCCCCTCAAAAGTACTTGTTTCTCAGGCATCGCAGCGTGTATTTGGTGTTCTGCCCAATCGTTTTTTTAAATTAGCAATTTTAAAGAAAATTAAAAATTAAAATTCACACCATGCCAAATTTCAATGGCCAATCCAGCGGGTAAAGCGCTCTGATTGGCCGGTGGGAGTTTTTGTTTTGTACGGAAGCGCTATGCTGCAGTAAATGTTTGACAAATGCACCAGTATCTAAAGCCACTGATATGACCTTCAAGGGCGTAGCTAGACCTTTAACGATGTGTACTCCTAATTTTGGCAGGGGGTTTAGGGGGCCGCTTAAGCTTAAGCTGGCGGATTTTACACATTTTAGACTTGAGTTTTCGACACTCCGGACTACTACATGCCTCCTCTCTCTCTGTCTCTCTCTCTCTATTATTTTTTAATTAAATTTTTTGTTGACAAAACGATGTGGATGTTTTGGTGTATGCGCGTACGCCTAGCTATGCCCCTGACCTTAAACGTTGCCAGGACATAAAGCTCCAACAAAAAAACACCCAAAAAACACCCAGTCCCACTACGGCTTGCGAACACTTTCGACCAAAGAACCGACCCCCTTGTGACCAAAGCAATTGTCGCCGACCTCTGGGCGACCATTTTGGACATAAGGAGGTTTTTAGTGCAGTAGTTGCCACCTCGTTGCGATCAAAATGGTCGCAAGGAGTTTGGTGATCACTGAGGACCAGTTTACGACCATTTTGTTACCTCTTTGTGACCACGCCTTTTTTGTGGTCGCAAGCAGTAGTGTGACTGGGATATATAGGACCAAATCTAGGACCAACATTGCAGAAGGCTGACCTGAGCAGACACAGGTAAACACTCCTGGGCAAAGGAACAGATCAAGACAGCACCAGAGCTGTCCAGCTTTGAAAACAAGCAACCTTACGGGAGCTTATACGTTATGGGCAGAGTAAATACCTCGTCAATAAAAAAAAATTAATAAAAAAATAATACCTCCACAAATTTCTCTGCCTCTGGCAGAATATAAATACCTTTTCTTTTTAAAAACAAGCATCCCTTATTATCGCTCAGGGGTTGACCTGGAAACGGACGATCCAAATGGCCCGCAGGAACACGGCATGGGTGGAATGGATGTGAATCTTGAGACATTGCCGAATGAAGCGGACTTCCTGATGGGCTACGCGACACTACCTAACTTTGTCTCCTACCGGAGTAAGACGCAGGGATCCTGGTATATCACAGCACTCGTTCAGATGTTGGACCGCTACAGCAACAAGTCAGTTACTTTTCATTTACGTCATCAGATATCCCGTACTCTCAGATCATCGAGTCAGATATTATTACACGTCCCTGTGTCTAGACTTAAATCATCTGGATGATTGCGCCTTCTGTGTGCCGGGTCCCACTTTATGGAATAGGTCGTTGGAGGATGCAAGAAAAACAGCATCCCCTGACGAATTTACATCCATCCTCAAAACTTGTTCATCGCAGCTTTATATGGTAAATGAAATTTTGCTATCCATCGACTATTGCAGCCAAGTTGTAAATATGTCATAGTTTTATTGTACCATGCCTTAGAATGGCTGCTGCTAGTGAGGTCATGACAACAAGAAATAAAATGAATTAATAAAGAAAGATAGATTTATTAATAGACAAAATACACTGATAATTCAAGCAAAGTCTTTGAGGGGAATACATGCTAGGTATGATACATACAGGAGGACAACTTTAAACTTAAAATACAAAACCAATTAGGGCCCACTACATATGGTGATGCGACCCACCCACCCTTTCTTCGTGTTTACAGTTTGTGTATTCGGGAGATCTCCCTAATCACACTCATATCCACTTGCCGCCTCTGAAATGACTCATGGCTTAAAAATTGATAATTGTTGCTAACTAGCCTGGCGCTCGGAATTATTTGGATATGGCAAGGACTGGTTCACTCAGTGTCAGGATAATGTGACTGAGTGGGATATCAGGTCATGGTGCTGGCAGCCTGATTTCCCAGTGGGGGCAGCACTATAAAGTCGCCATGAGTGCGCACTGCCACAAGTCGGTACCCGTCCTGATATGACCTTAGATGTTGCCAGGAAGTAAAACTTCAACAGCCAATGAATCTGAAATGGCGGTCTTCGTTGTTACTGCAGGGATGACCTTTTGAGCATCATGATCAAGGTCAATGAGGAGGTCAGCAAGGCAACAGCTCAGATGAAGGACGCTTCGCTCTACAAGCAGAGCCCAGCACCGATACCAACCCTGCGCAAGAAAATCTACTTCTATTGAAACTAATTGAAAAGTTTGTATATCTTTTTCTATATCCCTTATCTAGTTCTGCTATCCTTGTTGGCTCAGTGTCTGATACATCCACACGAAGACAACATTATACTCACACGGCTGTTTTAATTCCAACATAGTTGCTACACGCACATGTACATAGTCTGGACTGGCTGGTGGCTGTGGTGAAAGAGAGAGAGCGTGTGTGACTTGCACCCTTATTTATAGGTTTTTATCCGGGTATCAGTCAGGTGACCCTAGCTTGTTCCCGGCAGCCCATCAGCTGCAGAGTACCAATGCAGCCGGGTACCAGTCAGGTGACCTAGTTAGCTGGTACCCAGCAGCCCATTGGCTGCAGAGTACCAACACAGCTGTCACCTGCTTGGATGCATAGCACAAAATAAAAATCACCCCAAATTCCCAAATATTTTACATAATGCAGTGAGCATTTGTTGTTATTGTAGTAGTCTGCACTGACCTCTCAGGCAAGGACGCACATAGACAGGTATGTGGGGATAGGATGGTGACATCAGGGAGCCGAGGTGATGTAATGGTTAGCACACTGGCCCAGAATGCAAGAGATGTGTGTTCGATTCCTGCTCTCGATGCAATATTTCCCATTTTCATTACACCCATGATACTGGTTGCCGTGACCAGGATTCTGTAATGCTACGCATTGTGTGAAGTGTTGAACCTACCATGTGTATGTATATATATGTGAGTGTATTGCCTGTGTCATATACATGTATGTAATTGTAAGTATTAAAAGGCTTACAATTCCAGTGGGGCGAGTGTAGTAAGTCTGCACTGACCTCTCAGGCAAGGAGCCACATAGACAGGTGGGTGTGGGTAGGGTGGTGACATCAGGGAGCCTAGATGGTGTAATGGTTAGCACACTGGCCCGGAATGCAAGAGATGTGGGTTCGATTCCCGCTCTAGATGCAATATTTCCCATTTTCATTTCACCCTGAGAGGTCAGTGCAGATTACTACACTTGTCCCCCTGGAATTGTAAGTCTTTTAATGCTTACAATTACATATATACATGCAATGCACTTACATTATATACATACGCAGGGTAGGCTCAACAACCAGTCAGCCCATAGCTTGTACACGATCTGGTCACGGAACCAGTGTTGTGGGGGGTGCATTATGGGCCAGTGTGCTAACCATTACACCACCTAGGCCCCCTGATGTCACCACCCTAGTCACACCTACCCGTCTATGTTGCTCCTTGCCTGAGAGGTCAGTGCAGACTCCTACACTACGTTGTTCTTTTTTGCTGTAACAGTATCGGGATAATGTGACTGAGTGGGATATTGGGTGATGTTACCAACAGCGGGGCACGTCTCCTAATGGAGCAATGCTATAAAGTCACCATGAGCGCATATTCTAACAAGTTGGAGCTTGTTCGGATATCACCTTGAATGTTGCTAGTGCCTAAATCCCCAGCAAACAGTCACATTATATATTCCTAGGATCTAAAACCTGCAAACGAACAAAGCTTCAAAATTAATACGGCTAGCGTTTCCAAATGTTTTCTAAAATTTCTAATGGATTTTTAACATTTGCTTTATTACAGAAGAAGTAGGAGAAGAGAGAAGAAAGAAAAATAGACTCCATATTGCGCTCAGAGACTATTTTCCATGCCTGAGATGTGAATCCTTACCCAGAAGAAGATGTGCAAGAAAGAGAAATAAACTCCACATTGCGCTTCCACGCCTGAGATGTGAATCCTTATCCAGAAGATGAGCAAGAAAGAAAAATAAACACCATATTGCGCTCAAAGAGACTATTTTCCATGCCTGAGATGTGAATCCTTACCCAGAAGAAGATGAGCAAGAAAGAAAAATAAACTCCATATTGCGCTCAAAGAATGTGAATCCTTGCCGTAGAATCATAGACCGGCCATTTCCAGAATGTTCTACGGATATTTTGCCAGATGCTGCATCTGCCCCTATACCAGGTGCTGTCCCCTGGTGTAGGTTCTCCCCTCCTGGGGCCGTATGTATGGGGCGGTGTTAGCGAGCCAAAACTGGTTTTGGACGGGATTTCTGGTTTAGCGGCGAAAAGTCGCTATGTATGGAGCTGTGTTACGGAAACACCGCAAGTTTAAGGTCGGATACGCTAACACCACTCCGTAGCAAGTTCAGGGGCGGTGTTAGATACCGATTAGGCCCAAATCTATTCAATGCTATCATATTTTACAGAATTACATAGTCAAAAAGTGAAATTTGATCAAATTACCCCCAAAATCGGAGCGATATTAACACCGCCGCTACATCGGCGGTGATATTCATACTGTCGACGATGCGGTGGCGGCGTTAATATCGCTTCGATTTTGGACTTAATTTGACCAATTTTATTTAACAGAATAACATACAAAATAAGTGAAATTTGGTCAAATTAAACCAAAAATTGAATCGATATTAACGCTGCCGCCGCCGCATCGGCGGTGATATTGGCAAATAGCGGTGCTCGCCTGGAACAGGCTCAGTGATTTCCCAAATCTATAAATAACTGCTAGGTTAGCTAACACCACCGCGCTTTGGATCCGTACATACCCCGTGACCCATTTCCCAAAACCGGCATTAGCTAACCCGGCGGTGGCCCTTAACACCGGAGCCGATAAAAAGTTGTTCATACATATGGCCCCAGGTACCTTCCTTTCTCACCAGGTGTCGCCACACTTTCCTGGGCTCCCCATATGGTACCAGGCCATCTAACTACTCCCTGGACAATTAATTACCTCTTGGGCAATTACCCCCTGGACAACTACCCTTGACAATTACCCCCTGGACAATTACCCTCTTGACAATTAATTACCTCTTGGGAAATTACCCCCGGGACAACTACCCCTTGACAATTACCCTCTTGACAATTAATTACCTCTTGAGCAATTACCTCTGCATCAGTTATATTCCCATAATCATAGATTATACAGTACGACCCTAATCTTATACCTTCTGGGGACCTTGAGTAATAATTGGCGCGGTGGCCGAATCGATATAGTGCGGAAGGTCAGGAGTTCAGTTCCCGGTCGACTCAGACCAATGACTTATAAAATTGATACGTGTCGCTTTCTAGCCTGGCGCCTGTCATTAATAGGATAGGGCAAGGACTGGTTGACTCAGTGTCAGGATAATGTGACTGAGTGGGATATCAGGTCATGGTGCAAGTGACCTGATTTCCCACTGGGGCAGCACTATAAAGTCGCCATGAGTGGGCACTGTCACAAGTCGGTACTCATCCTGATATTACCTTAGATGTTGCCAGGACCTAAAACACCGACAACCAACCAATCTTGAGTAAATTGGCATAAAACTGAGGGTGGCTGTAAATAGGCTTAATGCATTATTCCATAATACAAACAACACAACCAATATGTACATTACGAGTACTGTTGTCTGGCTTGCCATGGAAGCCTACCGTCTATTATTTACAGTATAACCCCGTAAACCAAACTTCTAGGGACCCTAAACATTTTTTTGGATTAACCGATCATTGGTTTTACTGAGCTTTGGCTTCGACTTTGACTTGGCTTTGGCAAAAACGTGGGTGCATTATGAATGTAATATACAATGTGTGTGGACACTTTGATTATTGTTTTTCATGTATATACAGTATAACCCCGTTAAACCAAGCTTGGTTAAACCAAACGATCAGTCAATCCAAACTTTTTTCGGCGGCCCGGCAAAATACTACCATCTATCATATAACAAATTTGGTGGGGTCTCAGATGACCTTATAACCACATGAAAGTTTGGTTTAACCATACCGGAAGTGGCCTAGGGTCCGACAATTTTGTTTGGATTAACCGATAATTTGGATTAACCGACTTTGGTTTAACCACCTTTTTTATATGATAAATGGTAGTATTTTGCTGGGCTGCCGAAAAAAGTTTGGATTAACTGATCGTTTGATTTAACCGAGCTTAGTTTAAAAGGGTTATACTGTATGTGAAAATCCTGGTACCAACTGACCCAGTCCGCTAGTGGCCAGACCCTCCCCCGTCCTGATATGACATTAGATGTTACCATGATGTAAAACTCCAACGACCAACGAACCAGACCATCCACCCCCTACTCATAACTTAAATCACATCACTCAGTCTAAAGTATCGTGAAATAATCTTATTTGGATCAATGTGACATTTAAAGTTGCATAGTCCGATGAAAACATCGAATTTTCAAAACCAAAACACTTATCTTGATTTGATTCTACATATTCAACTTAGACATTGGTGCACTTATTAAGCATTTGTTGCTGCATAGAAGGGCATAATAAGTCAATTAATAGAAACTGTTACTACTGAAGTCTATGGTGTCAGAGTTTTGGTGTGCTTGCCAAAATTATTTTGTCATGTTTTGATGTCAAATATCTCAAAACTTATCCATTTAAAATTAAAGTTACTTGAAACTAAAGTAAAGTAGATTATAACGATTAGTATAATATATTTATCTCAGAAAATAGCAAAAACTCAAAAGCATCGGACTATGCAACTTTAAGCAAATTAAAACAAAAAAGTAAATCAAGCACAGCAGCCTGTCAGACAGGTGAACTTGAGGGTCATTTGCGATCAGTGAGCTGTACGATATATTTGGGTGGAAGCGAGGCTTCGGAAGCACATGACAAGCTGTAGGACAGGTGAATAGCTCTAGTTGATATGGTGTTGGTCATTTGTAGACAGGAACCTGTAGGAGAGGTGAATAACGGTGGGTCACAACACGGAGGTCATCAGTGTTCGGTAACCTTGAGGACAGGTCTGGGTGGAAGCTAGGGCTCTGGAGCAAACAAGATTATTCGGGTTAAACATACAAGCATGTCTGGAATTCTACTCACATGTGAACACTATCTGGACGCGATAATTAATAGCTTGTGAACAACAGAGAAGTGGTTGTACTGATAATACATGTGATTCTGTGAATTAAGAGAGACAAGTCTAGCAGGAGGAAAATGAGAGGATTATGCAGCACTTAAACCGAAACAGTATCAGGATAATGTGACTGGGTGGGATATTGTGCCATAGTGCCAGCAGCCCGGTCTCCCATTGGGGCAGCACTATGAAGTCACTGAGTGCGCACTGTCACAAGTTGGTACCCATCCTGTATGATCTTGGATGTTGCCAGGGCATAAAACAACAAACAAACAATTGTTATACTCCATGTTCTAAACTTTATAGTCTCTCGAGTGGATATAGTAGTGCGAGGTTGTTCCATGTTTCTAAGTTCGATAGTCTTCTCTGATGCAAGTCTTATTAGATACCGACGCTAGGACCCAGCAGGCCACTGATCAGGCTTCTGGCCCTGCTATGGCGGAGTGGATGCACACTGCATCGATCCAGAAGAGTGATGCAGTGTACAAGCCAGACACAGGGAGCATAATCGATTAATCAACTCGGGTGACCCGAGCCACTTTTTGGCGCATGCGCACATCCTACAGACTCGGGTTGAATAAACGAATACGCTCGGGGTGCACAAAATGGTGGCTTAATCTGAAACTTAATATTTTTTTTTCAATAACCGATAGAAGTAGAGCAAAATAGGATTTAAAGTATTTTATGATTGTAGAAGCTGAAAATCTGTGTGTTATTAAAAAAAAAGTATTAAAATAACACGTAGGAGTTGTAACGGTAGCTGTTCTACTACAGGTACCAGCACAGATGTGATGTCATCGCTCCTAGCAAACCCCAGCCAAGAGGTGGGTTACTGGGGTCGGATCATTTTGCACACGGTACGTGTATTTCTCGACTCCACTCGCAGTGTTCAATTCGAAATTCTGACGACACGGGTGACCCGAGTCGCCCAGGTCGTGTTAATCGATTATGGCCCCAGGTCACACATGGTGGTCGAAGACGTAGAATGCACACATTGGTAGCGTGCAGAGTGTGTATGTGTATGTGTATGGCGCACTGGGCCCGGCTGCCTGCAAACGCGCAGGTTACTATGGTTATGGTGACGGTCTGGATGACTGGAGTAAGCGCTCTGTAGTTGGGGTGTCAGAGGATGGGGGACGGGTGAACACACACATATATATACGGGAAGTGATATTTTATCTGATGTAAAATACTTGCTGTGTATAATGACGAATGAAGGTGAACGAATTATGTGTCAAAATAGTAAATGTTGGGTATCTGTTTGAATAATCCTTATTTTATACGCATGGCTTATTAAAAGTATACTGGATAGTAAAGTGTGTGAACATAGTCTAATAGAAATGAAGGTAATAAATTATATAATAAATAATAAAATATTATAATACATGGATTTTGTTGATTTTGTTGTTAGATTTGATCAATTTGAAGGTTGTGTATTTGTTTTTCCTGATATGGGCTTTTAGGCCCGAGATGTTGCTCTCTAGCGTTCTTCAGGACAGACGGACCTGGCACCTATTGTAGCTTTTTTTTAAATTATGCAACTTGGATTTGGATATTCTTTGTTACAGGTTTTGTGTCGTATTATGCAAGGATGAAAGATCTCTGCGATTTTGCGGATTTCCTGGATATTGTGCTAACCATTAGACTACCTAAGCTCCTTGATGCGATCACCACAGGATCCGTACGCATTTGCCCCCTTTGAAGGCCTTGAAAAACATTGAATTTAACCTATTGTGGGGAATTAGTTTTGAAAAGCGTTGAATACCATTAAACTGTCCCCACTGATCTAAATTTGTCCGAAATCCCCAGTCGCCATTGTTTTATTTGTCCTGAAATCCAAATGAAAAGAGTCTTAAATTCCTATCAAAAGCCGCCTTGAAAAGCCTTGAATTCCAAATCTTTCACATTTGTACGGACCCTCTCAGTCTCACCATATCCACACCCGGCCTGATATGACCTTAGATGTTGCTAGGACGTCAAACAAACAAACAAACCTACCTCTCTGTAAGGAGGTCAGTGCGGACTACAGTAGCCTAGATATGGTGGCAGTTTGTTTCTTCCAAAGAAATGACCATATGTTTGACGTCCAATGGCCAATGATACAATAAAAAAACTAATCAATGCGCTCTAGAGGTGTCGTTAAATAAAATAAGCTTTACTTTCATGCTTTTTTCTTGAAGATTTATACCGCCTATCATGGATAAGCCTGAATAGACTTGTTTTCACCATTAGACAGTTTGTCAATAGAAAGCCTAAGCCTACACTTTTACCAACCCAAGGGATTTTTAACCTCCCACACCACATAGACATGATATGAGAGAAACTGGCCTTTGATGACGCTGTAAGTTGTACACATCGGTGGAAATTCAAATTGGCAGAGGTGCAGGCATGGGGAATCGAACCACCGACCTTCAGATTAGGAGTCCGACCTAGAAAACCGTCAGAGACTCTAACCACTCCGCCACAGAGAACACCACAAACCTCTAGCATGTCTATAGTGGATGCTACCTCTAACATGTCTATCGTGGATACTGGATAATTCTAAAGCCACAAGTCTTTCAGCCTTATGCCTTGGTCACAAATGCCTTGCGGTGTGTGCGGGGGCCGCAAGTCGCTGCATCGGCCAGACCGTACGATGGGTTGCGGTCGCTGTATGGTGACCATACAGTTTTTCGCCCACCACAAAGGGTTGCGTTTTTGAAAAGTTGAAGTTCTCTTAACTTCACAATACTGCAGTCTGCAAGGATGCCACAACACCATACGGTCACCTCTTTTGACATCAATGAATATCAATCTGGTAAAATATTCATGATTGTGTAATCAATATAAAGAAAGTTACATTTTTATATATTAAATACATGTATAAAGTTAAACACAAAACCCCAAGGCGCCTTTCGGTGACTACGATTTGTGAATAGATAAACCACAGACTGCAATACCGTAATATTTGCATAAACCGCAAGACAGGCCGCAGCACTGTACGGCACCCACAGCATTTGTGACCTAGGCATAATGCAGGTCCTTCAATGCCAGAGGCTAGTTATATTGCTCCAAAAACTCGCTATCCAATTTGAAATAATTTGTTCTCGATTAGAATTTAAAAGTATATCACCGTATTCTCACGGGCTAACACCATGGGCGTTTAAATTGGCAAATCACTGAAGTGGGGGGGGGGGGGGTGGTAGGCATTACCATTATCATGGGCTTTAAAGTCGCTGATTATACCTCACCCAGATACAAACGAATCCAGCATCAAAAGCTCTCCAAACATACCATTGCTTAGTTTGTTCAGTTCATACCACTGAACATGTGGGAGGAGAGTTGAGGTCTGTGATGTATGAATGACATCATAGGTGGGATTCCCTCATTATATGACCTAGAGGGGTTCCCCACACACAGGGGAAGCCATGGCAAGCACCAAGATGGCAGCCACAGAAAACTCTTAATTCAACTTTTAAAGTCTATTAATCTACATGATTTAATCAATTATTCACACAAAAAGTAGCTGGTTATGATAAATAAACATTTGAACTTTATGTTTATCATTTTAGATTGCAATTTCTAACATTTATTTCTCTATATGGTTGTCTAAAAGTGTCAGTCAGTCTCCCCGCACATATGTAGTTGCATAAACTGAAAACAGGCAAACGAATGCTTGGAGAGCATTTGTCGGAGAACGGGTCGTCTCTCAGTGACCTATAGCTGGTCCCTTTAAGGGTTGGGCATTTACAAAATATTTGCCAAGTGGCATCAAAAGTAGCTGGCCATGAGCGATAAGTATTTGAACAATATTAGTATATTAGGTTGCAAATTCACAACACTAGTTATTGCCACTGCCGTCAGAGGCTGGCTTGGTGGTGGAACTCATCTATAAGACCTTTTCGACACAGCATGCTGCACACTGAGCTGCTACCCACATTAGTTCCTGCCACTGCCACCAGAGGGTGGGTTGGTGGTGGAAATTGTCTATATATACAAGACCTTTTCCACAGAGCATGCTGCGTGGTGAGCTGCTACCCATATTAGTTCTTGGTACTGCCGTCAGAGGGCGGGTTGGTGGTGGAAATCATCTATTGGATGGCTTAGAGAATCAAATGACCATCTTCAAAATTAAGCATGTCGATGTAAAAATAACGGAATTACATATCAATTTCGGCAACAAATACAGAATCTCATTTATACTTGTGTATATTGTTTGTTTGTTGTCCTACGTCCTAGCAACATCTAAGGTCATATCAGGATTGGTACCGACTTGTGACATGCGCACTCATGGTGACTTTATAGTGCTGCCCCACTGGGAGACCAGGCCACCAGCACCATGACCTGATATCCCACTCAGTCACATTATCCTGACACTGAGCCAACCAGTCCTTGCCTTATCCTAATAATGCCAGGTGCCTGGCCAGGAAGCGATAAGTATACATTTTTAAGTCATTGGTTTGACTCAACCGGGGTTCGACCCCACGAACCCATGGGTTCGGATCCCCCGATCTCCCAAAACAGGAGACGGACGCTCAACTCATTCCGCCATCACGACTGGTACTTGTATATACCTCATCACATTTTTTAATGACACCAATGAAGAAGAAAATCTGAGTGTGGGGTTTTAGTGATATTTTTTCTTTATTATTCTCTTCTTTACACTTATTTTTACAGCACTTTGAATTTTCACACTTTTTTGACAATCGGAACTTTCATATTTTTGTGATTGTCAAAATGTTCACATTTTATCGAGAGTCGGAATGTTCACACTTTTGTGCTAGTCACATTTTTTTGCGACAGTTGCAATTTTCACATTGTGACAATCCGAATTGCCACATGCTTTGAGACAGTTGGAATTGTCACCTCTTGTGACAGTCGGTATTGTAATATCTTACAACAGTTGCAATTGTCACCTCTTGTGACAGTCGGTATGATCATATTTTGCGACAGTTGCAATTGTCACCTCTTGTGACAGTCGGTATTGTCATATTTTATGACAGTTGCAATTGTCACCTCTTGTGACAGTCGAGATTGTCATATTTTATGACAGTTGCAATTTTTGTACTTTGGTGACAGTTTTCACATATTTAGTGACAATTGGAATTTTCACATATTTTGTGACAGTTGGAATTTTCACACATAGGGACACTTGGAATTTTCACATATTTTACAACAGTCGGAATATTCACATAGTTAGGCAGTCACAATTTAATATTTGTGAGTTAGATTTTACGACAATCACTTTTTAAATATTTTGTTTCAACAGTTCAAATGTTCACACTTTTGCGACAATCGGAGTTTTGTGGTTAACCTCTCTTCTGAGATTGCTAATATTGTCACTAGTTAATGAATTACCTAGTTTCGTTGTGAATCGGCAAACAACTCCATTGTGAATTGAGAATAACTTCGTTGTGAATTGAGAAATATTGGTTTCAATTACCTAGTTTCGTTGTGAATTGAGAAATAACTTCATTGTGGATTGAGAATAACTTTGTTGTGATTTGAGAAATATTGGTTTGAATTACCTAGTTTCGTTGTGAATTGAAAAATAACTTCATTATGAATTTATATCTTCGTTGTGAATTGAGAAATGTTGGTTTCAATTACCTAGTTTCGTTGTGAATTGAGAAATAACTTCATTATAAATTGAGAATAACTTTGTTGTGAATTGAGAAATATTGGTTTCAATTACCTAGTTTCGTTGTGAATTGAGAAATAACATCATTATAAATTGAGAATAACTTTGTTGTGAATTGAGAAATATTGGTTTGAATTACCTAGTTTCGTTGTGAATTGAGAAATAACTTCATTATGAATTTATAATATCTTCTTTGTGAATTGAGAAATGTTGGTTTCAATTACCTAGTTTCGTTGTGAATTGAGAAATAACTTCATTATAAATTGAGAATAACTTTGTTTATGAATTGAGAAATATTGGTTTCAATTAACTAGTTTCATTGTGAATTGAGAAATAACTTCCTTGTGAATTGAGAATAACTTTGTAAATTGCGAAATATTGGTTTGAATTACCTAGTTTCATTGTGAATTGAGAAATAACTTTATTATGAATTTATAATATCTTCATTGTGAAGTGAGAAATGTTGGTTTCAATTACCTAGTTTTGTTGTGAATTGAGAAATAACTTCATTATAAATTGAGAATAACTTTGTTTATGAATTGAGAAATATTGGTTTGAATTACCTAGTTTCGTTGTGAATTGAGAAATAACTTCATTGTGAATTGAGAATAACTTTGTTGTGAATTGAGAAATATTGGTTGCGGGTTGTCGCGGGGGACCCTATCTCAACCAATAATGTCCAGTATATATATATTTAAAATATATTAAATGACCAACAATGGACAGAATATTACGCACAATGTTAAGACGTCCAGACAATATACACTCTTAAATTCAAACTAACGACATTTAAGTAGCAGATTAATGTGACATTAATAGCTGCAAAATGATAACGACTCCAGAAATACAATTATCTGTCATAATTAACAGATGCTCAACATACATGATGTACATATAGATTATACACGCGTGGTAATAATAATATATATAGTATTATTTAAAAATCCCACATGAGGTTTCTAACTTCAAAACCTCTAACTCTAAACAAGCCCTTATGTCGGCGAATACTTTCACTAACTTATATTATAGTGTGTGAGGTTAGAGCCGATTATATTATGTCATTTATGGCTCAGAGGTTTAAAAAAAATATTTGAAAGAAATTCAAGGCAGAAAATATCTGATCCCCCAAAATGGAATATGGGTTACAGTCCCTATAACCATGTCATTTATAGCACAATTTTATTTTTTATTTAAGTCAGAAAATGTCTGACCTCCAAAAATGGAATATGGGTTACAACCCCAATAACCATGTCATTTATAGCACAACTATTCTAAATTTAAGACAATACAATTTCCGACCCCCCCCCCTCCCCACGGCCAAAAAGTAAAATAAAATTGGAATATGGATTTAAAAGAAATTCAAGTCAGAAAATATCTGACCCCCCAAAATGGAATATGGGTTACAGACCCTGTTGGTGGTCAAGCCTAATCCTGACATTGTTCCGATTGTAAAAACTATTGACATTCATGGACTGCCCCTTGCAGGGGGATGAAAGATCTCCGCAATTTCGCGGATTTCCGAGATTTTTGTCTGTACTGCAATCCCACAGCACTATCAGTGTGTGCTAATATATTGTTCAAACACTGCAGCACTGTCAGTGTAGACCAATACCATACTGCACCATGCAACACCATCAGCGTAGGTCAATACTATGCTGCAGGTAGTGGATGAAACCTGACTTCTGGGAATTTTCTGCGAATCCCTGACCGTGCCAAGCCTATGGGAGCATATCTACATCTTTTGTGGAAATTCACCGTCGGTTTACAGATAGGTGCAGTGAAAAATGCCCGGATGTCCGACATGGAGAATAGTCAATTCTCCTGAGCCATTACAGACTAAGGAAGTTTCACAGCTTGTACTAGTAATTACCATAAGCATATTCAGTGCTCTACGGAGCGACCCAACCAGCCATGGCTGCGACCCAACCAGCCACGGCTGCAACCCAACCATCCACGGCTGTGACCCAACCAGCCACGGCTGCGACCCAACCAGCCACAGTTGAACTCGTTTGAACTTGTTTCCGCTACAAAGGTATTCGGGGTCAGCGATTGGTTAATAATATATCAAAACAAATGCTTGCTGCCATAGAATTTTTACTCAAAATTAAAAGAAATAAAGAACAATTTGGCATAAACATGGTGCACAAATGCAATATTATTACTTTATTATTACTTTATTCCACCGAAACGATGGTCGTATAACATATTGCAAATGGCGGCCCCATAAGGGGCGGCCATTTGCAATCGAAAAGAACAGCTCTGATTGGCTAAAATTATGGCAAGATCACATTATTATTTTAGTAGTTTCTTGTTCAGACATATTTACACATATATATGTATCTTTTGCACAGATTAAAGTGCTTGAAGTATATTTTAAATTGATCAACATCGACTTCTGTTTAAATCACACAATATCAGGACTTAAAGAATGGGAAACTCATCCTGCAAGGGTATGCTCAATATGACCCAGTGGTCAGCAGTTTTTGCTCCTTTCGTCGCTGTGGGCCCTTCTTGTAATTACAGCTCTTTATTCCGCCATCTTGGAATCTCATTGTTCTTCACCTATAGTTCCTCCAACTGCTCTTTTAGACCAACACTTCTCCTGACCTATAGCGCCACACGGAACTGCTCTCTTACACCAACATTACACCATTGTTGCGCTCCTATTCACACTATTCACACCGCGGCCATGTTGAAACCAGACCGAGGCCACGTACATGTCTGCGAGGTGCCGCTGTATGAAAATAATGTGAATACTTTTTCGTCGACGGATACCTCTCGAAATCACTCAAATCTGAGGGTATTCATTTTTGAAACTACCATACTCATCTTTGCATACATGTTTCTATCTATTGGCCAATTTTCACGAAGATTGGGTGACCCTTGCATGCAGATTTTCCCATTCTTTAGCTACGATGTGACTGTCAACTTCAAGTCTGCATAGTTATGGTGGTATCATGTAATGCAGCACTGTCAGCGTAGTTATCTGTGCAACACAGTTAAACAACTAGTCTTAGTAATTACAAATTAATAAAAGCTTTAAAAGGGTTAACAATTAAAAAAAATATATATGTGATGTATAACGCATTATGCGAGTATAAAGGCGCGGAAGGGAATTAACCCCTCTTAATTATTATTATGTGCTAATTATTGTTAATATTACACTACATACTGTACTGCCTCCTCCATCTCGCGACTGGTGGCGCCACCCCCGGTACCTGCCTACCCTGAATACATCACTCGCGTCGGAGATTTTTCCTTTTTATTGTTAGGCTGATATTCCTAGCCAGAAAATATATAACTCATAATATATATATTTAAAAAGTTAGGCAATTTTGAATTTAAGAAAAGATTGGCAACCAGGGTGAGTGACTTTGTTGACATTGCCTACTGAAAATGCATCTGATCAGCACTCAATCTTCAGGAAAATTGACCAATACATCGAAAAAAGGTATGCAAAAATGAATATGATAGTTTCAACAGTGAATATCTTCAAATTGTACTCCTTTAATTTCTGTAGTAGTTCATACACATCGGCACACAGCAGAGTCTTATGGCCATTCCCAATACCGATGCATACTCACTCTTTCTGATGCCGAATCAGGTCACGCGTGAATAGTATCTTTAATTGGACTTTGACACCATTTCCTCTGACCTTTTGTGCATCATTCAACTGTTCTCTTACACCAACATTACATCCCTTATTCCTCAATTATAGTACCTCCAACTGGTCTTTTACCCCAACACTTTTCCTGACCTATAGCGCCACTTGGAACTGCTCTCTTACACCAAAATTATTCCTTATGGCTTATCTCCCTCAAAACTGGCACTACCTGCGGTTCTGAGTTTTATAGTCCTTCAGTTTCAATGGAAGAAATGCTCGTGCCGCAGTGTGGTCTCTCTAGAATAGTCACGTGATCCTCAGCGGTTTAACAAACAGCTCACAGACAAATTAAAACCACCATTGTCATTCACTTCGAAACCAATTTAGCATAATAGTCAGTTTAGATTCGGGCAATGTGCCTGAATTTGAACATTCCCCGTTAGAAATAAATCATTTTTACTTTCTTTTTATATACAATTATAATATAACCTACGCCTTCCACCTACTGACCTAGTTCAGGCTGCCATCGTAAAATCACTGTCTTTCAAAATAATCAAGCATTCGTTGTATTCCCCCAATAACCACTGCATACTTTTTGTGATGGGGGCTTGTTAAACCAACAAATCGTTGTATTGCAAAATATTGGCCCTATAAACCTGGGTAAGATCCAGTGCTGCCACCTGTCGTAAGGCTTAACAACTGGATTCCATTTGTGTACATGTGTGACATATATTATATATAAATATATATAAGCATATGTGTGTGTGTGTATATATATACACTGTATGAGAATTATACGAGTATAATAACCTGGAATTCCATACTCGCTCCTCACACCCACCCACCAGTAATCAGGTGGTGGAGCCTCGGGCTAGTCATCTACTGCTCAACCTCAGCTCTGACGGTGGCACCACTGCTCGCCTTGCTCATTAACCATGTGTATATATATGAGTCAGCCTCACGAAAATGGGCCAATTGGTGGTTTATTTAAGATGTCGGCATCGCAATTCTTAAAGTGTAGTGCATTCCTTTGTTTTATATTAAATTATCCTAGAAACAAATAAGGTTGTTGTATTTTCTCTACCTTTACATTCAGGATAAATTTAAGGACTTTGCAACAGCTCTGTCAATGCTAAACTGTAATTATGACGATCGGCGCTGACAACCAATGATCGACGCCAACAACTTCCCCCAATTGGCCTCTTTTCGTGATCCTGACCCATATATATATATATGCATCATATATAGTAACTGGATGCGGTAGCCAAATTATAAGAGCGCAGGCTTCCTTTGCAGAAGGTCAGGAGTTTGAATCTCAGTCGAGTCAATCCAAAAAATAAAAAAATTGATACTTGTCGCTACCTAGACTGGCGCTCAACATTACTAGGAGAATGCAAGGACTGCCACACATCAGATATATATCGCACCGCACATTAATGGAATCTCGGCTGTACACTGCTGATCCGGTTTTCTGCATCAATAGGTCGGCAACCAGTGTTCCACAACTGGTCCATCAAAGGGTAAGTGCTGTCCTGTCTGTCGGAAAGTGCATATAAAAGACCCCTTGCTGCTTATCGGAAGGAGTAGCCTATGTGGCGGCAGCAGGTTTCTTCCAGAGAAATATGTCAGAATGACCATATCTTTGACATCCAATAGCTGATGATACAATAAAAAAATGAATGCGCTCTATAGGCGTCGTTAAATAAAACAAGCTTTACTTTCAATAGGTCGGCATTCCTGGATACTTATTGCACAAGTGTTACTTTGATAACGGGGTACTGTCTACTCCGTTAAATAACACTAGCGCTGTACGAAGACACTTTAAGATATACTTCTATAGCAAATAATCAACTGATTCTGTACATGCTCAATAAACACTGAAATTCATTCATTTATCGATGTGGAAACATATTTAAAGTTGCATAATCCATAGGTTTTGATTTGTTGTCCTATTTAAAAACATTTTTCTTAGGTAAATACCTCAACTTGGGCTTCGGAGTAGGCCTACTTTAAAAAAACCCACTGATAATTGATCAACTTGAGATTTTTGACGGGAAAGCATGAGCAATAATTTGCTTGTGCACATCAGTTTAAGCCAAGTGCAATAGACCCCTGTCAATGTTTATAAACATTGTGTATGCGCGCGCAGCTTGGCTGTAGAACGAATGCACACTGCCATTGAGTTTGCCGGTACGTGCAGTGTAAAACGTCAAATTTTATTCAAAATTACTAGAAATGCAGAACCCTAACCATATAAATTTAATATAATCTGGTTGCTAAACATGTTTTCTATATGTATTCCATGTGGTTTGTTTCTAGGTGCTGTAGTTTTAGAGATATTTCACATTTTCTGTATGAAGATTGCTCACGGCCATTGACAATGCCTTGAGTTTGCCGGTATGCGCAGTGCAAAACGTCAGTTTTATTCAAAATTAATAGAAATGCAGAACCCTAACCATATAAATATAATATAATCTATTTCTTAAATATGGTTTCTATATGTGTTCCAAGCGGTTTGTTTCTAGATGCTGTAGTTTTAGAGATATTTAACTTTTTCTGTATGAAGATTGCTCACAGCCATTGACAATGCTTTGAGTTTGCCGATACGTGCAGTGCAAAATGTCAGTTTTATTCAAAATTAATAGAAATGCAGAACCCTGACCATATGAATTTGATATAATCTGTTTCTTAAATATGTTTTCTATATGTGTTCCAAGCGGTTTGTTTCCATGTGGTGTGGTTCTGGAGATATTTCACTTGTTCTCTATGAAGATTGCTCATAGCCATTGAGTTTGCAGTGTGACAGTGTGTCATCCTGCAGCCAAGCAGCGCGCGCACTGACCTAAATACCTATGCTGATGTCATATGAAATAGGTATATACGCCATTATTACTACATTAACTAGGTCATGTTACCACATGTCAAAGACAGCGTGTCTAGATGTTTATGAAAAGTAGTCCGGCTCCACGAATAAATGATTAATGAGCGCACCAGTATCTGAGGATCAAATTTCGGTGAGCGCTTTGGTTTTTCAAAATATACTTTCATCAGATTATGCAACTTTAACCATCACTATGGGTGAACCATGACGTCATATCAGCCAAAGCCGGCATTGGTCTATTACCAGAGGGTGTTAACCATTGACACTGCGGGTTCAAATTTTGGCTGAGTCAAATCAATGACTTACACAATTGATACATGTTGCTACTTAGCCGGGAACTTGTCATTAATAGGATTAGGCAATGGCTGGCTTTCTTCTGTATTAGGATAATGTGTCTGAATAGGATAGCAGGCCATGGTGCCACCGGCTCAGTCTCCCATTGAGGCAGCACTATAACTTCACCATTAGTATTCACCATCATAAGTTAGTAGTGATCCTGCTATAATTTTAGATGTTGCTAGGATATAAAACCCCATCAAACAAACTAAAACCTTTGAAACCTGCTGTCAAAAGCATTTACGGCTCATTTAAAGTTGCAGTCCGATGAAAACATCAAATTTTGAAAACCAAAACACTTATCTAGATTTGATTCTACATATTTAACTTAGACACTGATGCACTTATTACGCATTTGTTGCTGCCTAGAAGGGCATAATAAGTCAATAATAGAACGCGTTACTACTGAAGTCTATGTTAAGTTTTGGCATGCTTGCCAACATTATTTTGGCATGTTTTGACATCAAATATCTCCAAACTTAACCATTTAAAATTAAAGTTACTTCAAACTAAAATAAAGTGGATTATAACGATTAGTATAATTGATTTATCTCAGAAAACAGCAGAAACTCAAAAGCATCAGACTATGCAACTTTAAAATCACCAGGAATATATGTATATATATAGGGTGATTGATATGTGTATGTATATATATAAATATATATACATACACATATATATGTGGTTTTGAGTTTTGCCGAAATATATTTTTAAGCGATATGTATGTGTCGATATATCTTCTTTTTTTTAAAATTTGGCACAAAGATATATGTGCTCTATAATCTATTATGGGAATATAAACAAGGATGCTATCACTTATCAATTCTCTCTATATTAGTTATTACCTACTGTACTACTCCATAGGGGTTTAGTTCCTGCCTCCGCCACTAGGGTGCCACCTGTGAGTGGCTCCTGGCCACCCGGATACCAGCTGCGTCTGGTCACTACTGCTACCAGACCCACCAGAGAATATATACTCTTCTCAACCACTCCAGTCTCTTGTTATTCTGTTTACCAGGGGCCAACTGTTTATATATATATAATCTTTTTTTAATTTGGCAAGACTCATGTGTGTATATCTACACAAATATATGTATGTATATATACACATACACATATTTTCTTAATTTGGCAAATCTCATACAGATCTTTTTTTTAAATTTGGCAAAATCAAAAATATCGGATTATGCAACATCAATAACAGTCAAACTACACGTAAATTGTAATTAGTTTTGGGTTGTTTTCTTTTGCACAAACATCCAGAATTGACAACACAAGATATAATACAATTAAATTGACAACACGTGTGGTTCTCTGGACTCATTGCACCTTATTGCCAGCAATATATATATATATATATATACACATACATATGTGTATATATATACACATATATACATATACAGGGTCCGTATGGGGCCTGGAAAGTCTTGAACGGTCTTGAACTTCATTTGCCCAATTTCAAGGCCTTGAATTTAACCTATTTTGGGTAATTAGTCTTGAAAAGCTTTGAATTCCATTAAACTGTCCCCACTGTTCTAAATTAGTCTAAAATCGCAATTGTTTTTTCCCCTGAAATCCAAATGAAAATGGTCTTGAATTCCTATCAAAAACAGCCTTGAAAAGCTTTGAAATATCCTTGAATTCCATATCTTCTCATGTGTAAGGACCCTGTATGTATAAAAAATATTGAAATTGTTCCCAATGATAAATAATGCACTTTACAAACGCTTCACAAAATCAAGTATAGAATCCATATACAAACAACGCACCCTAATTTCTATTTAGCAGATTTAAATCATGAATATTAGTCACATTTTGAGAATTGCAAAAGTGACATAACGTATGTGGACATTTTACTTTTACAGCAGAGAAACTCCCAAACTCGATATCTAACAAACTTATTCCTGCATCACATTTCTTTATAATTGCATCTTAACACTTTTGTAGAAAGTCATAAAGCTGCATAGTCCGATGAAATATCAAATTTTCAAAACTAAACCAATTATCTAGATTTGATTTGACATATCTAACTTAGATACTGATACACTTATTAAGCATCTGTTTCTGCGTAGAAGGCAATACTGAGTCAATTTAACAGAACCTGTTGCTGCAGAAGTCTATGGTTTCAGAGTTTTGGCAAGCTTCCCAAACCTGATTTTCCATGTTTGCACTCAAAATATCTCAAAAGTTTACCATTTAAAATAAAAGTAACTTTGAACTAATGTAAAGTAAATACTAGTGACCGATCTAATATATTTATCTCATAAAAAATACAGAAATTCAAAACCATCGGACTATGCAACTTTAACCTATTATGGGAGTTTGATAGTTTTCCGAACTTAAAAAATTCATTCTGGGAGGGGGAGGAGAATCCATGATTTGTCAAGGACCTAAAATAAAGGCTAGCGTCTCAGTGGCAGGACAAACTTGTCGGACGCCAAGTTGCCAACTAAAACCCGCGTCCTCCCGCCCACCCTTATTTATGGGAGATGACCTACTTCAGGAATTCACATGGTGCTGCCGGCAGTGTTGATTTTCATAGACCGCCCTCCTCTCATGTCCAATAATGAGGACACTTACTGAGTGGCACTATGTGGCTTGTGGTTACAAACATTGAAAGGAGAGTCGCTGTTGTGAGTGACCTGTCAATCACATGGTCTAAAAGGTTTTGACGGTTACATTGAACTTATATAGATCTACATGCTTTGCAGGCATCACGTAGCATGTTGCCATGGGGAGTGGGGGGGGAAGTGTTTTCGCAAATGGAACACATTGTGTCAAGAGCGAGATTTGAACGCGAGATTTGAACGCATGCTTCTAGCCATTCCAGGGCAAGTATCCTAACCATTAGCCTATTTAGGTTCCCTGATGCAATCACCCTATCCACGCCTACCTGTCTATGCGCATCATTGCCTGAGAGGTCAGTACAGACTACTACACTTGTCCCCCTGGAATTGTAAGTCTTTTAATGGTTTACATCCATAAGTCGTTTTAACGATTACAATTAAACGCATACAAACAATGCACTTACAGACAATGCACTTACAAATATATATGTATATGTATATATATATATATATACATATACAACATAGGGTAGGTTCAACAACCATGCACTGCGTAGCTTGTACAGGATCCTGGTCATGGCACCAGTGTTGTGAGGAGCATTTTAGCAAATGGGATCAATTCACCTAGAGCAGGATTTGAACCCACACGTAGTGTCATTCCAGGGCTACCATCCTAACCATTAGCCTATCTAGGCTCCCTGATGCAATCATCATATCCATACCTACCTGTCTATGTGGACCTTGCCTGAGAAGTCAGTGCAGACTACATCAATATTATTTCCTATTTAGTCCAGTTATTTGTATGGGTACTGAATATTCATAAACCATTGATTGATTGATTGATTGATGATTTAACGCCATGTCAGTTACAAAGGCCACATTCACTGAAAGTTTCTAAGCACACGGATGTTAAATTTAAAGTTGCATAGTCCTATGGTTTTGAATTTCTGTATTTCTTCTGAGATAAATATATTAGATCGATCACTAGTATCTACTTTACATTAGTTCAAAATTACTTTTATTTTAAATGGTAAACTTCTTAGATACTTTGAGTGCAAACATGGAAAATTAGTTTTGGCACGCTTGCCAAAACTCTGACACCATAGACTTCTGCAGTGACAGGTTCTGTTAAATTGACTCAGTATTGCCTTCTACGCAGAAACAAATGCTTAATAAGTGCATCAGTATCTAAGTTAGATATGTCAAATCAAATCTAGATAATTGGTTTGGTTTTGAAAATTTTATATTTCATCGGACTATGCAGCTTTAAGGTAAGGTCAATCTTTCATACCCATTGGGAATAGGGTGAGAGACTGCTTGGGTTTGAAAGTCAATCGGGGGGAGGTGGGGAGGGGTAGGGGTAGGGGGGGGGGGGAGTGCCATACTGCTTTGTGAGCTGAATTCTACTTTTAAATCGTTGTCCCAAATATCTTCGCAAAAGATGAGGAAACTGCACAAAATGACACACACAACATTATTTACAACAACAACAACAACATAACATTGCTTACCTCACATCAATCCAAACAATGAAAACAAACACACGACAAGAGAATAATCACAGTAATATACCGAGGGGGTTATAAAGACAAATAAATTGTAAGAGGGTCCTTCTAAGAAATCTTTCACACCACTGTAAGAGTGTGTGTATATCATGATTCTGAATACATTCAGGATTTATGAAATGAGCTTTCCCCAAAATGTTTACTAATGCCAAAACTATGAACACAATACACAAAACCATACTTGTTTCTCAAGCATCGTAGTGTCAGTTCTTAGTTCCGCCCAACCCTTTTTAACGATATCATACTTGTTTCTCAAGCATTGTCATGTCAATTATAGTTCTGTCCAACCCTTTTTAACGATATCATACTTGTTTCTCAAGCATTGTCATGTCAATTTATTGTTCTGTCCAACCCTTTTTTAACAATATCATACTTGTTTCTCAAGCATTGTCATGTCAATTATAGTTCTGTCCAACCCTTTTTAACGATATCATACTTGTTTCTCAAGCATTGTCATGTCACTTATAGTTCTGTCCAACCCTTTTTTAACAATATCATACTTGTTTCTCAAGCATTTGCATGTCAGTTCTTAGCTATGCCCAACCCTTTATTTTGTTTACAAAACCATACTTGTTTCTCAGGCATCGTCGTGTCAATTCTTAGTTGCACCCAATCCTTTCTAACAATAGCAATTTTAAAACAAAAATAAAATCCCCCAAATCATCCTGTGCCATATCAGGTCATGGTGCTGGTGGCCTGTTTTCCCAGTGGGGCAGCACTATAAAGTTGCCATGAGTGCGCAGTCACAAGCCGATACTCATCCTGATATGACCTTAGATGTTGCCAGGATGCAAAACTCCAACAGCCAACCAATCTTACCGCCCACCCACCCTACAATCATAAGGACAGTAACTGCGGGGTTAAGCGCCAGTTTCACCCGGTGAAGAGTCGAACATTTGCAGGACGCCCCACCAACCGCATAGTACACCGTCAGTCAAAAAAATTAACCCACCTGAGAGTAATATCTCTTTGTCCATGTGTGTCGTGAATTACAAGACAAATACCTCTGACCAAATGAAAATTACATTAAAATACCACCGCCCCACATTTAACTAAAAAAAATTTTTTTATTAAAAAAAAAAGTTTAACACAAATAATTTTTTTTTTTAAACACAAATAAAAAATAGGAATGTGTGCCAGCCCCAAATTCTGACAAAACAAGGCCAGATAAATAAGTATGTGTTTGTTTTGGCTTGGCCTAATGGTGCCCCCAGCAGTGAGGGCTGGGTGCTTGTGTGTACCACTGCCAGCAAGGCCCGCTCATGTCACGTGGGGTGGTGACGTCATGTATCACGTGGTCGCCGATGTCACGGAGAGGGAGGCGGGTTCCTGGTCCACGTTACTTGATTTATTCGGGTGCATATCGAGATCCTCAAACACCTGTAAGGAGAGTAATACTATAAAGAGTATGTGTGCGATGTATTTATAGTGCTGCCCCACTGGGAAAACAGGCCGCCAGCACCATGACCTGATATGGCACAGGATGATTTGGGGGATTTTATTGTGGTATGCAGGTATAGCAATACCTCAGGGAGTTTAACGCCCCTGCCCTGCAGAGTTGTAAACCACTGCCTTGTGGTACAGGTTCTTGATAGAACCGAAGGCTAAGGGAGCAAACCCTAAACAGAAAACCATGTCACTGTGGCAGCATTAAGGGCGGTTGATGTATGGAACTCCCAACATCTCCCGACAATGCCACTGCAGGGACAAATAGTTTTGTGCCTCTCTGGACATGTTTTTGCCGGTGTGAAACCTCGATTTGCTCCCCAAGAGAGTACCGCTGGTAACTTGCAAAAGCCAGCAGCACTTCAACACTTTTGCAGGCAGCTTTCATGCACAGCAGAGAGCTAAATGGAGAGCGGCAGTCAAGTAATGAAAGCAGTCTTTGTCGCATCGCGACTGACAGCATGATGATGATGATGATGTGCGATGTATCAGTGTTCATAGCCATTTTGACATTACCAAATTCTAGGACATTCCAGGACTTTCAATGACCTTTCAGTGCAAAATTCCAGTACGTTTTTTAAAGTCGCCGGTTATACCTCACCCAGATACAAACGAATCCAGCATCAAAAGCTCTCCAAATATAACTTTGCTTAGTTTGTTCAGTTCATGCCACTGAACATGTGGGAGGAGAGTTGAGGTCTGTGATGTATGAATGACATCATAGGTGGGATTCCCTCATCACATGACCTAGAGGGGTTCCCCACACACAGGGGAAGCCATGGCAACCACCAAGATAGCAGCCACAGAAAGCTCTCAATTCAACTTTTAAAGTCTATTAATCTACATGATTTAATCAATTATTCCACACACAAAAAGTAGCTGGTTATGATAAATAAACATTTGAACATTATATTTATCAGTTTAGATTGCAATTGCTAACATTTCTTTCTCTACATGGTTGTCTAAAAGTGTCAGTGCTGCTGGACTAAATAAAACACAACAGAAGCAACCAATGTCAGCACTCTTTTCGGTGACCCGTCAAAATAATACCATTTATCATATAAAAAAGTCTCAGATGACCTTAAAAGCACATGAAAGTTTGGTTTAACTGTACCGGAAGTGGCCTGGGGCCGACAATTTTGTTTGGATTAACCGATACTTTGGATTAATCGACTTAGGTTTAACCAACTTTTTTATATGATAAATGGTGGTATTTTGCCGGGCCGCCGAAAAAAGTTTGGATTAACCTATCGTTTGGTTTAACCAAGCTTGGTTTAGCGGGATTGTACTGTATTATTATACACACCCACAGCAAATAGCGTATGGATGTTCAGAATTATAAATAATAAATAGCAATAATAAATATAGATAAATAATTCCCACTCATGCTTTCACATTCTTTATGCGTGACAGCAATGATGCAAGTTTCTTTTTTAAATTGCTTTCGCAGCGCAGAAACAATGGTCCCCTCTTAAGCAACCACCCCTACTGCAGAGAGAATGTGGTCGTATAAGGGAGGTGGTCGCTGGTGAGAGGGAGTGGCACATTTAAATATCATATAATCATACTTGTTGGTTTTAAAATAACCCATTAAATAATTTAAAGCATCACATAATCACACACATTTTAAAATGTCCATTTAAATATCACATAATCATACTTGTTGGTTTTAAATTAACACATAAAGTAATTAAAAGATCAATCACGTAATCACACTGGTTTTAAAATGTCCATTTAAATATCACATAATCATATTTGTTGGGTTTAAAATAGCACATAAAGTAATTAAAAGATCAATCACATACTCACACTGGTTTTAAAATGTCCATTTAAATATCACATAATCATACTTGTTGGTTTTAAAATAACAGATTAAGTAATTAAAAGATCAATCACATAATCACACTGGTTTTAAAATGTCCATTTAAATATCACATAATCATATTTGTTGGGTTTAAAATAGCACATTAAGTAATTAAAGATCAATCACATACTCACACTGGTTTTAAAATATCCATTTAAATATCACATAATCATACTTGTTGGTTTTAAAATAACACATTAAGTAATTAAAAGATCAATCACATACTCACACTGGTTTTAAAATGTCCATTTAAATATCACATAATCATACTTGTTGGTTTTAAAATAACACATTAAGTAATTAAAAGATCAATCACATAATCACACTGGTTTTAAAATGTTCATTTAAATATCACATAATCATACTTGTTGGTTTTAAATTAACACATAAAGTAATTAAAAAATCAATCACGTAATCACACTGGTTTTAAAATGTCCATTTAAATATCACATAATCATATTTGTTGGGTTTAAAATAGCACATAAAGTAATTAAAAGATCAATCACATAATCACACTGGTTTTAAAATATCCATTTAAATATCACATAATCATACTTGTGGTCGCAAAAAAGGGGAAAAAGGGTTGTCGTTAGTCACGTTAGATGGGTGGTCATTGGTGAGGGGTAATTTGTAGTTAAAATATGTTGCTGCATTGGAATTCTGGCCGTATATAGCGGGTAGTCGTTGTTCAGGGTTGTCGTTTAAGAGGGGGATCACTGTACTGACCTGTATGAGGTTGTCGAGCCCGGTGAGGTAGCCATCTTCGTGGTTTCCCACCTCCCACTTGGCGCGGTGTGTCAGTGACCGCGTTGTGTCGACAAGGAACACCTTCGCAAAGTCGATCATCCACACCCCGGCTTTGCAGTCACTGTCGTACAGGATCAGCAGTGAACTGCCCACAAGCTGAAATAACAGAATGGTTGTAGGTTTCTTAATTACAATTTTATTTTTGTTAATGCTATCTTTGTTTAGCCAAAGATTCATTTCATTTCATTCATATGAACAGCTATTTTCTTTTTCCCCCCCTTTTTGTTGTTGTTGCTGTTGCTGTTGCTGTTGTGATGGTGTATTTACCCTGTCCATAATGAGTAAGCCGCATCATGGCTTGTTTTCAGCATTGAACAGCAATAGTCTCAATTTGGTAGCAGCCTTGTCATCTTAGCTGTTTAACTAGACCACATGACCGAATGAGTTAGAGCGTCCTTCTCCCGTGTTGGTAGACCATGGTATCGTGGGTTCGAACCCTGGTCGAGTCAAACTAATGACTTAAAAATTGATACTTGTCGCTTCCTAGCCTGAAACTCGGCATTATTAGGATAGAGCAAGGACTGGTTGGCTCAGTGTGAGGATAATGTGACTGAGTGGGATATCTGGTCATGGTGCTGGTGGCCTGGTCTCCCAGTGGGGCAGCACTATAAAGTTGCCATGAGTGTGCACTGTCACAAGGGGGCACCCGTCCTGATATGACCTTAGATGTTGCTATGGCATAAAACAACAACAAACAAATCTTAGCTGTTAGTAGTTATGTTTTTTTGTTTTTTTGGTGAAACATTTTGGGATTATACCTACCCCCTTGTTGTTTTAGTACATATATGTGCTCTATAATCTATTATGGGAATATAAACAAGGACACTACCACTTATCAGTTCCCTTCTCTATATTAGTTATTATCTATTATCCTACCGTCAGAGGAGTCAGTTCCTGCTTCAACCATACAGTGCATAGCTTGCACAGTATCTTGGTCACGGCATCTAGTTATAAAATATTCCGATATTCGCCATAGGGGGGAATGCAAATGTTCTATTACAGATCGGTGTACGTGACCAGGCGCATGTATGTATATATATGTATGGGTTGGTGCTGCCTGAGATGTAAATAGACATAGTGATGCTGGCAGGTCTGGATGTGAGTGCACTCAGGGCCTACCCCCTCTGCTGGGATAGTGATCACCACACTCATAGGTCAAGGTTGGTGGTGGACATGGTGACATACAGCTTGGTGGTGGTGGGCAGACCACTGGTATCCATGGGGACCAGGAATGCTGGATCCCTATTGGTAGGGCCAAGAATGCTTGTTTTCCATTGGGAGAAAGGGGTGGGATGATACTCGACAATGAACCCATGTAACCATATAAATAATAAACCAGAGGGCTTGACTCTCGCTTCTTCTTTACACTTTATACTCTTCCTTTCTCTTTGCCTGTATTGATTTCACCATAGCCTGCCTACACAGCCAATGATTCGAGCCTTAGCCTTTACATAGTGTTGTGGGTGGTGATGAAAATGGGAAATATTGCGCATAGAGCAGGTTTTCGAACACAAACTTCTGGCTGGTGGGGTGGGGGAGCTGGTGTGCTAACCATTACACTACCTAGGCTCCCTGATGCAATCACCCTATCCACGCCTGATACAGGCTTATAGCCTACCAAATCAATAATAGATAAGTAATAGCTATCCTGATACAAGCTTACAGCCTACACAATCGGCGGTGGATAAGTGATAGACATCCTGAAACAGGCTTATAGCCTACCAAATCAGTAGTAGATAAGTAATAGGCATCCTGATACAGGCTTATAGCCTACCAAATCAATAGTGGATAAGTAATAGACATCCTGATACAGGCTTTTATAGCCTACCAAATCAGCAGTGGATAAGTAATAGACATCCCGATACAGACTTATAGAATACCAAATCAATAGTGGATAAATGATAGACATCCTGATATATGCTTATAGCCTACCAAGTCAGTAGTGGATAAGTAACAGACATCCTGATGCAGGCTTATAGCCTATCAAATCCATTTTCCCAACTACAAGTTCAAAACAATTACTTCGATTTGATCCTACATATTTAGCTTAGGTATTGGTGCACATATTAAGAGTTTGTTACCGCACAGAACACAAGCCAATTTAATATAACATGTTACTGCTGATGTCTATGGTGTCAGACTTTTAACGTGCTTGCCAAAATAAATTTGGCTTGTTTTCACTTCAAATATCTCCAAAGTTAACCATTTAACGTAAAAGTTACTTCAAACTAAAGTAAAGTAAATAATAGTGATCGATATAACATGTTTATCTCAGAAAATGGCTGAAAATCAAAAACCTTTGGCCTATGCAACATTATAAAATCGCATGTTTTATTTTTTAAGTAGTCTAGCTACAAATTCATTGCGCTTTAAAAAAAACAAAAGAATGTTCAAATTTGGTTAATTCACCTCACCTCATGTTTTTTGAAAAAGGGAGAAAGCGAGAACTTGGTCTGTATTTCCCTGAGTCTGATGAGTAGTTTCTCCCTAACGACTTCATTGTATCCGAGGAAGTTTGCCACCACCTCCAGAACCTGAAGAAAGAAGAAACAAAGCTTAGTTACGCAGTCAATGTTGGAGGACCCTCTCCTGATGTACTTCTCGTAGTCAGGGATGAAAGGGGGTTCAATATTGACTTAAAAATTGATACTTGTCGCTTCCTAGCCTGGCGCTAGGCATTAATAGGATAGGGTAAAGACTGGTTAGCTCAGTGTCAGGATAATGTGACTGAGTGGGATATCAGGTCATGACGGTGGTGGCCTGGTCTCCCAGTGGGGCAGCACTATAAAATTGCCATGAGTGTGCACTGTCACAACTCGGTACCTGTCCTGATTTGACCTTAGATGTTGCCAGGATGTAAATCTCCAACAGCCAACCAACCAACTTAGTTAATCCATAACGGAGCCTTCACTCACACAATTCACATGTGAGGCATTAGTTACGGATAATAGGTAAAACATTAGTTTTCTTCATTGCATCGAAGTCAAAACGAGGTTATCTATCTGTGTCGGCTTTTGGTATTTAACTTCCGCATTCTACCAGAGAACTTGAGACCCGACCAAGATCAGCTGATAAATAGTTTCTTCTATTCAACCGTCAAGACATTTGCGTTATTGACACCAGATGTGAACAAATTGAATCATACTTGGACCTTTATTTACACCAGATGTGAACAATTATAATCATTCTTTAACCATTTATTTGCATCAGATGTGAACAAATAGAATCATAATTGGACCTTCACTTACACCAGATGTGAACAAATAGAATCATACTTGGACTGTTGTTTACACCAGATGTGAACACATTGAATCATATTTGGACATTTATTTACACCAGATGTGAACAAATTGAATCATACTTGGATGTTTATATACACCAGATGTGACCAAATAGAATCATACTTGGATGTTTATTTACACCAGATGTGAACAAATAGAATCATACTTGGACCTTTGTTTACACCAGATGTGAACAAATAGATTCATACTTGGACTTTTTATTAGGATGGCAAGTCTTGTCGCCGCAGTTAAAATTACGCATTTGTTTAGTGTAACGAATACCGAAGGCCACGCTTACCTCCTCTCGCGTCTTCAGCTTCTTTAAATCTGTGTTCATCTCCTTTCCGGGAAGCTGGAAAAAGTTACATTCATTCAGTTTCATGACTCTTCATATAATAGCAAGAGAACCATCTTACTATTAATATTTGCATAATCCTTATACATCACACACCGGCGAAGTGCATGCCTCCCCCCCCCCCCCCCCTCCCCACCTGGAAGAGAGGTGGGGAGGAGACTCCATAGCTTATTTTGAAGAAGATTTATACTGCCTATCATGGATAAGTCTGAATAGACTTGTTTTCACCATTAGACAGTTTGTCGATAGAAAGCCCGAGCCTACACTTTTACCGACCCAAGGGATTTTTAAACTCCCACACCACATAGACGTGGTATGAGAGCAACCGGCCTTTGATGACGCTGTAAGTTATATACAGCGGTGGAAATCCAAAGTGGCAGAGGTGGGGGCACGGGGAATCGAACCACCGACCTTCAGATTAAGAGTCCGACCTAGAAAAAAGTCAGACACTCTAACCACTCTGCCACAGAGAACACCACACATTACATTCGATGATGGGATTATCATTATCCATATATCAAGACCAATATATATATATATATATATATATATATATATATATATATACAATATACAGTAAAACCTCTTTAAATCGACCGACCTTTGGGATTGACTTTAAGTGGTCCATTTAGGGAGGTGGTCGGTTTAGGGAATTAGAATATAGTTACACTAGTATTGTTGGGACCCAGATAAAGCGATCGATATAGGGGGAGTGGTCGATCTGTGGAGGTGGTCGGTTAGAGAGGTTTGATTGCATATATATATATGTGTGAACTATAACGGAGAATGGTAGTATAAAGGTTTTTCACAAGTTTATACATATATATATATAGATACATATACATTTATATATTGGACCCCACTGGTTCGAATCCCATGACCTGCCAATTCTGAACTCGGTCTGATCTGCCAGGATTTGTTTCTATTGTTTGTTGAGGTTCTACATCCTAGCAACATCCAACGTCATATCAGGACACATACCAGCTTGTGACAGTGTACACTCATGATGACTTTATAGTGCTGCCCTACTGGAAGACTGTACCACCAGCATCATGACCGGATATCTCATTCAGTCACATTATCCTGATACTGAACAAACCAGTCCTTGCTTTTCCTATCCTACTAATGCCGAGCGCCGGTGTCGCAGTTTGAGCGCCCTGCCAGTTTCAGCTGACTGTCAGTTTCATGCGCATGTGTCAAAATCTAACAGCATCATCACTAACCTTATGAATTTAATATAATGTTTTTGGTAAAGATGTCTTCTATATGTGTACCAAGCGATTTGTTTATATGTGGTGTGCTTTTAGAGATATTTCACTTTTCCTGTATTTTCTGTATGAAGATTGCTCATGACCATTGACAATGCCTTGACTTTGACGTTACGCGCAGTGCAAAACATTAGTTTTATTCAAAATAAATAGAAATCAAGAACCCTAAACTTATAAATTTAATATAATCTTTTTGGTAAAGATGTTTTCCATATGTGTACTAAGCGATTTGTTAATAGGTGGTGTGGTTTTAGAGATATTTCACTTCTTCTGTATTTTCTGTATGAAGATTGCTCACGACCATTGACAATGCCTTGAGTTTGAGTCTATGCAGTCAGCTGAAACTGGCAGGGTGCTCAAACTGCGACACCGGGCTAGGTAGTGACAATTATCAATTTTACAAGTCATGGTTTGACTTAGCCAGCAAGTTATCTAATTAATTAATTAACCAAAATGAAAGGAAAACAACGACAAAAGCACATGACCAGATGACGTAAGATTGGTAGAGTGATTCGACTCTCTAATAAGTTAATTTCTTTGGGAGCAGACGACATTTCATTTGAACTGACGACAAGACGAGTTGGCTGAGAAGATTTTTTTAAATTTATTTTATTTTTATTTACCTTTGCGGCCTCTATCCGGAACCCGAGTGTAGAAGTAGAACTTCCATGTTCACGAAACTGAAATCAACCAAAAATATATAGCACTTATTAAGGTTGCGTAGTCCGATAGTTTTGATCATTTAAAAAAAAGAAAGATAAATATATTAGGTTGATCAATAGAATCTACTTAACTTTAGGTTGAAGTAACTTTTATTTTAAATGGTTAACTCTGGGAGATATTTGAAGTGACAAACATGCAAAAATTAGTTTTGCCATGTACGTCAAAATTCTGACGGGGATGAAAGTGCTCTCCGAGAAAAAAAGCGGAAATGCTGATATTCTCCCATAGGGTTAGCATTGTCAGGGAATCACTGAAAATTCCCGGCAGTCGGGTTTCATACATATTGGTACACGCTGATAGTGCTGCGCCGTTTGAAGCACGTATTAGTAGTATACGCTGCCAGTGCTGCAGCGTTTGCATCACATATCGGTATACGCTGATAGTGCTGCGGCGTTAGAAGCATGTATTAGTAGTATACGCTGATAGTGCTGCGCCGTGAAGGCATTAGTAGTATACGCTGCTAGTGCTGCGGCATTTGCACCACATATTACTATACGCTGATGGTGCTGAAGCATGAAACAACGTATTGGTTGGTTGGTTGTTGGAGTTTTACATCCTGGCAACATCTAAGGTCATATCAGGACGGGCACAACTTATTATTAGTATACACTTATAGCTACAGGAAAAATCCCGCAAATCCGCGAAATGGCGGAGATCTTTCATCCCTGCTTCATAGACAGGTTCTATTAAACTGGTTTCATATTCCATTCTACGCAGCAAACAAATGCTGAATAAGTGCACCAGTACCTAAGTAGGACTTGTAAGATCAAATCTAGGTAAGCGTTTCGGTTGATGAAATTTTATGTTTTCAAATCACTTTAAAATTGAAAATTATCGCTTCCTAGCCTGGCACTCGGCATTAATAGAATAGGGAAAAGACTGGTTGGCTCAGTGTCAGGATAATGTGATGGAGTGGGATATCAGGTCATGGTGCCAGTGGCCTGATTTCCCAGTGGGGCAGCACTATAAAGTCGCCATGAGTGCGCACTGTCACAAGTCGGTACCAATCTTGATATGACCTTAGATATTGCCAGGATGTAAAACCACAACAATCAAACAATGCTTCAGTGATTCAAGCCATCTGTCTCCCCCCTGTGCGTGGCGCGTCCAGCTGACCCCATTCTTTCCCACATAAACACCTGTTGTCAAGCCGCTGCATTCAGAGGCAAGATCAACGACTTGTTTATGCAGCATCTCAGGCAAAACACCGCACCTCCACAAGGAACGCAGGGCAGTGACGTCAGAAGACTCACGAGTAATTGGGTGCATGGGACCTGAACCGTGACGACTGTAACCAGAATTACATACCATTGTACGCTGTTACCACTGGTCCCCTCCGCACAATATGCACCGCGTCACACAAAGCATCACACCACCACAAGGCCTGTCACCGGAACCGAGGGCAGTGACGTCAGATTTGTTTGTTTGTTGTTGTTTTACGTCCTAGCAACATCTAAGGTCATATCAGGACGGGTACCGACTTGTGACAGTGCGCACTCATGGCGACTTTATAGTGCTGTCCCACTGGGAAACCAGGCCGCCGGCACCATGACCTGGTATCCCACTCAGTCACATTATCCTGACACTGAGCACACCAGTCCTTGCCATATCCTAATAATGCCGAGCGCCTGGCTAGGAAGCAACAAGTATCAATTTTAAAGTCATTGGTTTGACTCGACCGGGACTCGAACCCACGACCCCACGATCTACCAGTATGGGAGACGGATGCTCTAACTCATTCGGCCATCCCATCTGGTCAGTGACGTCAGAAGATTCACGACTAATTGGGTGCGTTGGAACTGAACCATGATGACTGTAACCAGAACTACGCACAATTGCACACTGTTCCCATTGATCCCCTTCCAGAATATGTACCGTGTCATGGAAAGCATCACACCATCACTAGGCTTGTCAGCGGAATGCTGAGCAGTGACGTCAGAAGAACCATGAGTGATTGGGTGCGTGGAAACTGAACCGTCTCGACTATAACCAGAACTACGCACCATTGCATGCAGTTCCGCTGTTCTGACTGACCTGCCACCCCCCCCCCCCCACATGCCTCCCTAAATATGTAGTGTCACACAAAACATCACACCACCACAATGCCTCTCGCTATCTTAAGAACGGCTGGCAGTGATGTCAGAGTAAATGGTTGCGTGGCAACTGAACCATGATGACTGTAACCATCAGGGATGAAAGTGGTCTCCGGGAAAAAAAGCGGAAATGCAGATATTCTCCCATAGGTTTAGCATTGTCAGGGAATCGCGGAAAAATACCGGAAGTCAGATCTCATCTAGCCTTGTTGTGATTGTATTATCACCCAAATCTGACAGTTTCTTGCGTAGGTTTTATGTTCTAACCACATCTAAGGTCATATAAGAACGGGATTTGAACCACCCAACTGTTGTCATATACATCCCATCTTTTGGAATTTTGTTAAACGTTAATCGGTGAATATAAGAAATCCCGGAAATCCGTGAAACCGCGGAAGTCTTCCATCTCTGAACCATAGCTGTGCACAATTGTACGCTGTTTCCACAGACCCGCCCCACCCTACAATACATAACATGTCACATACAACATTACGCCACCACAATGGCTGTTGCTGAAACCCACAAGTAATTGGGTGCATGACGTCAGACTAATTGGGTGCATGGTCACTGAACCATTGATTGGTTGTTGTAGTTTTACGTCCTGGCAACATCTAAGATCATATCAAATCGGGTACTGACTTGTGGCATTGCACACTCATGACGACTTTATAGTGCTGCCCCACTGGGAAATCAAGCTGCCAGCACCATGCCCTGATATCCCACTCAGTCACATTATCCTGACACTGAGTTAACCAGTCCTTGCCCTATCCTATTAATGCCGAGTACCAGGCTAGGAAGCGACAAGTATCAATTTATAAGTCATTGGTTTGACTCGACCGGGAACCGAACTCCCAAACTTTCGCATGCGAGGCTCGTGTTCTACCAATTAGGCCACCGCGTCCGGTCCTGAACCATTGATGACTATAACCAGGGCCCGCGTTCAGGGTATGCCTCTGAGAAATTCCTGACTTCACACTAGTCTGAACGGCAAAAGCAGTCGGTTGCCTCAACAGGGGCCATAGGGGGCAGCCATTTGCAATGGAAAAGAAGAGCCCTGAATGGCTGAAACCACTGAATTCGGCAGCCATTTTCGAGGCGCTGTTTGTCTCCAGTCTGAAAAGGCAGACGACTCGGAGGCGTACCCTGAACGGAAATAAGCTAAAAGGCGTCTCCGAGATGTCTCGGAGTCATCTCAGAGGCGTATCCTGAACGCTGCCCAGAACTACGCACCATTGTACGCTGTTCCCCCCTCACTCACCCCCGCACTCCTCCCTACAATATGCACCATGTGATGCAAAAACCCCACACCACCATGATGCCTGTCACCGCGTATTGACATCAGACAACTCACGAGTAATTGGTGGATGCATGGCAACTGAACCGTGACGACTGTAACCAGAACTACACACCATTGTATGCTGTTACCACTGGTCCCCTCTGCACATTATGTACCGTGTCACAAAAAGCATCACCCCGTCACAAGGCCTGTCATGGGAATGTCAAGCAGTGACGTCATTAGACTCATGAGTAATTGGATGTGTGGCAACTGAAGCATGACGACTGTAACCAGAACCGTAGACCATAGTGCTTTGTTTGTGTGTTTTGTAATTGTAAATTATATGTTATTCGGTAAATAAAGTTATTTTCTTTTACCCGTAGGGCATTGGTCTTCGAGCCGTATAATGTTACAGTCGTTCACATATATATATTATCAAGGATGGCAACAGGTCAGACATAAAACAAAACCACAACGACTCGGCCCCCATGCTGATAATGACCCCAAATGTTGCTAAATCGTAAAACACCCTAACCAACCAAACCCCTACGACTCGGCCCCCATCGTGATAATGACCCCAAATGTTGCTAGATCGAAAAAAAAACTAACAAAGCAAACCCCAATGATTCAGCCCCCATCCTGACAATGACCCCAAATGATGGTAGATCATAAAACCCCCATACCAAGCAAACCCCTACGACTCGGCCCCCATCCTGCTAATGACCCCAAATTTTAGGTCATACCCCCCCCCCCCCCCAACTCCAATGAACCAAACCAAACCCATGGCCTATCTGGTTCCTGATAATGACCTCAGATGTTGCTAGAACGTAAAACCCTAGCCAGACAGCCAGCCGAAGCTGGGTAAATCTCATGAGCATTGGTCGGCATGGTTATTCTTTTCTGACGGCCTTATTTTTTTCTTTTTTCTTCTTATTGTATTGAAAATCAACAATGTGAGAATAATTCTGTTATCTCAAGAATGATCTTCTGTTATAACAATGGTAGACTGCAAGAACCTTTGTTGTTCTTTTCTGCATACACAAAACTTTCAACATTCGACAACATGTGGCTTTTACGTCGGCCGTCCGTTATGTATACATTAGGCATACGTCGATGTACATTAGACAAACGTTGTTCACTATGTCTATGTTGACCTACGTCAGTCAGACGGAGAGCCAGTGGAAACGTACAGTCCGTGTATTGACAGCGTATTGACAACATACATTTAACGTATGTCTAATGTATGTCTAACATATTTTTGGGGGGTTCTTCACTGTATCTTGACGTATGTCACATTATTTTGACACTGAGCCAACCAGTCCTTGAGCTATCCTATTAATGACAAGCGCCAGGCTACTAAGCGACCCATGGCTTTGTGGGTTCGAACCCTGGTGGAGTCAAACCAACGACTTAAAAATTGATACTTGTCGCTTCCTAGCCAGGCGCTCAGCATTATTAGGATAGGGCAAGGACTGGTTGGCTCAGTGTCAGAATAATGTGGCATGGTGTTGGTGGCCTGGTCTCCCAGTGGGGAAGCACTATAAAAGTTGCAGTGATATATATGTATATTTGGGACGGGGGGGTAGATTAGTTGATTAAGCAGGGGAAATTTCAATCGCAGACGATTGGTCTTCCCCATTCCACTGCTCCTTGCCCTATCCTAATAATGCCGAGAGCCTGGCTAGGAAGCGACAAATATCAATTTTTAAGTCATTGGTTTGACTCGACCAGGGTTCTAACCCACGATCTTCCAGAATGGAAGACGGATGCTCTAACTCATTCGGCCATCCAGTATGACCTTAGATGTTACTAGGACGTAAAACTACAACAAACCTGCATATAGCGGAGTTTGGTGACAGCTCCATCTAAGCGTTCCTGAGGAGTTGCTTTGTCCGGATTCAGTCTGACCATCTTCTCGTACAGGTCCTTCCGCATAACCTTGTTCTTCACCTCACTCTCAAGGAATGTTCTTGAAAAGAAGAGGGAAAAAAAGAAGAAAAAAAGTTATTTTTTAAATCACAAATCTTTTAGGAGTTATTTCAAGTTTTCAACATTTCCACTGTTTTTTTTTACAGTGGTCCCCTCTTAAACGACCGACCATCCCTACTGCAGAGAGATGATTGGTGGGGTTTTACATCCTGGCAACATCTAAGGTTATATCAGGACGGCGGGACTGTAGAGAGAATGTGGTCGCAGAAAGGAGGTGGTCGCTGGTGAATTATGCTTAGGGTTAGCGTAAGAGGGAGTGAAACATTTAAATATCATATAATCATACTTTTTGGTTAAAAATAACACATTAAGCAATTAAAACATCAGATCATCACACTGGTTTTAGAATGTCGATTTAAATACCATATCATCATACTTGTTGGGTTTTTAAATAATGGTCCCGTAAAGGAGAAAAGGGTGGAAACAAACTGTGGTTGTTGGTCGCGCTAGGCGGGTGGTTGTTGGTGAGGGTAATTTGTAGTTAGAATATGTTGATGCATTGGAACTCTGGCCGTATATGGTGGGTGGTCGTTGTTCAGGGAGGTCGTTTATGAGTGTCCACTGTCACAAGTCAGTGGCCGTCCTTAGATGTTGCTAGGCTATGAAACAACAACATCAAACAACAACCTATGTGCATGCATTATACCCTCCTGGACCGCAATCAAGGAACGCCTCAGAATCGACTCTGAGACGGCTCAGCGGCGTCTTTTTTTTTGCCTGTTTGCATTTAACGTGCACCTCAGAGTTGACTTGGAGATATCACACTTTTCAAGTAGGAGTAAAAACGCCTCCAAAATGACCGTATGTCTATGTGTCAGCCAATCAGAGCTGTTCTTTCAATTGCAAATGGCTGCAGGAAATGCACGCTATGGAGGCTGCCATTTTCGAGGCACCTGATAGATAAATGCCTTCAGACTAGCGCGATGTTCTGAATTTCTCCAAGGTGCCTCCAAGGCGCACACTTGAACACGGAGGTTATGATGTTTGTTATGGGGGAGGTGTTGTGAGAGTGCAGAGGTCAGGAGCGAGGTTGTCAAAGGAGAGGAAAGTTTATTTTATTTAACGACTCCTCTGGAGCGCATTGATTATTTTTTTATTATCGGCCATTGGACCTCCAACATGTGGTCATTCTAAAATATTTCTTTGAGGGGAAAACTGCTGACGGCACATAGGCTACTCTTTCCGATAAGCAGCATGGAGCCTTTTATATGCACTTTCCCACAGACAGGACAGCACATACCACAGCCTTTGATGAACCAGTTGTGGACCACTGGTTGGAATGGAAAATAGCCCAAACTGCAAATGGGTCCACTGAGCAGGATCGATAGGATGACCGACACCATCACAGGTGGAGACTGTACTGCCTGAGCTACGTCCCGCTCCCTGGAGAGAGGTAGTCATGCATGGTTGCTCACACCTGATAAAGCTCTCTACCCAACCCCTACTCCTGGGTGGGGGTGGGTTTGGGGTAGATGTGGGGGGGGGGGATTGTGTCTCTAATCCCACTCCAGCCTGAGTCGAGTCAAACCAATGACTTACAAAATTGATACTTATCACTTCCTAGCCAGGCACTCGTCATTATTAGGATAGGGCAAGGACTGGTTAGCTCAATGTCAGGTGGGTGTAACTGAGTGGGATATCAGGTCATGGTGCTGGTGACCTGCTCTCTCAGTGGGGCAGCACTATAATGTTGTCATGAGTGCGCACTGTCACAAGTCGGTCCTCGTCCTGATATGACCTTGGATTAAGCACTGACAGCAGGAGTTAATCAGAGAACGCACACTTCTCAATTTGTATAAAAAGCTAGATTAAACCCTGATAGGCGAGATTAATGAGATGATGCGCGACTGCTAATTTAAAAACACGCAATCTGATTGGTCACTGTCATTGGTTACTAGATGCTTTTTGGAACAGATACCACTTTCTCGCTAATCATAATAATCACCAAGGGTGGTCAGAACGAGAATCAAATCGCTCCACTCTAACTAACTGAGTCGCCAGACTGTCCGCTTGGACCGTGGTCTAAATAAAGCCTTCGAGAAGAGTCGGTTTGACGGCCACAGGCCGCGGTCCTCAGACATGCGACTCGGTTAGAGCGACACAAATTTGATTTGCTGGATGATTCAGAGTTAATCAGACACAACTGTCTCACCTGGTGCCCATCTTGATGTCCATCACTGCAGGGTCATGGAAACGCTGGAGAAGGTCCTCAATCTCTATGAAGTCTGAAGGCGGTCGTCAAGGAAACTGTTTGATTGATTGCTTGATAATGGTTTAATAGCATATCAGCAGCAAGGGACATACATATTCATAGCGAAAAGTTAGTGGCATTTACCATATTCTTGCGGGTTAACGCCCCCCCTCCTGCTTGTCCAATATTTCGTAAAAACCCACCCCTTAAACACCCATGTGGGGTTAAACGCCAAACCCCACTTCAATGATTTGCCAATTTAAATGCCATGGGCGTTAACTCGCGAGAATACGATATTCTGTCAACTTTGTTTCACAAAAAAGATTGTTAATCTGGAAATTGCAAAGAGTATTTATTATAATGTAGTGCTGAGAAAAAACACCTGGGCCTATATGCATGGAGCGGTGTTAGCGAGCCAAACCGCGGGTAGGGCGGGATTTCTGGTTTAGCGCCGAAAAGTTGCTATGCATGGAGCAGTGGTAGGCCTAACACCACGAGTTTAAAGTCGGAGAGTCTACCCCCACCCCATAGCAGGTTTACAGCGGTGTTAGTGTTAGGTTCGTGTCAGGATGGAGCCCAAATCTATTCAATGCTATCATATTTAACAGAATTACATACTCAATAAGTGAAATTTGATCAAATTAACCCTAAATTCGAACCAATATAAACGCTGCCGCCGCATTGGCGGCGTTATTCATATTGTCGAATCGACGAATGTAAAGTAAACAAATCGCTGCCGCCGCATCGACATCCAAACTGTCGAACGTCAACTAGACATGGCCGCTGCCGCCGCATCGGCGGCAATATATTAAGGCCAAATCTATTCAATGCTGTCATATTTAACAGAATTACGTACGCTATAAGTGAAATTTTATCAATTTAACCCTAAATTCGAACCGATGTTAACGCCGCCGCCGCATTGGCGGCGTTATTCATATTGTCGAATCGAGGGATTTCCCAAATCTATAAATAACTTCAGGTTTAGCTAACACGAACCGTTTAAGCACCCATGCATATGGCGTGACATAGTTCTCGACGCTGCCGATAACCGGTGGTAGCTACTCGGTGTTAGAGGGATAACACCACACGCCGCTAACACTGCTCCATGCATGCGGACCCTGGTGGCTTGCTGATTTCAAGATGCGTAATCAGATGAAAGTATTAAATTTTCTAAAGTAAAACATATGGAGATGAAAGTGGTCTCTCGCAAAACAAATGAAAATCTAAGGTGACATTTTTTTCTTCTTTTTTTTTCTTGAAGATTTATACTGCCTATAATGGATAAGTCTGATTAGACTTGTTTTCACTAATATACAGTTTGTCGACAGAAAGCCCGAGCCTACACTTTTACCGACCCAAGGGATTTTTTACCTCCCACACCACATAGACATGGTATGAGAGAAACCGGCCTTTGATGACGCTGTAAGTTATACACAGCGGTGGAAATCCAAATTGGCAGAGGTGGGGGCAGAGGGAATCGAACCACCGACCTTTAGATTAGGAGTCCGACCTCGAAAAAAAGTCAGACACTCTAACCACTCTGCCACAGAGAACACCACATAACTTTTTTATATTTATACTTGAGAAAACTTATGACTACTGACTACTATGTTTAAGTTCTTTCCATTGGTATGTGTTCCACTGAGATAGCATGCTGTCTTTCTTGTCAGCCTATAGTGAAAGTTATGCATTAGATAAGCATAAGGAGGATGGGGGACCAGGAAGTTTAAACATTTTTTATATTTATACCTTAGAAAATTATGACTACTGACTACTATGTTTAAGTTCTTTCCATTGTCATGTGTTCCACTGAGATAGCATGCTGTCTTGTCAGCCTATCGTTAAAGTTATGCATTAGATAAGCGTAAGGAGGATTGGGGACCAGGAAGTTTAAACCTTTTTTATATTTATACCTTAGAAAATTATGACTACTGACTACTATGTTTAAGTTCTTTCCATTGTCATGTGTTCCACTGAGATAGCATGCTGTCTTGTCAGCATATCGTTAAAGTTATGAATTAGATAAGTGTAAGGAGGATGGGGGACCAGGAAGTTTCAACCAGCATTTTACAGCAAACATTCAGTCTTGTCAGGCTAGTTAAATATATGCATTAGATGAATGTAAGGAGGAGGGGGACCAGGAAGTTTAAACTTTTTTTATATTTATATTTGAGAAAATTATGACTACTGACTACTATGTTTAAGTTCTTTCCATTGGTATGTGTTCCACTGAGATAGCATGCTGTCTTGTCAGCCTATTGTGAAAGTTATGCATTAGATAAGTGTAAGGAGGATGGGGGACCAGGAAGTTTCAACCAGCATGTTACAGCAAACATTCAGTCTTGTCAGCCAAGTTAAATATATGCATTAGATGAATGTAAGGAGGAGTGGGGACCAGGAAGCTTTAGCCACCATCCACTCTATTCACCCTATTCACGTGCGACCTAATTAGGCATCACAATGAGGTTGAGTAAGCGTCGGTATTGGAAATGGCCATAAGACACTGCTGTGTGCCGATGTGTATGAACTACTACAAAAATTAAAGGAGTAAAATTTGAAGATATTAACTTTTGAAACTATCATAATCATTTTTGCTTACCTTTTTTCTACTTATTGGGCAATTTTCATGAAGATTGAGTGATGATCAGATGCATTTCAGTAGGCAATGTCAACAAAGTCACTCACCTTGGCTGCCAATCTTTTCTTAAATTCAAAATTGCATAACTTTCTTAATATAGACATATTAAACAAATATATTTTAACACTTTTAAAGCTTTTATTAATTTGTAATTACTAAGACTAGTTAAGATTATTTAACTGTGTTGCACAGATAACTATGCTGACAGTCCTGCATTACATGATACCACCATAACTATGGAGACTTGAAGTTGACAGTCACATTGTAGTTAAAGAATGGGAAAAATCACCATGCAAGGGTCACCCAATCTTCGTGAAAATTGGCCAATAGATAGAAAACAGGTATGCAAAGATGAATATGTTACTTTAAAAAATGAATACCCTCAAATTTGAGTGATTTCGAGAGGTTTTGGTTGACAAAAAAGTATTCACATGACTTTTCATACAGCGGCGCCTGGCAGACACGTAAGTGCCCTCGGTCTGGTTTCAACATGGACGCGGCGTGAATAGAGTGAATAGCAGACATTCGGTCTTCTCAGCCTGGTTAAAACGACACATTAGTCAGGAGAGGGAGGGGGACCAGGACAGGAAGTTATAGCCAGCATTTTGCAGCAAATATTCAGTCTTGTCGCCCTAGTTGAAGTCATGCATTAGTCCAGTGAAAGGAAGATTGGGGACCAGGAAGTCTCAACCAGCATTTTGTAGACAAGGGAAACAGAAAATAATTCTCGACCCAGTTGAAGCAATACATTTAAACTGCATAGTCTGATGAAAATATCAAATTTTCAAAACCAAAACAATTATCTAGATTTAATTCTACATATCAAACTTAGATACTGATGCACTTATTAAACATTTGGTGCCACCTAGAACGGAATACTGCGGCAAGTGAATAAAACCTGTTCCAGCAGAAGCCTATGGTGTCAAAGTTTTGGCGTGCTTGCCAAAATTAATTTATCATGGTTGCACTTGAAAGACGTTAGCCATTTAAAATAAAAGTTACTTCAAACTAAAGTAAGGTAGATTATAGCGATCAACCTCATATAGTTATCCCAGAAAATGACAGAAACTCAAAACCATCGGACTATGCAAGTTTACGTCCAATATAAAATAAATGCAAAATGGGGGGGGGAGGCAGTGGCTGTTGCACCTGTATTTCCACATATCAACAGGTAAGAACTCAGGTAAGGAGGAGACTGGAGGTTTCTTATGATTCTCAGTTTACCTGTGTGTGTGCAAGGTGGGGGGGGTGAGTTCCCGTACTCGTCACCAGACCGGATGGCCGAATGAGTTGGGCGTCCATCTCCTATTTTGGTAGATCGTGGTCGAGTCAAACCGATGACGTAAGAATTTATACTTGTTGATTCCTAGCCAGGCGCTCGGCATTAATAGGATAGGGCAAGGACTGGTTAGCTCAGGGTCAGGATAATGTGACTGAGTGAGATATCGGGTCATGGTGCTAGCAGCCTGGTCTACCAATGGGGCAGCACAGCACTATAAAGTCACCATGAGTGTATGAACTGTCACAAGTCGGTACCCGTCCTGATATGACTTTAGATGTTGCTGGGACGTAAAACTCCAACAATCAACCAATCTCGTACGTGCCTTAACAGGTAAACTTTGTTAGACAGTCTAAAGGTACAGGTGAGAAAGTTAATTAGTTATGCTAAATTTGGCAGCATGGGTGACCTAGCGGTCAAGACGCTAACAAGTGCAAATTAAATGAACATCTGGGTTTGAATAGCAGTGAAAGTATGTATTTGTCAGATATATATATCACGTGACTCGAGATGTAGAAAGCCAGGGCGGATGTGGGCCTAGTACAGAGCGAATAAAGATCAGAAATTAAAAAAAAAGATTTTTATGGTTGTCTATTTATTCATTGATTAAGCCCGACAATTTTTTTTTCCTTGAAGGTTTATACTGCCTATCATGGATAAATCTGAATACACTTGTTTTCACCATTAGACAGTTTGTCGATAGAGAGCCCGAGCCTACACTTTTACCGACCCAAGGGATTTTTAACCTCCCACACTACATAGACATGGTATGAGAGCAACCGGCCTTTGATGACGCTGTAAGTTATACACAGCGGTGGAAATCCAAATTGGCAGAGGTGGGGGCACAGGGAATCGAACCACCGACATTCAGATCAGAAGTCTGACCTAGAAAAAAGTCAGACACTCTAACCACTCCGCCACAGAGAACACCACGGACAATTGGGTCTTCCTCATTTCACTGTTCCATGTCATAGTCTAGTAGTGGCAAAATGGCAGGCTAGGTGGTGGCAAGTATTCATGCTTAAATCATTCCATTGACTCGGACTGGATTCGAACCCCACGACCTGCCACACAGGGAGTGGGTGCCAGGTCAATTAGCTACTTGATCTGAATAATGTTGTTTTGTTGGTTGTTGTTTTACATCCTAGCAACATCTATGGTCATATCAGGATGGGTACCGACTTGTGACAGTGCACACTCATGATGACTTTATAGTGCTGCCCCACTGGAAGACCAGGCCACCAGCACCATGACCTGATATCCCACTCAGTCACATTATCCTGACACTGAGCCAACCAGTCCTTGCCCTATCCTAATAATGCCGAACGCCAGGCTAGGAAGCAACAAGTATCAATTTTTAAGTCATTGGTTTGACTCGACCCGCGTTCGACCCCCACGACCCCACGCTCTACCACCACGGGAGACGGACGCTCAAACTCATTCAGCCATCCCGTCTGGTCTGATCTGAATGAAGCTGAATTAAAGTGAGGTATGAAGATTACTCGGTGTTCTTCTATTTCACTGCTAGCGGAGCAAGAAGGAGTACCTCACACTAATCAAATTATCTAAATTAAAGGGATGCTATATATGTCGGTCTGGTGCTTTTATCAGAAGAGTGGATACAGTCGTTGCTGTACTGGACTTCGCGGTGGAAAGTAGGCACAACATCCTTGACTTCCTCCTGCATGAGAGCCTTGTAGGTTACCATCTCCATGTTCTCCTTCGCCAGCCGCTTCTTCCAGATAGTGTTGGGCCCAGCCGGCGCAAACGCGCCTGCGAAAAATTACAACAAGCGAAAAACAAATGAGATGACACAATGTTTTTTTTTAAAAAGAAGATATTTTGGGGTTCGTTAATTGATTAAGCAGGGGAAATTTCACTCGCAGACATTCGGTCTTCCTCATTCCACCATTGTTGGCACTATCCTAGTAATGCAGAGTGCCAGGCTAGATTGTGACAAGTATAAATTTTATGTCATTTGTTTTTTTAATTATAGCCTACTAAAATGGGAAGTGGGTGCTCAACCCATTTGGCCATCCTGTCTGATTGATTTAAACATATTTTTTTATTTGTTAAATAATGTATTCACAAAGGAAACAAGTACTTTAGTACTTAGTACAAAAGGGTCTTCTATAGACTACATCACGGTTCCAGCAGCGCGGTGCATTGTGGGATGCATCAGAGCAAACCCCCCCCCCCCCCCAAAAGCACATGGCTAATGTTAAGACACTGGGTGCAGCTATGAAATGTGTTAGTTTCAGCTCATCTCAGCTCTTGTTTGAAATATAGAATACCAACTAAAAAAATATATATAATAAATTAAGATATTAATCTTTTATCCAGCATTGCATTTACATCAATATAATCAGCACATTTTATGCCATGTGCATTTAGATTTAGAATGATCTAGGCACTCAGACTAGTGTTAGAGCCATAGCTAGAGTACTCAATGCATTGTCAATGGCAGTGAGCAATCTCCATACAGAAAAAGTAAAATATTGATAAAACTACACCACCGAGAGACAAACCGCTTGGAACACTTATAGAAAACATGTTTAACAAAAAGATTATATTAAATTGATACGGTTAGGGTTTTGGATTTCTATTATTTTTGAATAAAACCAACGTTTTTCACTGCGCGCATTGGCAAACTCAATGGCCGTATGCCTTTGCTTTGCTCCCAACGCCGTTTTCAGTGCATGCGCAGTCGGAACCGTGATGTAGTCTATAGTCCGATGTATCAATATGCAGAGTATAATTAGATTGACATATATAATACTAGATTTAACCTGAGCCCAGCATGGGTTAAAGCTAAGATTCCTTATACGTGGTATGCGGCATGCGAATGCGAATAAAAATCGAGAAGCATGTAAATGAATAGTGGTGCTTCCATACGTCCGAATGCGAATGCGGCAAATGGATCGACCCATGGACCGATTGGTGCGGCATGCGAATGCGAATACTATTGCGTTTGCCATAGAAAACAATACTGTTCCTTCACAAATTTGGAGGAAAAACCCCAACAAATGTTGGGGGTTGGCATATATCTACGCCACATATACGACATTCGCATGCCATATGCCGCATACCGCATATAAGGAATCTTATCTTAAAGCTAGACTCCGCATCAATCCCTGGACTAATATTGCGTTGAACTGTCATTATATATTCATGGTCTCTGACTATATTCAGAGACCGTGTATATATATCTACGTTCTCTGCTATATTCCGGAGTCGTGCACGGTCCTGTTTCAATATAGTGCCGCCATCTGGTGAAGTCCATCTGTACCATTATCGGTAAACCATATCGGTGATGCTATCCAATGGTGGAGTTAACAACACTTGCGGTTACATGACTCAAAATGGATGCCATTCTGGTTGAAGTGACCAAAGTTAGTAAAAAAACATCAGTGGAGTATGATGATGCGCGTTGGCAGTGCCGATTAACAGAGGACTAGTGATCAGAACGACCCTAAAACCTACCCACCGTTAGTTATTATATATATAATAATTAAGTGTGGTTATTATGAATCTGATCATTTGGCACTATGGATGACTTTGCAACCAGTTTCCTCCAGTTGTCCCTGTTCTCCATTTTCAAATAGGTAGATACAATAGTTTAGAAAATACCCACACCTTCACAGGTGGACACTGCTGCCTGAGCTACGTCCCGCTCCCCCATTGTGTTTCGGCATTCATAATTTTTCGGATTTCAAAATAAAGGTTGGATGGTTGGTAGTTGGAGTGCCATGAGTGCACACTGTCACAGGCTGCAGGATTTCAGATTTCATTGGAAACACTTTTTGGGTTCCGTGCCTGGTACTCATGGGTAACTGTTTTTCGGTTCTGTAAAATTGGTGATAGGTACCCATTCTTGAAACAGTTAATTAAATTAAGTAGGAGTATATTTTGAACACACCTGTGCAGAAATTATACATGTACCTTTAATCATCTACAATGTAATGAAAACAACCATCTGTAGCATTTAATTAAAACAAATTATTATAAATTGCCTTGCTTTTGTTTAATATCATGGGAAACACAATTTTTGTTCCGTAGTTTCCCTAGCACGATAACGACACGTTACCGGTAACGATCGTTACCGTGAAATCCTACAGCCTGTGTCAAAAATCGGTACCCGTCTTGATATATATAATAATAATAATAATAATAATATATTTATTTCCACATGATCAATGTACACACAAGTTGATATTTATATCAGTAATTTTTTCACATGAAAAAGGAGAAAGCAGAAGTGCAATACTTATGAGGTGCTTTCCCCATTTTAAAAATAGCACAGATACATTGCTTATACCATAGAAATAATAAATAGAAAAATACAAGTTAAAAGCATATCAACATTATCCTCAATACTGTAAATTACATCTCAATATTTATGTACTAGACTACTATGTGTTTTCCCTCTGATAAAGCTTAAATATTTTCTTTTTATACATTCGTTGAAACATATAAATGTTTTTTGAACATTTGATATTATCGTCAAGTGAATTCCATATTTGTATACCACATATATGACCTTGGATGTTGCTAGGACATAAAACAACAAAGAAACAAGACAAATAAACTTCATGCACACCTCTGATATGACTAAATAATGCAAACTTTTACCCGTCACACCTACCTGAGTGACCAGAAAGCTGAATCCACGCATTCTTCCTGTTTTTGATGAGGGCGTCGCTGGCTGGGGCCGTCAGGTCCAGCGCGTTCTGAAGGAAATTAATTCAAAATCATAACAAAACCACAATAAAATTATACCTTTTTCCGCAGAGCATGCGCAATGACTTGCTGGGTCATTCTGAGAAACTGTGCACCATTTTTTTTGCGACATGGAAACCAAAAGTGAAAATATTATAAATAATACCAGAATTCATATTTATATGATTCTGTTTGTTTGTTGTTGTACGTCCTAGCAACATCTAAGATCATATCAGGACGGGTACCCACTTGTGACAGTCAAGCTTGCCAAAACGAATTTTCCACGCTTGCAATCAAAATATCTCAAAAGTTTACCATCTAAAATAAAAGTAACTTTGAACTAATGTAAAGTAGATACTAGAGATCGATTTAATATATTTATCTCAGAAAAAATACAGAAATTCAAAACCATCGGACTGTGCAACTTTAACACACAGTCAACAATAACTATTTAACTTATTACCTACAAAAAGAATGCAAACTCATAACAATGTAACATGGAAACCAAATATGTGGTACACAGTTTCCGAGAACGACTCTGCTACATTAGTTTGTTTGGGTGTAAATTCCATCAGAGGGTGGTATGGTGGTGGAAATCCTCTGTGAGACCTTTTCCATAGAATTTCCACCCGTATGTCTTGCCACTGCCATCAAAGGGGTGTTGGTGGTGGAAATCCTCTATAAAGACCTTTTCTCGGAAAGCCTGCTTTCAACAGTAACGTTAATTATTGCCACTGCCATCAGAGGGGGCAGTGGAAATCGTCTATAACAGTAAAAGCCCTTTTCCACATTATACTGCACAGTGAGCTGCTACACACATTAGTTCCTCCAACCGCCATTAGAGGGTAGCTTGGCAGTGGAAATCGTCTATAACAGTAAAAGCCCAGTCAGTACTCGTCCTGATATGACCATAGATGGTGCTAGGATGTAAAACCCCAACATACAAACAAACAAACTGTCACAAATCGATAACTGTCCTGATATGACTGTAGATATTGGTAAGCTGGTTGTTTGTTGTTGTTTTACGTCCTAGCAGCATTTAAGGTCATATTAGGATGGGTACCGACTTGTGACAGTGTGGACTCATAGCGACTTTATAGTGCTGCCCCACTGGGAGACCAGGCAGACAGTCCCATGACCTGATATCCCACTCAGTCACATTATCCTGACACTGAGCCAACTAGTCCTTACCCTATCCTAATAATGCCGAGCGCCTGGCTAGGAAGGGACAAGTATAAATTTTTACGTCATTGGTTTGACTCAACCAGGGTTCGAATCCACGATCCCATGGTCTACCAACACGGGAGACACTCTAACTCATGTAAATGTAGATAATATCGTATATAGGAATGTATATTAGTACATATATCATATATTTACATAAATTAAATTAAATTAATAAAATGAAGTTATTTTGTCAACACACACAAAACATTTTAGTTTTTTATCTAATGCAAATTTCCTGATAAATGTGGGGACACATTGAGAGACGTAATGTATAATAACACAATACTCTGCATCGCAGAACAGTAACGCTTGGATGATGATGAGGCTTGGTTTTATTGCTTTGTTGGAGGGTATGCGTGTACGTGATGTGAGAGGGGAGCGGGACGTAGCTCAGGCAGTAGAGTGTCCACCTGTGAAGGTGTCGGTCATCCTATCGATCCTGCTCCGTGGACACATTTGCAGTTTGGGTTATTTTCTGTTCCAACCAGTGGTCCACAACTGGTTCATCAAATGCTATGGTATGTGCTGTCCTGTCTGTGGGGAAGTGCATATAAAAGAATCCTTGCTGCTTATCGGAAAGAGTAGCCTAAGTGGCTGCAGCGGGTTTCCTCTAAAGAAATATGTCAGAATGACCATATGTTTGACGTCCAATAGCCGATGATTAAAATCAATGTGCTCTAGAGGCGTCGTTAAATAAAACAAACTTTTGTGATGTGAGAGAGTAAATTGATCACATAGCTGAGGACATTTATGTAAACAGTGACGTGATTGGCCAGATCCAGGGTGCGGCAGGTGGGTGATCCCAATTTGCAGATGGGGGTGGGCAGGTTAAAACTTAGATAAAAGATTCACCCCTATGTAGAGTAAGGGTGAGTGAACCTCAAAAATCAACCGGAATGGACCGACTTTAAATGGTCCATTTAGGGAGGTGGTTGGCTTAGGGAGTTTTTTAAAATCGTTACAATGGTATTGTATGGGCGATCGTTTGGGACCCAAATAAAGCGATCGATATAGGTGTGTGGTTGATCTGTGGAGGTGTTCAGTTTGAGAGGTTTTACTGTATACTTATTTACTACTCTGTGCATCCTGACTATCATGATCCGACAGGTGGCGCCCCCACCGGCCTCCTCCGTCCCTAGTGGATGCGCTCCCATGTTCATTCGCGCCAGAGAATTTGTTCTTATACGTCTGTGTGTGTGTATGTATGTCTGCGTGAGTGTGTGTATGTGTGTGTGTGAGTGTGTGTACGAGTGTGGGAGAGATATTTCACTTGTTCTCTATGAAGATTGTTCATAGCCTTTGAGTTTGCAGTGTGACAGTGTGTCGTCCTGCAGCCAAAAGGCGCGCGCACTGACCTAGATACCTGTGCTGACGTCACTTTAAATAGGTCTATTAGTATACGCTGATAGTGCTGTGGCATTTTAACAAAGTATTGGTATACGCTGATAGTGCTGCGGCATTTGTACAAAGTATTAGTATACGCTGATAGTGCTGCAGCCTTTGAGCAAAGTATTAGTATACACTGATAGTGATGTGGCATTTGAACAAAGTATTGGTATACGCTGATAGTGCTGCAGCATTTGTACAAAGTATTAGTATATGCTGATAGTGCTGCGGCATTTGAGCAAAGTATTAGTATACGCTGATAGTGATGTGGCATTTGAACAAAGTATTGGTATACGCTGATAGTGCTGCGGCATTTGAGCAAAGTATTAGCATATGCTGATAGTGCTGCGGCATTTGAGCAAAGTATTAGTATACACTGATAGTGATGTGGCGTTTGAACAAAGTATCGGTATATGCTGATAGTGCTGCGGCATTTGAACAAAGTATTTGTATATGCTGATAGCGATGCAGCGTTTGAGCAACGTATTAGTATCTGTTGATAGTGCTGCGGGATTGCAGTAGAGTAAAATTTGTGGAAATCCGCGAAATCGCAGAGATCTTTTTTCATCCCTGAATAACGAGATCAAAATAAAATAATAAAAGCGAAGTTTCAGCTAGTGTGCATGCTGGCACCCCCCTCCCCCCCACCCCAGTGTAAAGATTTCAAATTCCCCCCTGATTCAAGTTTCCCCCCAGGAACTTGAAAACGTTTTCAAATTCATCCCAGGGGAATTTGAAAACGTTTTCAAGTTCCCTCCCTCGTTTTAACTTTTCCTCCCCCCCCCATTTTGGGGGAATTTTCTTTATTTTTTAAATATTCTTTTAATTTTTCATGACAAATATAATAATACACAGAGAATAGCATAATGGAAATTATTACTTGTACAACAAAACATATTTCACCCCAAATGACACAAAAAGTCTCCAAGATGGCTAAGGAAAAAAAAAAAAATTCCCAGAGCGGGGAATTTGAAAATAGGGGGAGGAATCTGAAAACTGTTTTTAATTTCCCCCCTGGGAATCTGAAAACGTTTTTAATTTCCCTCCGGGGAAATTAAAAACGTTTTCAGATTCCCAGGGGGAACTTGGAAAGGGGGGAAATTGAAATCGTTACACCGGGGAGGGGACCAGGGGGTGCAACCCACTCTAGAACTTATTACATGCGATAACGGGTTTATCACTATCCGTATAAATAATACATCATAGCATGGAAATTATGAAGCAATAAAACCCGATAAATCTATGTTCTTTAGTTAAAGCTGCATAGTCCGATGATATATCAAATTGTCAAAATGAAACCAATTCTCTAGATTTGATATTTCATATCTAACTTAGATACTGATGCACTTATTAAGCATTTGTTTCTGCGTAGAAGGCAATACTGAGTCAATTTAACAGAACCTGTTACTGCAGAAGTCTATGGTGTCAGAGTTTTGGCATGCTTGCCAAAACTAATGTTCCATGTTTGCACTCAAAATATCTCAAAGGTTTACCATTTAAAATAAAAGTAACTTTGAACTAATGTAAAGTAGATACTAGTGATCGATGTAATATATTTATCTCAGAAAAAATATAGAAATTCAAAACCATCGGACTATGCAACTTTAAATACCATATTGTTTGTGATTTAAAAATTAAAGCTGCAAAGTCCGACAAATAAGTGTTCACACTTCCTGTTTACCATTTCGCTATTTCGTAAGCAAAGATCTATTTTTTTTTTTTTTTTAAATTAAATATAACATTTTTGGTAAGATAAAGGTTATAGTCCGATGAAAGCATCAAATTTTCTAAACCACAACACTTCACACAAAAAAAGAGAGAAAAAAGATTTCATCCTACATATTTAATGCATTCATTAAATATTTATTTCAGTTTGGTGAGACCTACTCGTGTGTTATTCTGCTATGCTTGAAATTGGCCAGCACTTTTTGCTGTTGTTGGTATGGGCACATTAGTTGTTTAAGCCAAGCACCTGGCTAGGAAGTAACAAGTATAAATTTTTAAGTCATTGGTTTGATTCGACCAGGGTTCGAACCCACTATCTACCAACATGGGAGACAGACGCTCTAACTCATTCAGCCATCCCATCTGGTTATCTTATTAAACATTGTTTTGCTGCATAGAAGAAATATTCAGTCAATTTAACAGAACCTGCTACTGCTGAAGCCTACAGTGTCTACCAATTCAACGCAATTATTTTTTTTAGCAAATTTTCACTTCAAGTATATCCAAATTAATTAATTTATAACCCAAGTTACTTCAAACTAACGTAAAGTAGATTATAACCATGAAGCTAATATATTTATCTATGAAAATATGGGGTAGAAAATAAAACCCATCGAAGTAGACAACTTTAAATTTGCATTATCCAATTAAAACATCACGTTTTCAAAACTAAAACATTTATTATCTAGATTTGATTGTATATATCCAACTTAGATACTGTTGTACTTATTAAACTTTTGTTGCTGCATAGAAGGGCACACTGACGTAATTTAATGGAACCTGTTGTTGCTGCATAGAAGGGCACACTGACCTAATTTAATGGAACCTGTTATTGCTGCAGCCTATGATGTCATAATTGTTGTCCACGCCTACATTATTTCTCTCCATGTTTTTACTTTAAATATATAGAACAAATATAAGTGCCCAAAACTGGGCACCACATATTTGGTTTCCACGTTACGATGTTGATAATTAAGTGTTTGTTTTATTGATAGCAAGTCAAATAATTAGTGTAGCCTCTGTCTATTAGGTATGTTAGCAATTCTCCATGTATTGAATTTATCCCACAAAAGATATCAATATTATAATTGTATGATTTTGCGCTAGAGTGAAAATGTGAAAATTTACACATTGTTCATGTTAGCCCTAACATGGGTCATTCGCAGCGGGACGTGGGGTGGTAGACTCTCAAGCTTCACAACGACCGAACCGCCACCTGCCGATTTATGGACTGATTAACCCCGTTCGGATCGCCCCTGGGGCGACCCCACCACTACCCCAGCACCAACCCTGCCGCCACCTATCGCATTGATTTCGCATCATACAAAACCACCCTGACCGCTCGCACATGACCAACCATCAGTCACCGCTTGGATACGAACCCGCCCACTACAACCAGACTGATTTAAAACTTTTTTCTTGTAAGTCATAACCTTGTCTGCTTAACAGTAATCAATAAAATCTTGTTTGACTATGTTGTATATATTAAAATGAGGTTCTGGATGTCTTTGATTTTCATGTTACACGAGTGATATTAATGTATTGCTCAATTTGTATAAGATCTAATTCAAAAAGTGAAACTCATTTTTTTCAACTCTGACATATGCACAACATGCAAACCTTCATAGGACATTGGATTAAGCTATTATTTGGAAGGATTGTTGCTATTATTTGGAAGGTTTTCACTTTTGGTTTCCATGTCACACTTTGGTGCCCAGTTTTAGAGAATGACCCATATCCAAAAGTTAACCATTTATTATAGCACTTATTTCAGTCTAAAGTAAAGTCGATTAATACGATTAACCTAACATATTCATCAACCAAAAAAATGAACAACAACGGAAACTCAAAACCATCAGTTTATGCAACTTTAAAGCAGCATAATCCGATGAAAACATCAAATTTTCAAAACCAAAACAATTATCTAGATTTGATTCTGCATATCTAACTTCGATAGTGGTGCACTTATTAAACATTTGTCGCCACACAGAAGGGAATACCGAGGCAACTGAATAGAACCTATTACTGCAGAAGCTAATGGCGTCAGAATTTTGGTGTGCTTGCCAAAATTACCTTTCAATGGTTGCGCTTCAAATATCCCCAAATTTAGCCATTTAAAATAAAAGTTACTTCAAGCTAAAAGTAAGGTAGATTATACCGATCAATCTAATATGTTTATTTCCGAAAATGACAGAAACTTAAAACAATCGGACTATGCAACTTTAATAAAGACTTCTTTTAGCGGTTAATTTGACTAAATAATTAAAATGGAGGATACCGGAAATTAAATACCAAGGACGGCTGCCTTTTTATGAATGCATCACTTGCTGGCACTGCCAGGTTCAGAGCTCCCTGCGGAAAGAAATAAAGACCGTTAAAGAAAATAAAATAAACATAAACAGCATGAGTATTGAACTAGAGCACAGAATAAATGTGCTATGTTCAGCGGCGACTTTATAGTGCTGCCCCCTGGGAGACCAGGCCTGAAATAAAATGTATGTTCTTCCACCCCCGCCTTCTCTCTCTTCTTCCATTGCGTTTGTTTGTTGTTGTTTTACGTCCTAGCAACATCTAAGGTCATATCAGAACGGGTATCGACTTGTGACAGTGCCCGCTCATGGCAACTTTATAGTGCTGCCCCAGTGGGAGACCAGGCTGCCATTACCATGACCTGATATGCCACTCAGTCACATTATCCTGACACTGAGCCAACCAGTCCTTGCCCTATCCTAATAATGCCGAGCGCCAGGCTAGGAAGGGACAAGTATAAAATTGTACGTCATTGGTTTGACTCAACCAGGGTTCGAATCCAGGATCCCATGGTCTACCAACACGGGAGACAGACGCTGTAACTCATTCGGCCATCCCGTCTCTTCCGTTGCGTATCGTATATGTGAACTCTGTAGTTCCTTATATGAATATAAACATTAGTCTGTGTTCACATTCCTTCTCAGTAACACATCCCTTCCCATTTATGTTGTAGACTGAATCAGGATTCCTTTCAAAAGCGTGAAAGGTAAATATATCCCATTCCTAATTGATGAGTTTCAGTAGATAATTTTATTTGCATATTTTCTTTTTACAAATATCTTTTCCTTACAATAAAAACAGATTATTTCAAATAAATACTTCTGATATGGATCACCAGACTGATACATAGAATACATATCTAATTACAATCTCACCCCCCAAAAAAGGAATATATATATGAGCCTGTCTCAAAAGGTGATAACTCTTCTTTTTTGTGTCCATTGTAATGATTGACACAAAACACAGAAACGGTTACACTGAAAACACAAGGACATTTGCTTCAAATCAATATGTATTCTATTGGGATTATGAGACACCATGTAAAAAACTAATCAGTTTATCCTGTGCAAATGCATAAGCAGATACTATGTTGATCGTTACAATGTACAAAGTTTTGTCCCATATTGCTTAGCACCTTTTGAGACAGTCTCAAATATTTTTTTCTTACAATAAAAACAGATTATTTCAAATAAATACTTGTGATTTGGATCACCAGATTGATACATATCTAATTACAATCTCACCCTAAAAAAAAAGGAGAATAAATGTAAACTGGTAAACAGAATAACAAGAGACTGGAGTGGTTGAGAAGAGTATATATTCTCTGGCGGGAATATGTTAATTGCCCACCTAAAATTTAAAATCTGACCATCCGAGCGGGTCTGGCAGCGGTAGTGACCAGACGCAGCTGGTAACTGGGTGGCCAGGAGCCACTCACAGGTGGCACCCTAGTGGCGGAGGCAGGAACTAAACCCATGTGGAGTAGTACAGTAGGTAATAACTAAGTCCTATGACAGTAGTACAGTAGGTAATAACTAATATAGAGAGAACTGATAAGTGATTGTGTCCTTGTTTATATTCCCATAATAGATTATAGAGCACATATATATATACACACACATTGGTGCTATTATTTACCCAGGTGTTTGGGTGGGCGGTACTTATAAATGATATTTATGTCAGTTTTTAATTTAATTGAGTTTGACAATAAATTGGGGTCAATGAGTGATGGGATGGGCCTTCGGTGTCATTGCTAGGGGTGCGATATATAAAAGATTCACCTCTGACTCTGTTCAGAGGTGAATTACAACCCTATGTAAAAGTTGGAGAAAATCTGTCTCACTGTTGATGGTCTTAGTTTGGCATTCCTACCTTATGTTGATTAAAATCCAATAGCTACAATCCGATTGTATATATTTTCCCTCAACATATACCCCTCAATGTTCAAATCACATAATATAAAGGCATAATGACAAAATATCAGTTTGAATTGATAAGAGTCCATGAAGTAAATTCACCGTGTTTGAATGAACTGGTTCATCACTTGACTACCTCAGCCAACACAAATGACTGCTTCCTGACCGACATTGGATTATTACCCAGGAACCTCTCAACTTCCTGCCAATGGCTGCCATGTGGATATGTGGGCTCTGTCAATTCAAACTTTAAAGTTCATTTCTCTACTGTATTTAATCGACTAACGACATAAAAAGTTATATGGGTAAACATAACCAGGTATGTGAAGAATATATATTGCTTCTTAGATTAAGAATTGATGTACTTATTTCATCTACCCACATTTTCTCCTCTTTTTCTAATAGGTTGTTCTTTGTCCATACTCAGGCTACTGTAGTATGGGGTGAATCTTTTATCTAGGGGCACCAGACGGGATGTCCGAATGAGTTGAGCATCCATCTCTTGTTTTGAGAGATCGGGGGGGGGGGGGGGCGGGGGGGGATCTGAACGCATGGGTTCATATCATGGTGGAGTCAAACCAATGACTTTAAAATTGATACTTGTCACTTCCTAGCCAGACGCTCGGCATTATTAGTGTAGGAGTCTGTACATGAGCCCCACTACCACGCTGTGGTGGCAGACATTACGCCGCATACCTATGCAGTTACACTGAACTGCGCTAGGTGGCGGCAGGCTAGCCACCGGGCAGACCCCCGACTGGGCTGCCCTCTACTGCGTGTGGCTAGCTCACCCCCCACCCACCTATAGAGGCGATGTGGGACCTGGCGAGTTATGGGGCAGGTTAGTTGACTGTTGACGCCGCGGAGAGCAGAGAGGTTTTGTAATAAACCAGGTTGAAGCATACTGATACTGAATCTTGGCGCTCTTCCGTGAGTGTGTGGCAGACCATGGGCCATCACATTAGGATAGGGCAAGGAATGGTTGGCTCAGTGTCAGGATAATGTGACTGAATGGGATATCAGGTCATGGTGTCAGTGGCCTGATTTCCCAGTGGAGCAGCACTATAAAGTCGCCATGAGTGCACACTATCACAATGCGATACCTGTCCCGATATAACCTTAGATGTTGCCAGGACGTAGAACTCCAACAAACAACAAAACAAACAGCCTGCCAATCCCAGAATCTTTGCACCACCTGGTGTGGCATGCTTGCCAACATTAATTTGGCATGTTTGCACTTCAAATATCTCAAAAGCTAAACATTTAAAATAAACAAAGTTACTTCAAACTAATGTAAGATAGATTATAATGATTAACCTAATATATTTATGGGATGGGGCTGCCCTCTATGGAAGATCTTCTGATCAAAAAGAATCTCCGGTGGACTGGACACCTCATGAGGATGGCATTAGACAGGCTACCAAAAGCAGATCCTCTATTCTCAACTGTCTTCTGGTTACAGAAAGAGAGGGCGCTCTCATCTCCGGTTCAATGATACCATCAAGAGAAACCTGAAGCTGAGAGATATTAAGACCGACTCATGGACATCACTCTCACAGCAGAGAGCTAAATGAAGAGCAGCAGTCAAGTAATGAAAGCAGTCGATGTCGCATCGTGACCGACAGCATGATGATGATGATGAATATATTTATATCAGAAAGTGACAGAAACTCAAAACCATCGGACTGTGCAACTATAAAAATCGCGTAGGAATGACATCGGGTTCCGACATCGCACCGATGCAGGTGTTGACGTCGGACCGATATCGGAATGACATCACGACGCGGGCTGGGTGTACCACATTTCACACACACACACACACACACACACACACACACACACACACACACACACACACACACACACACATGCACACACACACACAAAACGTGTCATGTAAAGTAGGACGGCATATATACACAGGGCGGACCAGACAGGATGGCCGAATGAGTTGAGGTGCATCATGGGATTCGAACCCACGGGTTCGAACCCAGGTCGAGTCAAACCAATGACCTGAAAATTGATACTTTTTGCCTCCAAGACATTAATTGCCTCCTGCATTATTTTGCCTCCCGCTGGACATTAATTGGATAAGGCAAGGACTGGTTGGCTCAGTGTCAGGATAATGTGACTGAGTGGGATATCAGGTCATTGTGCTGATGGCCTTGGTCTCCCAGTGCGGCAGCACTATAAAGTGACTATAAGCGCGCACTGTCACAAGTCGATACCCGTCCTGATATGACCTTAGAGTGTGTTAACGACTTGGAGATTTTACACCATGTCGGTAGCTTTGGCCATATTCATGGCGATATGACCTTAGATGTTGCTGGACATAAAACTCCAACAACCAACCAAACATATACAGAGCGGTGTCCCCATAATATTCAGAATACGAATAAGTAGGTCAGGCGCGAAACCAGTATTTAAAGGGATTAACGCATCATGTCCTCTACACCAAAGACCCTATAGCACTAAGACGGCTCACTCAGCCTGTACTGTGTAATCAAGAGAACAGCCAGCCCACCAGGTGGTGGGTTTTATCATTTTGATAGTGTTATAATGGGTTCTGCGAATGGTGTGTGTGCTTGAGTGTGTGTGTGTGCATGTGCATGTGTCATTGTGCTGTAAGAAGGATGCTGGGGGAATGTGTGTATGGTGGCGGGGGTGGCTGGGGTGGAGGTGCAGGATGGGGGTAGCGGTGGTGGTGGGAGTTCTATAGGAGTAGCAACACACAACCAGCGGGGACCTCCCCCCACCCCCCCCCCCACCTGCTTACATCAGGGACGGGGTCGTGAGGTGTGGTGTGAGAATGCTGGCTGAGATGGGTGAGGAGGGGTGGGGGGGGGGGGGGGGAAGAGGGAGAGGAATTGCGGCGGAGGAGGCGGAGAGGGAGTGCGGGGGAGGAAGAGGGAGTGCGGAGGGGAGGCAAGGGTGGTGTGAGAGCGTCGAGTGAGGTGGGTGAGGAGGGTGAGAGGGAGTGTGGGGGAGGAAGGGGGAGGCGGAGAGGAAGGGGGGAAGGGGAGGAAGGGGTGGAAGGGGGAGGAAGGGGGAGGGAGGAGGAGGGGAGGGAGGTTTGGTGTGAGAGCGTTGGATAAGGCAGATGAGGGAAGGGTGGGGATGGGAGGGGAGGCAGAGAGGAAGGGGGAAGGGGAGTAAGGGGGAGGGGAGGAAGGGGAGGGAGGGGGAGGGGAGGGAGGTGTGGTGTGAGAGCGTTGGGTAAGGTGGATGAGGGAAGGGTGTGGATGGGAGGGGAAGGGGAGGGAAGGGCGGTGAGGCCAGGGGAGGGTGGGACGGAGGGGGGAGGGGGAGGGAGGGCAGAGGGAGGTGGGGACCAGGCATTAGGTGCAACATCAGCCAAATCCAAATGTCAGGCAATCTCTCCTTTTTATATATTTTAAATTCACCCTCTCGCCTTGTATGTGTTTACATGTGAAATACCAGCCAGCAGCCAGGCTGATCAAACCCACCACAAGATGGCACTGCGAAATTTACATTACCATGGGAGAGATAGAGAGTGAGCCGCCTTAGTGTTAAGGGTCTTTGACTGACTACACCGCCGCCCTAACTAGGTCATCAGTTTCCACCTCAATAGACCAGCACCGCAGAGATGGCAATCCCAAGCTACCGTAGGTAAAAGATTCACCCCGTACTTACAGTACATTAACCCTATTTACCTACCTACACTGCCACAAGTGCTATGTTTTCAGACGATACTCGGATATAAAACCCCAACCAATCAACCAATGGTTAAGTGTCAGGATTAAATGAGAGCAGGATATTGTATCATCATGTGACTAGCATTATGGTATTTTCGCCAGGCAGCACTATAAAGCCACCACAAGGGCAGAAGTCGGTAACCATCGAGATTTTTCCTCATGTGATGCTTGGAGACAAAACCCCAATCAATTAATGGCTCAATATTGTATCATGTGCTAATGGTATGGTATTTACACCAGGCAGCACTATGAAGCCACCAATAGCGCACACTTATTACCAGTCACTAACCGTCCGGATACGTCCTCAGATGTTGCCAGGACACAAAACCCCAATCAATCAAGGGTTAAATGCCAGAATAACATGCCAACGAGATATACACATCACATTGCCAACAGTATGGCACTTCCATCAGGCAGTACTATGAAACGAGCATTACAACTCGGGAACTGTCCTGATATGTCCTCAGATGATGCTCATGCATAAAACCCCAATCAATGAATCACTCAACAGTCGTCTGGGAGTGGAGCGTCTGTGACAGCCACTGCAGGCGTTCTGAGAGAAAGCGATGTCTGTAAATAATGGCGAAGACTACCAATTGCACAGCGCCAGTATGACGCCTGGCGGAATTCTCTGGAACTAGACCTAGACTCAAGCCATGTCCAGAACATACAGATTAACTTACAGATCCTCTTCTGGCTGATCTAGGCCCTAATGAGCCTCTAATGTCAGCTCATTATGGCACATTTAAAAAAAAAAAATTGCACACATATGGAAGCCGACAGTGCCCTGAAGTCATATAATTATGGCTGTCCTCTCCAATGTCTATCCAGCTTTCTCTCAAATGCTTCTACCATTGGTTCTTCAACCACTTGGTCTGGGAGACTGTTCCATGGATCTGTCACTTCTATGTGGCAAGACCAGACCGGATGGGCGAATAAGTAGAGCGTCCGTCTCCTGTTTTGGGAGATCGGGAGATCAGAACCCATGAGTTTGTGGGTTCGAATCCTGGTCGAGTCTCAATCAATCAATAGTTCCGTCCTCTAGTCGAGGGTTGGATGCAATGGTTCTCCACTTGTCCCGATGGTGTGCTGTTCTGATAGACTGTGAATAATTCAAGCCTGTCCACTGTGAAATATTTGTAAACCATGATGTTCTTGGTCTCCCTCTCCCTCTGCTGCCATTCACCTTCCCTTCCAACAATGTATGGTATATTGAACTCTGATGAATGATGTGGCCAAAATAAATAAGTTTCTTTGTCTGTATAGTGGCAAACAAGCTTTTCTTATTTAAAATTTTTCTAAGAACTTCTTTGTTGGTGATCTTCTTTGTCCATGATATTTTCATCATCCTTCGATAAGTCCACATCTCAAATGCTGTCGAGTCTAACCAATTGTAAAGTCCACGGCTGGAATCTGTGGTTGTGTAGGCAGGCTATAGTGAAATCAATACTGGCAAAAAGAGAAAGGAAGAGTATAAAGAGTGAAAGAAGAGAGAGAGCCAAGAACTCAGCTTTATTATTTATATGGTACATGGATCCAGTATAGTGTATCACCTGACCACATTCTCCCTATGAGAATCAAGCATTTCTAGCTCTACCAATGAGAATCAAGCATTTCCGGTCCCCATGGTTACAGTGATCTTCCCACCACCACCACACGGTGTGGCTCCCTTGGCCACCACCTGCCCTGAGCTGAGTGTGTGGTGATCCATGACTAACAAGAGGGGGAGGGGGTAGTGGGTAGAGCTCTGAGTGCCCCTTACACACTATCTTACTAGCACCACAATGTCTATTTAGCAATGAATCAAGCACCACCAGCAACTACATAAACATCTATGCACCTGGCCCTATATACCTGTTTCACAAATAGAACATTTGCATTCCCTCACCAATGCATCATTATCGGAATATTTTACACAATGACTTAAAAATTGATACTTGTTACTTCCGAGCCTGGCAACTTTCTCCAACGAAATCATAACATTTCTAAACCAAAACATTAACCTAGATTTGATCCTACATATCCAACTGGAATTCTAGTGCACTCGTTAAACATTTATTGCAACATCTCCCCCCTCCCATGTCCACAAACAAAATATAAACAATTCTTAGTTTCTAAAGGAAAAAAACTGGGCTATATCGCGTCTTGTAATAGATTTCGCTGTCAGTTGACAGAAGTCTAAACACTTCAAAATTGCATTAGGGATGGATTTTGCTATCATTTGACATGGATTGAACAATTTCGTAGTTTCGTGCCAATTTTAAAGTTGCATAGTCCGATGGCTTTGAGTTTCTGTCATTTTCTGAGATAAATATATTAAATTGATCATTATAAGCTACGTTACTTTAGGTTGAAGTAACTTTTAGTTTAAATGGCTAACTTTGGAGATATTTGAAGTGACAACATGCCAAATTAATTTTGGCAAGCACACCAAAACTCTGATGCCATAGGCTTATGCAGTAACAGGTTCTATTAAATTGACTCCCCATGCCCTTCTATGTGACAACAAGTCCTTAATAACTGTACCAGTATCTACGATAAATATGTAGAACCAAATCTAGGTCAGCATTTTGGTTTTGAAAATTTGATGCTTCATCGGACTATGCAACTTTAAGGTCGGCAATGTGAATGTAATTGACAGAACTGATGGAATAGATACCGCTAGCTTTTCGCCATCAATACAGTATAACCCCGTTAAACCAAACTTGAAGGGACCCTAGAAATTTGTTTGGATTAACCGACCATTGGTTTAACCAAGCTTTGGTTTCGACTTTGAGTAAGCGTGTATTGCACATGTAAAGCCCCTGTCACACCTCGCCGGATTGAGGAAACGGAAAGAAAGCGGACAAAGTCCGTTGATATCTGGCAAAGTCCGGTTTCTGTCCGTTGCATATCTGTTGACATCCGGCCTGATCCGTTACAAGTTTTGAACATGCACAAAACTTGGAACGGATGCCACCGGATTGACGCCTACGGTTCTGGTCTGGTTTGAGTCCATTTAGTCCGCTTACCATCCATTGGCTATCCGTTCATGTCCGTTCGCCCAGCGGCCCTTGACCCAATATCGCAACATTTTGAAACATTTGAATACATTTTGATACTTATCACACCCAAACACCACCGGACTAGACAATTCTGTCCATTGCTCAATTTGGGGAGGTTTGACAGGGTGTAAAATATTCCAATAAAACGCATTGATGGGGAATGTGAAATGGTCTATAAAGGAGTACAAATGGTCTATTAAGCTAAATGATGTACAGGGCCAGGTGCATGAATGTATATTTATGTAGTTGCTGGTGATTCTTTACTTGTAGTCAATAGTCATTGCGTATTAGGTAGATAGTGTGAAGGAGGCACTACTGTTAGTGTGGAAGGAGCCTCAAGAGCTCTACTCACTACCCCTTCCCCCCAACTGTTAGTCACAGATCACCACACACACAGCTCAGGCAGGTGCAGGCCAAGCAGCCACACTGCATGGTGGTGGTGGGTAGATCACAGTAGCCATGGTGACACAAGAATGCTTACTGTTCATTGGTGGAACTAGAAATGCTTGTTGCTGATTGGAGATAATGGTCAGGTGGTATGCCATATCAGATCCATGTACCACTATATAATAATAAACCTGAGGGTACAAGCTCTCACTCTACTTTCACCCTTTATACTCTTGCTTTCTCTCCTTGCCTGTATTGATTTCATATAGCCTGCCTACACAAACTACAGCTGCCAGTCGACGACTTTACAAGGGGCTTAATATACAATATATGTGGATACTTTGATTATTGTTTTTTATGTATATACAGTATAATCCCGTTAAACCAAGCTCAGTTAAACCAAATGATCGGTTAATCCAAACTTTTTTTGGCGGCCTGGCAAAATACTACCATTTATCATATAAAAAAGTTGGTGGGGTCTCAGATGACCTTATAACCACATGAAAATTTGGTTTAACCATACCGAAAGTGGTCTGGGGTCCAACAATTTTGCTTGGATTAACCGATAATTTGGATTAACCGACTTTGGTTTAACCAACCTTTTTATATGATAAATGGTAGTATTTTGCCGGGCTGCCAAAACAAGTTTGGATTAACCAATCGTTTGGTTTAACCGAGCTTGGTTTAACGGGGTTATACTGTATGATGGCCCATTTTGCCAACCCTGTCTTAAACCATCAACAATCAATCAATCACTCAATCACCCCGTCCCCATGCTTCCTCTCCCAATGACACTGGTGCCGTGACCAGGATTCAGTGACCCAGTTCGTGCGCGTATGCTCAAACTACTTTATGAACTGTGCTTAGAAGGTAAATCGCCCGCATCCCTGTTGGGCAGTCATGCATGACCTGTCTAACCACCTCTGAGCCCCCCACCCCCACCCCTCTTCCACACACATACAAACACTTGTACATTGTATATATTCACTGCGTTGTAGTAAAACCTGAAGGGTGGTTTGTTGGGGAGAAGGAGCAATTTCCATTAAATTGTTTTCATTACTATTCATTGAGCAAAGTTGCACAGTCCGACGGCTTTAAGTTTCCGGATATATATGGATAGTGATAAACCCTTTATCGCGTGTAATAAGCTCTGTAGTGCCCCCCCCCCCCTTGGGTTGGATGGGGGGTGGGTCTGCCTCCCCCCCCCCCCCCTTCCTTGGGGTGGGGTTCCCCACTCGCCTGTATATTTATACTTTAGTAAGGTCGATTATAATGATAACCATAATTATGATAATATTCCCCAATCCATCACCTCTTCCAATTTGGATTTCCACCGCTGTGTATAACTTACAGCGTCATCAAAGGTCAGTTGCTCTCAATCAATCAATAGTTCCGTCCTCTAATCGAGGGTTGGATGCAATGGTTCTCCACTTGTCCTGATGGTGTGCTGTTCTGATAGACTGTGAATAATTCAAGCCTGTCCACTGTGAAATATTTGTAAACCATGATGTTCTTGGTCTCCCTCTCCCTCTGCTGCCATTCACCTTCCCTTCCAACAATGTACGGTATATTGAACTCTGACAAATGATGTGGCCAAAATAAATAAGTTTCTTTGTCTGTATAGTGGCAAACAAGCTTTTCTTATTTTAAATTTTTCTGAGAACTTCTTTGTTGGTGATCTTCTTTGTCCATGATATTTTCATCATCCTTCGATAAGTCCACATCTCAAATGCTGCTAAACGTTTGTACATTTTCTTAGAGATTGTCCATGTCTCAGCCCCATACATTAGAGTAGACCACACATAACACTGAAGAATACGCTTCCTTGTTTGTATTAATATCTTATTGCTCTCATACCATGTCTATGTGGTGTGGGAGGTTAAAAATCCCCTGGGTCACTAAAAGTGTAGGCTCAGGCTTTCTATCTACAAACTTTCTAATGGTGAAAACAAGTCTATTCAGCCTTATCCATGATAGGCAGTATCCAAAACTTCAAGAAAAATATGTTTATCTCAGAAAATGACAGAAACTTAAAACCCATCAGGACTATAGAATGCAATTTTAAATTGACGTAGTATTTATTCCTTTCTATGTTTAATGAATTAATGAATGCGCCAGTCTAAGTTGATTTGTTTGTTTGTTGTTGCTTTACATCCTAGCAACATCTAAGGTCATATCAGGATGGGTACCGACTTGTGACAGTGCGCACTCATGGCAACTTTATAGTGCTGTCCCACTGGGAAACCAGGCTGCCGGCACCATGACCTGGTATCCCACTCAGTCACATTATCCCGACACTCAGCACACCAGTCCTTGCCCTATCCTAATAATGCCAAGCGCCTGGCTAGGAAGCGGCAAGTATCAATTTTGAAGTCATTGGTTTGACTCGAGCAGGGTTCGACCCCATGACAACATGATCTACCAGCAAGGGAAACGGACGCTCTAACTCATTCGGCCATCGCGTATGGTTCTCTCTAAGTTGAAAATGTAGCACACAACTAGGTACCATAAAAACTCACGTATTAGGCGAGCTGGCAGATAAGTCAACCTCAATTTTTTACCCTAAAATTCTTTCCTCAGGCATCTACCCACCGCATAAGAAATATGACACGCATATAAGTCGAGGTTGGTTGGTTGGTAGTTGGAGTTTTATGTCCTGTCAACATCTAAGGTCATATCAGGATGGGTACTGACTTGTGACAGTGCGCACTCATGGTGACTTTATAGTGCTGCCCCACTGGGAAATCAGGCCGCTGGCACAATGACCCAATATCCCACTCAGTCACATTATCCAGACACTGAGCTAACCAGTCCTTGCCCTATCCTATTAATGCCGAGCGCCAGGCTAGGAAGCAACAAGTATCAATTCGGCTCGATCTGGAGTTGAACTCTTGATTTCTCGCATGGGAGGCCTGCGCTCTACCGGTTTGGCCACTGCGCCCGGTATATATAAGTTGAGGTGCTTTTGAGAACTTCTGTTTAAAAAAAAATATCTTTCTTGTTGAATCAAGTTAATCATCGTAACTTTTTTTTTACGCTGTTTTCATTGCCAACATTTGATGCTTTTGTAGGTCTATGAAAGTTTAATGGTCTGAGCTGTGGGATGACACACTCAATACATTAGATAAAATCAATGTTCTCTAGAGGTATTGTTCAATAAAACCAGCTTTACTTTTTTTTAAATATTTTGTTTTAAGTGACTACCTGGGACTCTGCAACTTGGCGGCTAGGTATCCGTGGATCCAGGTGGTTGGGGCGGTGTGAAGGCGAAGTCCATCCGCCAGGTGGCAGTGTCGCAGGTGGTGGCCTTACTCGCAGCACACACTCATAGTCACGTGACCCGGGCATACGTGTGTGTGTGTCTGTGTAGGTAAGTGGTGGGTGGGTGAGTGAAATTTACACAGACATGTTCAATGTCTGTAGGTATGTGTGTGTGTGTGTGTGTGTGTGTGTGTGTGTGTGCAGGTAAGTCATGGACCCATGTGTGAGTGAAACTGACACAGATGCGTTCTGTGTTTTGTACGTAAGTGACTGGTGTGTGACTGTGAGTGAAACTTACACAGACCCACTCAGTGCCTGTACGTAAGTAGCGGGTGAGTGAGTGAAACTTACACAGACCCACTCAGCATCTGTACATAAGTAGCGGGTGAGTGTGTTAAACTTACACAGACACACTCAACATCTGTATATAAGTAGCGGGTGAGTGAGTGAAACTTACACAGACACACTCAGCCTCTGTATATAAGTAGCGGGTGAGTGAGTGAAACTCTCACAGACCCACTCAGCATCTGTAAGTAAGTAGCGGGTGAGTGAGTGAAACTTACACAGACACACTCAGTGTCTGTAAGTAAGTAGCGGGTGAGTGAGTGAAACTTACACAGACACACTCAGCGTCTGTACGTAAGTAGCGGGTGAGTGAGTGAAACTTACAGACACACTCAGCATCTGTACGTAAGTAGCGGGTGAGTGAGTGAAACTTACAGAGACACTCAGCATCTGTATATAAGTAGCAGTTGAGTGAGTGAAACTTACACAGACACACTCAGCGTCTGTATGTAAGTAGTGGGTGAGTGAGTGAAACTTACATAGACACACTCAGCATCTGTACGTAAGTAGCGGGTGAGTGAGTGAAACCTACACGGACACACTCAGCATCTGTACGTAAGTAGCGGATGAGTGAGTGAAACTTACAGACACACTCAGCATCTGTACGTAAGTAGCAGGTGAGTGAGTGAAACTTACACAGACACACTCAGCATCTGTATATAAGTAGCAGTTGAGTGTGTGAAAGTTACACAGACACACTCAGCGTCTGTACGTAAGTAGTGGGTGAGTGAGTGAAACTTACATAGACACACTCAGCGTCTGTACGTAAGTAGCAGGTGAGTGAGTGAAACTTACATAGACACAGTCCGCGTCTGTACGTAAGTAGCGGGTGAGTGAGTGAAACTTACACAGACACACTCAGCATCTGTACGTAAGTAGCGGGCGAGTGTGTGAAAGTTACACAGACACACTCAGCATCTGTACATAAGTAGCGGGTGAGTGTGTGAAACTTACACAGACACACTCAGCATATGTATATAAGTAGCGGGTGAGTGAGTAAAACTTACAGACACACTCAGCCTCTGTATATAAGTAGCGGGTGAGTGAGTGAAACTCTCGCAGACCCACTCAGCATCTGTAAGTAAGTAGCGGGTGAGTGAGTGAAACTTACATAGACACACACAGCGTCTGTACGTAAGTAGCGGGTGAGTGAGTGAAACTTACACGGACACACTCAGCACCTGTACGTAAGTAGCGGGTGAGTGAGTGAAACTTACACAGACACACTCAGCATCTGTACATAAGTAGCGGGTGAGTGAAACTTACACAGACACACTCAGCGTCTGTACGTAAGTAGCGGGTGAGTGAGTGAACCTGACACTCAGCATCTGTACGTAAGTAGCGGGTGAGTGAGTGAAACTTACACAGACACACTCAGTGTCTGTATATAAGTAGCGGGCGAGTGTGTCAAAGTTACACAGACACACTCAGCGTCTGTACGTAAGTAGCGGGTGAGTGTGTGAAACTTACACAGACACACTCAGTGTCTCTATGTAGGTAGCGGGTGAGTGTATGAAACTTGCACAGACACACTTAGCATCTGTACGTAAGTAGCGGGTGAGTGAGTGAAACTTACACAGACACACTCAGCGTCTGTAAGTAAGTAGTGGGTGAGTGAGTGAAACTTACACAGACACACTCAGCGTCTGTAAGTAAGTAGTGGGTGAGTGAGTGAAACTTCCACAGACACACTCAGCGTCTGTACGTAAGTAGCGGGTGAGTGTGTGAAACTTACACAGACACACTCAGCGTCTGTACTAAGTAGCGGGTGAGTGTGTGAAACTTACACAGATGCGCTCCTCCCCGTCTTGGTCAGCGGTAAATCCGGCTGGTTGGGAGGTGCGACACACCGGACACGACACCTGTGTGTAGCCTGGATCCATCCCATCATTTGAACCACGTGACGCAGCGTTACCAAGGTTATACACACGACCCCTCGAGCAGGCGCAGTGTGGGTGGGAGGGGGGGGGCACTTCCTGGTCTATGTTTAGCACTGCCTCTGCACGCTCAAAGAGATCTACATCTGTGGCCCACGCATCAACACACACACATACCAACACACACATGAACACATACATATGTACCACCAACATACAGGGACCAGACGAGATGGCCGAATGAGTTGAGCGTCTGTCTCTTGGGTTGGTAGATCGTGGGATTCGAACAGACGGGTTCGAACCCTGGTCGAGTCAAACCAATGACTTAAAAATTGATACTTATCGCTTCCTAGCCTGGCACTCGGCATTATTAGGATATGGCAAGGACTGGTTGGATGTTTCAGGATAATGTGACTGAGTGGAATATTGGGTTATGGTGCTGCTGGCCTGGTCTCCCAGTGGGGCAACACTATAAAGTCACCATCAGTGCGCACTGTCACAAGTCGGTACCTGTTCTGATATTACCTTAGATGTTGTCAGGACATAAAACCCGTGTCATTGTTGCCTCTGTGTATTAAGTATGTTAGCAATGCTATTTGTATTTAATCTATCCCACAAAATGTATCAAAAGTATGCTTATATGATTTTGCGCTTAAGTGACAATTTACACATTTACAGACAGGATAATTATTATCATTATATAAAAAGGCGGAGCGGCTTCTCCTTTTTTATTGTTCTGATTATTACTGTGCAGTAATGGGTCTGTTATTTAATAACGATTAATACGTATATTGGCCTATCACAACCCGACTTGATCGATCCCTCTGTGCGCTACTGCAGCGCCACCGTGTGTTGGTACCCTGCGAAGCACTACTCTGCCATTTCGCACCGGGCTTTCAAACTTATAACCGGCTAGGCATTATGCTAGCCAAGATCTCACATTAAAGAAGTGATCAACCCATACTTATGCTTGTCTCGTCTGTTTTAGAGTGTAGCCTAACTTTATATCAAAATTTACACAAACTTTTGTTTGCAACTTTTTTTCTTGTAAGACATAATTTTGTTTGCCTAACTGTAATCAATAACATTTTGTTTGAATGTGTTGTATATGCTAAAATAATGTTCTCGATGTGTGTTTAATCTCCATGTTACACGGGAGATTTTAACATCAAAATCAAAAAGTGAAATATTCTTTTTTCAACTTATCCACCAAATGTTCACCTTCATATGAATATGGATTCTGCTATCATTTGGAATGTTTTCACTTCCGGTTCCCATGTTACATAAGTGGTACCCAGTTTCAGAGAACGACCCCGTATACCTATATAGTCTATACACATAGGTACAGTTTGTTTGTTGTTTTAAGTCCTAGCAACATCTAAGGTCATCTCAGGATGGGTACCGACTTGTAACAGTGCACACTCATGGTGACTTTATAGTGCTGCCCCACTGGGACACCAGGCCGCCAGCACCATGACCTAATATCCCACTCAGTCACATTATCCTGACACCGAGCCAACCAGTCCTTGCCCTATCCTAATAATGCCAAGCACCTGGCTAGGAAGCGATAAGTATAAATTTTTAAGTCATTGGTTTGACTCGACCAGGGTTCAGACCCATGATCCCACAGTCTACTAACACGGTACACGGACGCTCTAACTCATTCGGCCATCCCGTCTGGTTAGGAGCTAATATATAAGTGTAGTAGTCTGCACTGACCTTTCAGGCAAGGAGCCACATAGACAGGTGTGGAGAGGGTGATGACATCAGGGAGCCTAGATAGTGTAATGGTTCACACACTGACCGCTGACACAATGACTGGATATCCCACTCAGTCACATTATCCGGACACTGAGCCAACCAGTCCTTGCCCTATCCTAATAATGCCACGCGCCAGGCTAGGAAGCAACAAGTATCAATTTTTAAGTCATTGGTTTGACTCGACCAGGGTTCGAACCAACGATCCCATGGTCTACCAACACGGGAGACGGACGCTCTAACTTCTGGTGATAGGTACAGTGATGTGTCCACACACAAACCCACACACACACAAATATGCACCAAAACAGATACATGCCTTCTCTCACATCCCGATGTCCACAAACCAACACACATACCAACCAGCACCAACATGTCATCATCATCATGCTGTCGGTCGCGATGCGACAAAGACTGCTTTCATTACTTGACTGCCGCTCTCCATTTAGCCCTCTGCTGTGAGAGGAGAGTTGCGTCCATGAGTCGGTCCAACATGTGCAGACACCAATACACGCCAAACACCCACATATCCTTCTTCTTGGTTGTCCATCGGTGACGATGATGACAGCAACTCCTCACTTGTGAACTCGTTGATGACCGATGAGTCCAATTTGTGCTCGGAATGTGCGGTGGCACTTTGGACATGTGTGTGTAGCTGCAGTCGGAGAGTCGTGTGGGTGAAGGAGACAATCTTTTCTCTGCTGAAGTTTTTGTTTAACTTGAGATATACAATCGGTTTCAAACAATGTTGTGCCTTTGCGAATAGAAGCATGCCACAAACTCCTGTCCTTGGCCACTATTTCACGGGTTTCAGTGTTGAGATTACATTTCTTCAGGTTGTCTTTATGATAGTCCTTTAAAAGAAAAGAATTATTGATGAATTTATTTACCCTGCTCATAACGGATAAGTGTGTTAACACTTTTTTCACCATTGGGCAGCGCTAGTCCAATTTGATTTAAATCTGCAGAATTTTGTCTTAGGAATAATTTTGGTTTTCTTGCGTCTTGTTTATGGCGTGTAACTCTTCCTTGAACCTTTTCTTCTGAACACCTTGATTTTTGTGTCCCTTTTCCCCCCCCACAAATTCACAGTAGAATAGCTTTTGGTATTCTATCGTATATCACAGATGTTTGGGGGATCTGGGAGAATGCTTACAAACAGAGAAAGAATGCACACAGTAGTTAGCTACACAACAACTGAAAGTGATCAAAAAGAAGGGGAGTCACAAGACTATTACTGTCTAGCGGCAAAACAAGTCATTAGACTTAACCGTTATGGGCAGCATAAATACACCCATCACAAAAAAACAAAAACAAAAATTCATGCGGACTACATGGCCAGCCCACCTGAGTCGTGCTCTCATGACCATGCACACCAGTTTTGTTCTCTCTAAGACTTCACACATATCCACAAACTGTGACCAGTCTGGGTGGCCGAACGAGTTGAGCATCCGTCCCCTGTTTTGGGAGATAGAAGGATCCAAACCCATGAGTTTGTGGGTTTGAACCCTGGTCGAGTCAAACCGATGACGTAAAAATGTATACTTGTCGCTTCCTAGACAGGCGCTTGGCATTACTAAGTTAGGGCAAGGACTGGTTGGCTCAGTGTCAGGATAATGTGACTGAGTGGGATATCGGGTCATAGTGCTGGTGGCCTGGTCTCCCAGTGGGGCAGCCCTATAAAGTCACCATGAGTGCACACTGTCACAAGTTGGTACCCGTCCTGATATGACCTCAGATGTTGCCAGGATGTAAAAGAACAAAAAACTAAACAAATATCCACAAACTAACACGCATACCAAACAACACACATGCACCAACATATGTACGCTTCAATAAACGGCAAGCACCCACATATCAGGGAGCCTGGGTTATTTAATAGTTGGCACACTGCAGGGAGATGTGGGTTCGGGTCCCGCTCTAGGCATAATATTTCCCATGTTCGGCACTGCCACAACACTGGTTTCCATGACCAGGATCCTGTACAAGCTATGTGCTTTATAGTTGTTGAACCTACCCTGTGTATGTATGTATGTAATTGTAAGCATTAAAAGACTTACAATTCCAGGGGGGCGAGTGTAGTAGGCTGCACTGACCTCTCAGGCAAGGAGCAGCATGGACAGGTGGTCGTGGCTAGTGTGTTGATATCAGGGAGCCTGGGTTGTGTAATGGTTGGCACACTGGCCCGCTCTTGTCACAATATTTCCCATTTTCAGCACCCCCACGCCAGTCCAATGGTTTTGAATTTCTGCCATTTTTCTGAGATAAATATATTTAATTATATTTCCCATTTTCATCACCCCCATGACACTGGTGCCGTGACCAGGATCCTATACATGCTACGCGCTGTATGGTTGTTGAACCTACCCTGTGTATGTATGTGTTAATGCATTGCCTGTATGTATGTAATTGTAAGCAATAAAAGACTTACAGTTCCAGGGGGACGAGTGTAGTAGTCTGCACTGACCTCTCAGGCAAGTAACCACATAGACAGGTAGGTGTGGGTAGTATGGTGATATCAGGGAGCCTAGGTGGTGTAATGGTTAGCACACTGGCCCGGAATGCAAAGAGATGTGGGTTCGAGTCCCGCTCTAGGCACAATATTTCCCATTTTCATCACCCCCACGACACAAGTAAATTTGAAAGTCTCTCTATGTATGCATTTTTTTCTGTGTGTGTGTGTGTGTGTGTGTGTGTGTGTGTGCGTGCGTGCGTGTGTGTGTGTGTGTGTGTGTGTGAGTGTGTGTGTGTGTGTGTGTGTGTGTGTGTGTGTGTGTACGCCGATATGGATAAACAATGCAGGCTGGAACCAGGTCCTCCATATCTTTAAAAAAAATAATTGTATTGACAAAGTATTTATTCTGCCCATAACGTATAAGCCACTTGTTTACTGTTGATTCATATCAAAGCAGTTTTTGATTGGATTTAGACATTGTTTTCATTCACCGCTACTCTGAGTTGAGGTGAACATTTTATTTAGGCATACTGCTCAACTACCAGTGCATCTCTCCGCCTGTCTGTCTGTGTCTCTCTCTGCCTCTGTCTGTCTCTGTCTCTCTCACACACACACAGACAGACATATACACTGACCACTATGTATGCTACCACTGCGCATTTGTGTATTCTCTATGTCGGCGTGACGTCACAACCCCGGAAACTAGCCCGCGAAGGGTAAAACACCGCAGTGATTTGTGCTGCAGCAATGCGATGTCTAAGCGGAGCATTTATTTTTGCAAAATAAATTTTAAAGCTTTCATCGGATCAATTAAAAATATACAACCAGTCCAGAGATGGGGTGCACAATTGAAGAGGAAGATCTGAAGTATTTAATTTAACCTAAGAGCAATTTTCTCTGAAAGTATTAAAAACAGAGATAATAGTGAAAGTTGGAATATACTGAGTGTCAGTGCCAATGTTAGCCTTACCGGATCATGGCCTCAAAAACTATTTTTGCAAAATAAATTCAAAAACTTCCAATTGGCTGATAAAAAAAAAGGTGAATGTGAAATTGTAGAGAAAGATCTGAACTATTTAATAGAAACAAGAGAAATTTGCTTTCAAAGGACACAAAACCACAAATTACTGTGATAGTTAGGGTAGCTTTAATGTTGTCTCTGTGACAGTGGCATTGTGAGCGCAAAAAGTGCCCGGATGTCCGACATCGAGAATGTGTGGCATGTACACTGTGTCAGTTTTCTGGATCGATGCAGTGTGCTTTGTGCTTCCCAGCTTATAGGGCCAGGGCCGCATTCAGAATCCGTCTCGGCGACATCTCGGCGATGCTTTTTGGCCTATTTGCCTTCAGGGTGCATCGCGGCGACGCCTCCCTTTCCAGATAGGAGACAAAAAGCGCCTCGAAAATGGCCGCCATATCCAGTGGTTTCAGCCTATCACAGCGCAGCTTTTCCATTGCAAATGGCCACCACATATGGGGGTGGCCATCTTTGAGACAACAAACTGCTTTTGCAGTTCAGACTAGTGTGACGCCACGGCCATCTCCGAGGTGCCTCCGAGACGGACCAGAACGCGCCCCAGGAACCTGATTAGTGACCTGCTGGGTCCCGGCATCAGGACCTTGGAGGACTGGTATTAATGCTTGGTAGGAGTTTTGAGGTGGGCAATGGGCGTTTACCCACAAACATAGGGATGGGGGTGGGGGTGGGGGTGTGGTGGTGAGATGAGATGCAGTGGCGTGAAGTGAGGTAGGGATGGAGTGGGAGTGAACTCAGTGGGAGTGGTGTCACACTGCAGGGGGGCACCCAGGAATTGGCTAGGGGGAGTTTTCCAAATATGGATCGAAACTATCCCTATTTTAGGGTATTTTTTCACATGGGTTGGTGGAACAACACCCATTTTAGGGCAATATTTTACATGGTTTTCTGGTGCAACAACCCACATTATGATGCAATTTTTCACATAATCTTAAAATCTAGTGTTCCTTAATAAATTTAATGCAAGAATTTAGGTCTATATGATTCATGAAATTATATTTTGTTTAAAAATACTCATGAAATTATTTCTATGAATAAAAACACTATGATAACTGTTAAGAAGCAACTGGGAAACCAGGAAACCCCCCTTCATGTGCGACCCTGAGATATACGTTTATATAATTTTTAAAACAATTTTTTTTAGGGGCGGGGGGGGTTCCGGGAAACCAGGAAACCCCCCTGGGTGCGCCCCTGGTGTGGGAGTGGAGTAGAGTGGAATGGGGTGGGAGTGGGAGTGGGAGTGGGAATGGGGTAAGGTTGATTGGTAATGGAGTGGGATGGGGATGGGGTGGGAATGGAGTGGAGTAGAGTGGTTTTGTTTGTTGTTGTTTTACATCCTAGCAACATCTATGGTCATATCAGGACGGGTACCGACTTGTGACAGTGCACACTCATGGCAACTTTATAGTACTGCCCCACTGGGAAATCAGGCCACTGGCATCATGACCCAATGTCCCACTCAGTCACATTATCCTGACACTGAGCTAACCAGTCCTTGCCCTATCCTATCAATGCCGAGTGCCAGACTAGGACGTGACAAGTACCAATTTTAAAGTCATTGGTTTGACTCGACTGGGAACCAAACTCCCGACCTTCCGCACGCGAGGCCCACGCTCTACCGATTAGGCCACCGCACCCGGTCGGAGTAGAGTGGAATGGGAGTGGGAATGAAGTGGGAATTGGGTTGCAGTGGAGTGGGGTGGGAGTGGAGTGGGGAAAGATGGAGTGGGAATGGAGTGGGATGGGGATGGGGTGGGAATGGAGTGGAATAGAGTGGAATGGGGTGGGATTGGATTGAGATGGGGATGGGGTGGAGTGAGATGGAGTGAGAATGGAGTGGAGTAGAGTGGAATGGGGTGGGAGTGGAGTGAGATGGGGATGGAGTGAGAATGGAGTGAGATGGGGATGGAGTGAGAATGGAGTGAGATGGGGATGGAGTGAGAATGGAGTGGAGTAGAGTGGAATGGGGTGGGAGTGGAGTGAGATGGGGATGGAGTGAGAATGGAGTGGAGTAGAATGGGGTGGGAGAGGAGTGAGATGGGGAGGGATTGAGAATGGAGTGGAGTAGAGTGGAATGGGGTGGGTGGGGTGAGATGGGGATGGAGTGAGAATGGAGTGGAGTAGAGTGGAATGGGGTGGGAGTGGAGTGAGATGGGGATGGAGTGAGAATGGAGTGAGATGGGGATGGAGTGAGAATGGAGTGCAGTAGAGTGGAATGGGGTGGGGGTGGAGTGAGATGGGGATGGAGTGAGAATGGAGTGGAGTAGAGTGGAATGGGGTGGGAGTGGAGTGAGATGGGGATGGAGTGAGAATGGAGTGGAGTAGAATGGGGTGGGAGAGGAGTGAGATGGGGATGTAGTGAGAATGGAGTGGAGGAGAGTAGAATGGGGTGGGAGAGGAGTGAGATGGGTTTGGAATGGAGTGGAAGTGGAGTGAGGTGGGGTATAGGTGGAGTGAGATGGGGATGGAGTCGGAATGGAGTAGAGTGGGGATGGAGTGGGGATGGAGTGGGAAAGGTGAAGTGGAGCACAATGAGGTGGAGTGGGGTAAGGTGGGGGTGGAGTGGGGATGGAGTAGGTGAGTGGGGATGGAGTGGGAGTGGAATGCGGTGGAGTGGGGTAAGGTGGGGTGGAGTGCGGATGGAGTAGGAGTGAGGTGGGGGAGTGGGGATGGAGTGGGAGTGGAATGAGGTGGAGTGGGGTAAGGGGGGGTGGAGTGGGGATGGAGTAGGAGTGAGGTGGAGTTGGGATGGAGTGGGAGTGGAATGCGGTGGAGTGGGGTAAGGTGGGGTGGAGTGGGGATGGAGTAGGAGTGAGGTGGAGTGGGGATGGAGTGGGAGTGGAATGAGGTGGAGTGGGGTAAGGTGGGGAGGAGTGGGGATGGAGTAGGAGTGAGGTGGAGTGGGGATGGAGTGGGAGTGGAATGAGGTGGAGTGGGGTAAGGTGGGGTGGAGTGGGGATGGAGTAGGAGTGAGGTGGAGTGGGGATGGAGTAGGAGTGGAGTGAGGTGGAGTGGGGTAAGGTGTGGTGGAGTGGAGTAGGGATGGGAGATTAGGGATTAGGGGGGGGGAGGGTAAGGCTTGGTATTCACCCAGAGGGGAACGTGCTCGGTAGGGAAGGTGAGTGCTCGGTGGGGAGGGGGGAGGGGGGAGGGTGGGGAGAGTGAGGAGGGTGAGGAGGGTGAGGAGAGTGAGGAGGGCGGTTTGAGGGGGGTGACAGCTATTGATGTTGTACACTTATCCGCAGTCATGGGCAATTGTATGGTGCTCCCCCACTGAGATAAACCACCGTGACCCAGAGGGCAAAGGAAGAGGTGCTATTAAGGAAGCCAACTTAAATGTACATTAAATAATTCATAGCGACTTTATAGTGCTGCCCAATTGAGATACAGTTCCATCAGGACTATGACACAGTACCCCACACAGTCACACTAGCCCGGGACTCTTGGCCAACCAATCCTTGCCCTAGTCTAGTCTCGCTGGGATGTTGAATTTTAAGCAAACGGGAACATGACTCGAACCCAAATGTCTGCCATTCCGCGGCGAGCGTCCTAACCGTTAAGGCTACATTCCTTACATGCGGTATGCGGCATGCGGATGCGAATGCGACAAAAAATGGAAAAGCATCTAAGTGAATGGGGGTGATTCCATGCCTCCGAATGCGAATGCGAATGCGGCAACTGAATCGGTCCATGTAGCCATCGGTGCGGCATGCGAATGCGAATGCTGCTGCATTTGCCATAGAAAACAGTTGTGAGAAACCTGACACTATGTGTGGGTGTGGGTGTTGGCGAAAGGAATCAACCCGTTTGCATGCTGCATTTGCATGCCGCATACCGCGTGTAAGGAATCCTAGCTTAAGACTGTCTAGCCTCCCGATGCAATCAAACTGTCAATGTCTACCTGTGTATGTGGTATTTCACTTCAGGTCAGTGCACTTCATTACACTCACCTTCTCCCCTGGAATCCTAATGCCCCGGTCACATACACATTAGTGGACATAGTTGAACGTAGGTGAACGTAGTGGAGGCTAACGTGGGTCAAACGTGTTGTAAGTACGTTAAACTACGTTGAAATATGTTAAGGTATGGCAGGTTTTGGTATGGATAAATACGTTATGGTACAGATAAATACGTTACAGTATGGATAAATATGTTACGGTATGGATAAATACATTACGGTACAAATGCTGGTACGTTCAACTACGTTAAACTACGTTAGCATCCACTACGTTCACCTACGGCTATGTGATCAGGGCTTAGTCCAAGTATGCTAGAGTATGCTAGAGTATGTTAGCATCACGGATGCAAATTCAGCCTCTAACATAGCGCTCTTTTGAACATGTCCAAAAATTGAATTGGACATCACGGCTCACCCACGTTATTACCAAGTTAATATCATGGACAAGTACGGATGCCGGTATGTTCAACTACGTTCAACTACGTCCACTATCGTATATGTGACCGGGCATAAGTCTGATACTTACAAAGTAAAGCTTGTTGTAATTAAAGCTGCATAATCCAATGAAAGATCAAATTTTAAAAACCAAAACAATTACCTAGATTTGATCCTACATATGTAACTTAGATACTAGTCCACTCATTAAGCATTTGTCACCACACAGAAGGGCATGCTGAGATAATTGAAGAGAACAGATTACTGCAGAAGCCTATGGTGTCAGAGTTTTGGCAAGCTTGCATGGTTCCGCTCCAAATATCTCCAAAATTAGCCATCTGAAATAAACGTTACTTCAAAGTGAAGTAAGTTAGATTATAACGATCAACTTAATATATGTATCTCAGTAAAATGATCTAAACCCAAAACCATCGGACTATGCAACTTTTACAATGCCTGTAGAGCAAATTGAATTTAATCATTGGCTATTATTGGACATCAACCATATAGTCATTCTGACATATTTCTTTGGAGGAAAATCCGGTCTATTGGAAAATCCATATAAAAGACCCCTTGCTGCTTATCGGAAAGAGTAGCCTATGTGGCGACAGCAGGTTTCCTCCAAAAGAAATATGTCAGAATGACCATATGTTTGACATCCAATAGCCGATGATAAAAACCAATGTGCTCTAGAGTAGAGGCATCATTAAAGCTGCATAGTCCGATGAAGTATCAGATTTTCAAAACCAAAACAATTATCTAAATCTGATTCTACATATCTAACTTAGATACTGGTGCATTTATTAAACATTTGTTTCTGCATAGAAGGGAACACTGAGTCAATTTAATCAAACCTGTTACTGCTAAAGCCCATGGTGTCAGAGTTTTGGCATGCTTGCCAAAATTAATTTCACATGTTTGCACTTCAAATATCTCAAAAGTTTACCATTTAAAATAAGTTACTTCACACTAAAGTAAAGTCAGTAATAATGATCAATCTAAAATATGTCTCTCAAAAAAATGGCAGAAATCCAAAACCATCGGACTATGCAACTTTAAATAAAACAAGCTTTACTTTGACACCTGACATCAATAAGATAAAAAAAAAAGGACGCGTTTGCTCAGTATCAGGATTGAGGCTGATATTGGGGTCAGTATCTTGATAACTTGGTCTGTCAGTGGGGCAGCACTAGAAATACATATACATATATATGCTGTAAAATGCTATGTGTGGTCTACACTTTTATATTGCTGCGAGACATGGACTTTGAAGAAAGCAATAACAACAAAGCTCAAGGCATTTGAAATGTGGCAATACAGAAGAATGTTAAAAATTCCATGGACAGCAATGATAAGCAACGTGGAGGTCCTAACAAGAATGAAAATAAAGAGACAGATAATACAAACAATCAAAAACAGAAAAATTAAATACTTTGGCCATATGATACGACACCAGGAATCACAGAGAAGAATACTGGAAGGGAAGATAGAAGGGAAAAGACCAAGAGGGAGAAGGAGAACATGGGTGGACAACATCACTGAGTGGACAGCAATGAGCTATGCGGAATGCGTGAGAGGAACGAATGACAGGAAGAGATGGAGGTCCATTGCAGCCAACCTTCTTCGAGAAGACGGCACCCATTGATTGATTGATATATGCTGTATAAGTCAATATACGAGTATAATAAGCCGGAAGATTCATCTCCTCCCCCAGCCACTAAGTCATTGGCTGGTCACCTACTCATTAGGTCATATACTGGTTCCTCATGAGGAATGAGGAATGAGGCATGGCGCCACCTACTCGTCCATGCCTCAGTCCCCCTGCATTCACTCACTGAACCACTGAATTTATATATATACATTTATATATATATATATATATATATATATATATATATATATATATATATATATATATATATATACACACACACATTGACGTCACAACCATCTAAAAGTAGACTACTAGGGGACAGCCTTTGTAATGTGATTGAAACCTTCCTTTACAAACATCAACTTTTCACCTTATTCATAGACAAACTTTCTTCTCTTTTCTTCTCTTTTTTTTATAACTATTTTATTACTAGGCTGAACCGTATGTGCACACATCTTGGCAATGCTTAAGCTCACCTGACCGCGCACACGTTTGTAAATTGGGGCATTACACCCTAGCAACACTTCGGGGGGGGGGGGTCACATCACGATGGGTACAGAAGCACATCCGGGTCCAGCAATCTTTACCTACTTATTCAGGATAAAAATGATCTTTCAATACAATGGATACTATGATTTTCCCGTAATGGTACACCAACGGAATAGACGTGGTAGGGTGTGGTGGGCGGGCCCTAGCCCACGTCTACCCGAGGCTTATACCTCGGGAAAACAACAGTTATCCATCATCTATACCCAGGTAAGACTCGTATAAACTATACTATTTCACCTCGGTATACAGCCTCAGGCTAGCCTCAGGCTAGGGAGACTTTTACATAATTCATTTTTATCCTTAATATCATTCATTCTTATTATAACATGTTTATGTGTCATTGTAATAGTAATTGTATCATTCAAAGTTTTTGTTCTCACCTATTCTTGTTAGTTGGTGAGCAGGCGCTTTGCAATGCCGGTAGGCTTTTCTAGTCGTTTGTTGTAATGTTTTGCAAACGACTTAGCCGTCTTCCAGCCTGCGTGCGCTAGTATTCTTTTTACAGAAATACCGAGCAACCGTGCCTTGGAAACCATGGCACCTCTGGTTGAGTGGGAAGAGTATTTGGCCGTATCCACTCCAGCCAATTTCAACACCCTGATTGTCCATCTGGCAAGGGTGTCTCTTGAAATTGCGTTATGTGGCTTTATGAAGCTCACTAATAGTTGTTGTGATGCACGTAAGTCCTTTGTCTTGGATATATATGCCCGTATGGCTGACACAACACATAATTTACGATCATTTGGGAAGTAGTCTAAGTGAACCGTAGATAAAGGGTCACCCAGCGTGTTGGATTTGAGCAATTGTGCTAAATCAAACGTAGCTTGTTTCTTGTCTATTTCTAATCCAGTTAAGGATAAAGCAACAATCGTCTGTCCTCTGTGTCCCGTTACTAATAGTAACAAGACCGCGACCTTAAAACCTAATTGTTTTATAGCTAACCAAGAGTTGTGAGGCCAAGCCTGGAACAACTTAAATACTATAGAAACATCCCAAAAGCGACTATACTTTGGTTTTGGAGGATTCCTTTGATAAATTGACCGAAGTAGCTAATGAAGGACATAATGTTTACCAACTGTTTCGCCGTCAATTCTAGGTAATATAATTGATAACGCGCATCTTGCCGCATTGACCGCCCCAAACCCTAGTCCTTCATCCTCTAGAGAACGAAGAAAACGGGCTACCTGTGCAATTGTTGGATTTGTTGGCTTAACTTTCATTAGCAAACAATGTACACCCCATTTCTTTAAATAAGTTGTGTACATTTTAACAGTTCCTGGCCTCCATGCATCAGCTACTATCCTGTCTTCCGTAATTTTGTCTAAGCCAAATTGCTGCAGCTGTTTTCTTAGAAAAGGAATGCCAATAGGGGTGTCGCTGACACGTCGCCGTGAACCACTAGCGGTCCGTGGTGCGTTAGGTTCCCGGGTTTTCTTGGGAATCGTATATGTTCTTTTGCCAGTTGTGTAACTGCTGGCAGCCAAGGTTGCGTGTCCCAATCGGGCACAATCAGTATGGCGTGTGTCCCCTCCATGCTGATTTTTCTCACTACTCGGCTGATAACGCTAAACGGTGGGAAAATATAGAAAAAATTATTTTCCCAGGTAATAGTAAATGCATCAACTTTCCAAGCATCCGGTTCGGGATGCCAAGAAACATAACAGTGTAACTTATTATTATTTCGTGATGCAAACAAGTCAACTTTAGGTGTCCCCCATTTTGCACAAATGAAGTTAAACAAGGGTATTGATAGGGACCATTCTAAATGGTCGTGGAATTTTCTACTCTTATGGTCTGCAAGTGTATTTTGTGACCCTGGAATATGCGCTACAGTCAGCCAGACTTGTTGAGCCTGTGCCCAGTTCCAAATCAGTTTAGATAACTGATTGCAAGGCTTTGATTTGGTTCCACCCATGTTACGGATATATGCCATAGCAGTAGTGTTATCAGTTAGTATTCTAACTTGTGATTTAGGTATCTTTACTAAGCTACGTAGACCCAAATAAATAGCACGCAACTCTAGCGCATTAATGTGATCTGACTCTTCATCATGTAGCCATCTACCTCCTGTTGCCACCCCCTCGCGATGGGCTCCCCACCCTTCTAACGAAGCATCAGTGGTAATTACTGTATTTGGTTCCGCCATGCGGATTGGATTGGGTGAATTTCCGATATGTTGCATCCACCATTGAATATCCTGTAACCCTTCTTCAGAAATAAACATCTTTCGTTCAAAATTACCTTTAGTTCGTGCTAATCCCAAATTTTTATCTATTTCTAGAGATTTAATATGGGCTTTCCCATATAGAATAGCGGGTGCATACGATATCATTATCCCGATAAGAACTGCGACCTGTCTAATCTTAGGTTTCGGTAACTTAAGAAGCTGGGTCGCTGTGGTCATAAACTTAGTTAATTTCTGTTCTGTTATCGACACTGTGAGGGACTGTGTATCAAGAATAAATCCTAAACATTTGAGTTGTTTTGTTGGTTGAAGCACTGACTTATGCGGATGTACATAAAACCCCAATTTAGTGAGTAATGCACATAAATCCAAAACGGCGTTTACACAACCAATGTGTGTTGACGCCATTATAAAGGAATCATCTATGTAAGGAAACATTATGTGACCATTCCGTGCCATAAGTGAGAAAACAGGTTTAAGCAGTTTAGTGAATAAACGAGGGGCACAAGCTAAGCCATTCGGCATACAGGTAAACTCATAGAGTTGGTTAACCCAAAGAAAACGGAGAAATTTCTGATGTTGTTCCGCTATGGGAACTGTGTAATATGCATCTTGTAAGTCAACACTAGCCATCCACGCATTTGGTGTAATGAGGTCTCGTGCCGTATCTAGTGAAAACATTTTAAAATGTCGATATTCTATCATTTTATTAAGGGTTGTTAAATCCAGGAAATTCGAACGTCCCCATTAGGTTTCGGTCTCGAGAAGATGTTTGAAATAAACTCTCCAGGGCAGTGTGTAACCTTTTGTATAATGCCTTTGTCAAACAAATTTTGTACCTGTTCAGTTAGTGCCTCTCGTTCAATTGGTTCAATTTGATAGGGAAACGGAACTCTCCCTTGTACGGGTATCTGTATGAAGGGAATTTGAACACCTTTAACTATTTGTAAAATATCCTGGTCACTGGTAATTTTGTCCCATTCAGAAATATGATTATGAATATTCCCAGCCACAAAGTTGCTTACAGTTTGTGTGGTTTTAGAGGCCGCGGGGACTTGTAAAGTCTGTGTTTGGGCCTCTACTTGGACCCGCCCCTTGGCCGTGCGGTGTTGTCGGTCCAGCCTGGGCGGGCGCCCCGGCCCCGGAAAGACTGGCTGAAGTGTGAGCCCGGTCTGGAACCCCTGCCGAGCCGTCGTGGGCGAAAATCCCCTCGTGACCTTTTGAAGCATGGGGCTTCCTGCTTCTTTTTGCCATCCATATTTTTGCCACTTTTCGCTGCGGTTTCTACCTCTTTATAGAGGTATTGTAGTTGGCCGCCAAACATTTTCGTTTTGTCCAAAGGCTTCCCTTTGATCGGCTCTGGGGCCAGAAAGAGCGTATACTCTTTCCCATCATTGTCCGTGACCTTCTTTGAGCGGGCCACCTCTTTGCCGGCGTCTGTGCAAACCGACTTAAAGACATTCTCATATCTTCGGTAGGACAAGTAATTACCCGCCGCTGTTAACAGTGCAATGCCTTTGTCCATTGTTTTTGCCAAAGATGAGAACTTGTTTTCTCTTTGCATTCGATTTGCCACCGGGGTGATGGCCGTTAGAGTACCGAGCACCGCCTTATGCGCTATGTGTAACACGCTCTCAAATTTCTTACGGTCTTCCGTCATGTTGACATCTCGATCCATCTCTTTAATGATGGAGTTGGGGACACCTTTAATGCCCGTCAATGGGGGACATGTGGCGTAGTTCATTTTCCGACACTTGGTGGCGCATCGGTAGTAGTGGGCCTACACGGTCATTGACAATGCTTTGAGTTTGCCGGTACGCGTAGTGCAATACATATATTTTATTCAGAATTAATAGAAATACAGAACCCTAACCTTAGAAATTTAATATATTCTATTCGTTGTATGTTTTCTATATGTATACCAAGCGGTTTGTCTCTAGGTCTTGTGGTTTTAGAGATATTTGACTTCTTCTGTATGAAGATTGCTCACGGCCATTGACAATGCACTGAGTTCGGCGGTAACGCCCAGTGCAAAACGTTTATTTTATTCAAAATTAATAGAAATACAGAACCCTAACCTTAGAAATTTAATATAATGTATTCGTTGTATGTTTTCTATATGTATACCAAGCGGTTTGTCTCTAGGTCTTGTGGTTTTAGAGATATTTGACTTCTTCTGTATGAAGATTGCTCACGGCCATTGACAATGCACTGAGTTTGGCGGTACGCCCAGTGCAAAACGTTTATTTTATTCAAAATTAATAGAAATACAGAACCCTAACCTTAGAAATTTAATATAATGTATTCGTTGTATGTTTTCTATATGTATACCAAGTGGTTTGTGTCTAGGTCATGTGGTTTTAGAGATATTTGACTTCTTCTGTATGAAGATTGCTCATAGCCATTGGGTTTGCAGTGTGACAGTGTGCCGAATAGGCCCACTAGTTCAGTGGAGACGCGAACGGCAGGAATTTGAACTAAAATGTCGGAGGTCCCCCATTCATCTCCTAGCCTGGAGATGATTTCCGCCGGTTTGAAGGTACGGAAATGACCATTTATGGTCTCGCGCATAAGCGTGGTAGTTTTAACGCGCTTAGCTTTCGGCTTCTCCACCTTCTTAGACACTTTGCCACCAATGGCAGCATAGACACCTTTATATTGTGTGTCTGAGTCTGATTCCGTGGAAGTGGAATCCGTGGAGGAATCAGAAGAAGAAGAATCTTTCCTCTTCTTCTTCTTCTTGGACTTGGTCTTTCGCTTCTTGCGAAGTCCGGTCTTGTTACGTTCCTTGGTGAACTCGTCACCAGAAGAAGTAACGTGTTTCTTCTTACTCCGTTTAGGAGGAGGAGGAGGAGGAGCCCTCGGCTCGATCGCCGAGTCTGTCTCTGAGAAGTCTTCCCAGTCCGACTCGTCTTGGAACCCCGGCCTGTGCCGTTTAAGAGACAGCGGTGGTTTGAGAGACAGGATATGACTCTCCATAGCAGTCCACCGAGCCTCCCAGTCCGGAACTGTGGGGCCATCAGGCACTGTCTCTTCCTCCTGCTCGGAGAGTATATGCGCCCCGGGCTGTGGTGATGGCATTGCCGACAACACCGGCGAGGAGTCGTACTCCTCGTCCGAGGCTCTGGGAGCGTGTCCCTCGGCTGCTGCTGCAACGCGCTTACTCCGCTTCGTGGCCATCGGGATCTGAAACCAAACATGTTGGTCAGTCTCGGTATTTATAAATGTCACAATTTTGTTGTTTAAAACGTAATTGGACATCTAGTGGTGTTAGAGAACGTGTTTAGACCGTTATAACACAGGCGTAATAAGCTAAATTTGTGCGTGGATTGTGGGTCAAGCCCAAATCTTACGCGGGGTCGGGACCAGTGTATCGGCTCGCCCATCTCTCTGTTCTGCACACTTCTCCCCCCTGCGACTACTACGCCAGCAGGTTGGAGAAAATGCTACGAAACTCGGAGAAACGCCTGAAAATATTGTGGGGAGTCTATAAAAGAAACCCAGAATCGGTTTCGTTCCTTCGAGAAGGAATCTAGAGCGTTCTATCCTTGGTTTTTTATAACCGAAGAAACTAGTCCAAAAAGGACCAAAGAAAGTTCTGAACTTTCCATAACGATGCTATAATGCATCATAATTAAGCTAACCACAGTTTTTATTATACTTACTGCGTATTTGCTTGTGTGTAGACTAAATTTGCGGGAGCAACTCAACAAAACGTAATCCAATCGTGAGTTGTTTATGCTAATTGCTGGACCCGGATGTGCTTCCTTCTCCCTAGCCTGAGGCTGTATACCGAGGTAAAATATATATATATATATATATTCCCAACCAACTATGACAAAACGGTGCCCAAAGAGCATCTAAAGAATCAGAGAAGATGACCGAATCGGCAAGATCACTGACAGGTTTCCAATGAGGGTTCAAATCCCGACGGAGTCAAACCAGTTGTAAAATATTCCGATTTAATGCATTGGTGGGGGAATGCAAATGTTCTATTACTGATCCGGGTATACATGACCAGGGGCATGTATGTGTATATGTAGGTGCTGGTGGTGCCTGAGTGAGATGTAAATAGACATAGTGGTGCTGGCAGGGTTGTGTGTAAGGGGCACTCAGAGCCTACCCCCTCCCTCCCCCCTCTGCTAGGTAGGATCACCACACTCAGGCTCAATGCAGGTAGTGGCCACGGGAGCCACACAGCTTGGTGGTGGTGGGCAGATCACTGGTAACCATGGGGACCAGGAATGCTGGATCCCTATTGGTAGAGCTAAGAATGCTTGTTTCTCATTGGGGGAATAGAGTGAATCCATGTACCATATAAATAATAAACCAGAGGGCTTGACTCTCTCTCTTCTTTCACACTTTATACTCTTCCTTTCTCTTTGCCTGTATTGATTTCACTATAGCCTGCCTACACAACCACAGATTCGAGTCGTAGGCATTTCTAGGATAGGGAAATCACTGGTTTGCTCATTATGCCTATCAGGATTGTGTGACTGAGTGTGATATCGGGTCATGGTGGCAATGGTCTGGTCTCCCAGTGGTGCAGCACTATAGAATTGTTGTGAGTTTGCACTTGTCACTTGTCGGTACAAACTGAAAACGAACAAACGCATTCAACTGTCTTTATCAGGGGAGACTTTGTCTTGACCGATTCCGTCCACATTCACAAGTATTTCAATAACAAAACTGACTTCGACCAGCGACAGTGTTGCAAACAAGTATCCCTGATAGTGCATACGCTGATAGTGCTGCAGGGCAAGTAGTAAAGTATGGGTATAGGATTTTGTTTGTTGTTGTTTTACGTCCTAGCAACATCTAAGGTCATACCAGGACGGATGGGTATAGGATGATAGTGTTGATGGGAAGGTAGTATATTATTTAAAGTTGCATAGTCCGATGGTTTTGAGTTTCTGACATAAGTATATTAAATTGATCATTATAATCTACCTTACTTTAGTTTGAAGTAACTTTTAATTGAAATGGCTACCATTTGAGATATTTGAAATTCAAATATGTGAACATAATTTTGGCAAGCACGCCAAAACTCTGATACCATAGGGTTCTGCATTAACAGGTTCTATTAAATTGCCTCAGTCTTCCCTTATATATGTGGCGACAAATACTTAATAAGTGCACCAGTATCTAAGTTAGATATGTGGAATCAAATCTAGATAATTGTTTTGATTTTGAAAATGTGATGCTTCATCGGACTATGCAGCTTTAAATACAGTAAAACCTCTCTAATCGACCACCTCCACAGATTGACCACTCCCCTATATCGATCTTTTTAGTTGGGTCCCAAACGACCGCATATACGAAATAGCGAATGGTAGACAGGAAGTGTGAACACTTATTTGTCTAACAATATACATTACTATTGTAACGATAAAAAAAAACCTCCTTAATCCGACCACCTCCCTAAATGGACCATTTAATATCGGTCCCATGGTCGGTCGATTTAGAGAGGTTTTACTGCATGTTGATAGTGCTGTCAGGAAAGGAGTATAGGATTGGTATACGCTGAGGGTGCTGCGGAGCAGGCAGTATAGAATTACTATTAGTACACGCTGATAATGCTGCGGTGCTGACAGAGCATTGGCATAAACTGATGTAGTATGTGCTGTCCTGTTTTTGAGAAAGTGCACATAAAAGACCCCTTGATGGTTATCGGAAAGAGTAGCCTATGTGGTGGCAGCGGGTTTCCTCCAAAGAAATGTGTCAGAATGACCATATGTTTGAAGTCCAATAGCTGTTGATAAAAATCAAAGTGCTCTAGAGGCGTCGTTAAATAAAACAAACAAAAACAAAAAACAACACTGATGTAGCTTGGTCCCCTGCGTTGAAGAAGCAGTCCTTAGGCTTGTCACATACCATTACCGCATCGGACCATATATGGAAGATCTGCAGGGAGGGACCAGTGTAGTTGTTCCTCCATGAGGCGTGCGCTACCCTGCGGCGACTCATCGCCAAGGCATTAAGCCCCTAGGCCATCAATTTATTAAGCCTATGATATATACCAATACCGGCATTTATTTTTGGATTGATATTTACATTCCCTAAATATATATAATTCAAATAAAACTCTCAAAGTGAGATGTCGGTACATAGTTATTGCACAATATAATCGGGCCGCTGGGCTTAACGCCCTGACTGCTCCGCTGCAGAGTGGCACATGCGTGGAGGAACACTTACACTGGTCCCGATGATGTAAGGGTTTATGCCAAGCCTAAGGACTGCTTGTTCGTGGTGGGGTACCAAGCTACACACTGATGATGGTGCTGCAGGGAAAACAGAAGTCTTGGCATACGCTGATAGTGCTGCAGTACAGTATTGGTATATACTGATACTAGTGACAGTGACGTCAGTAAGGCAGCAAAGTATTAGTAATGCTGACAGTGCTGCAGCACAGTATTGGTATATGAGACTGTCTCAAAAGGTGCTAAGCAATATGGGAGAAAACTTTGTCCATTGTAACGATCAACATACTATCTGATTATGCATTTTCTCAGGATAAACTGATTAGTTTTTTACATGGTGTTTCATAATCCCAACAGAATAGATATTGATTTGAAGCAAATATCTTTCTGTTTTCAGTGTAACCGTTTCTGTTCTGTTTTGTGTCAATCGTTACAATGGACAACAACAAAAAAGTTATCACCTTTTGAGACAGGCTCATATGCTGATATAAATAGTGCTGCTGTACAACATTGAGCATTTGCTTGTGACGTAGGCATCACAATACTCCTGCATCGTGGTTGGATAGAAACAGTTCCTTCTACTATCAAGTGTATGTAAATAAAACAAAAAGCACAAATCTATTCACTGCTACGATTTAATTCTGGTATTTAGAACCATGAATATTCAATCGGGGGTTGAAATAATGTTATTTATGAGGACAGCTTACTCAAAAAGTGAAATTTGGTCAAATTAAACCCAAAATCCAAGCGATATTAACGCTGCCACTGCATTGGCGGCGATATATTGTCGAAGGTAAACAAAACAAAAAGCACAAATCTTTACACTGCTACGAGCTAATTATATTATTTAGAACCATGAATATTCACTTGGGGGTTAAAATAATGTTATTTAATAGGCTAACTTACTCAAAAAGTGAAATTCAGTCAAATTAAACCCACAATTGCTGCATCGACAGTGTTATAGCTGTACTTTCTATCCAACCATGATGGCCGACGAGGCACTGGTCATGTGGTACTAATCGTTTGACGCAAATCCTCAATAGGTATACGCTGATACTGATAGTGCTGCAGTTCAGTATTGGTATACGCTGATAGACTGATAGCACTGCAGGTCAGTATTGGTATACGCTGATAGACTGATAGTGCTGCAGTACAGTATTGGTATACGCTGATAGACTGATAGTGCTGCAGTACAGTATTGGTATCTGCTGATAGACTGATAGTGCTGCAGTACAGTATTGGTATACGCTGATAGACTGATAGTGCTGCAGTACATTATTGGTATACGCTGATAGACTGATAGTGCTGCAGTACAGTATTGATATACGCTTATAAAGTCCTCAGCCGGAATCTGTGGGTTGTGTAGGCAGGCTATATGAAATCAATACAGGCAAGGAGAGAAAGGAAGAGTATAAAGAGTGAAAGTAGAGTGAGAGCTTGTACCCTCAGGTTTATTATTATATAGTGGTACATGGACCCGGTATGGCATACCACCTGACCATTATCTCCAATCAGCAACAAGCGTGTATAGTTCCACCAATGAATAGTAAGCATTCCTGTGTCACCATGGCTACTGTGATCTACCCACCACCACCATGCAGTGTGGCTGCTTGGCCACCACCTGCTTGAGCTGTGTGTGTGGTGATCCGTGACTAACAGTGGGGGTCGGGGGGGGGGGGGGTAGTGAGTAGAGCTCTTGAGGCTCCTTACACACTATCACTAGTGCCTCCTTCACACTATATATCTAATACACAATGACTATTGACCATAAGTAAATGATCACCAGCAACTACATAAATACATTCATGCACCTGGCACTATATACCATTTACATTAATAGACCATTTGTATTCCTTTATAGACCATCTGCATTCCCCACCAATGCGTTTTATCGAATGTTTTACACGCTGATAGACTGATAGTGCTGCAGTACAGTATTGGTATATGCTGATAGACTGATAGTGCTGCAGTACAATATTGGTATACACTGATAGACTGATAGTGCTGCAGTACAGTATTGGTATACGCTGATAGACTGATAGTGCTGCAGTACACTATTGGTATACGCTGATAGACTGATAGTGCTGCAGTACAGAATGGTACACACTGATAGTGCTGTCAGTAAGGCAACATGGATATTAGTACACGCTGATTGTGCTGCAGGGCTATAACGCTGATAATGCTGTGTGGCTAGCAGTACAGTACTGATATAGGCTGATAGTGCTGCAGGGCAGACAGTAAAGTATTGACAAACACTGATACAGTGATAGCGCTGGTGGCTGCAGCATGTAAAATAGATGATATAAAACTTCCTTTGTTTATATTCACATAAGGCATTATGCAACATATGTATATAAAGTAAAACGTCTCTATACTGACCCCTCCACAGATCGACCACTCCCCTAAATCGATCGCTTTATTTGGGTCCCAACAATACTATTGTCAGGATATTCTAACTCTCTAAACTGACCACCTCCCTAAATAGACCACTTAAAGTCGGTCCCACGGTCGGTCGATTTAGAGAGGTTTTACTCTACTATATACACTCACCTTCATGTCACCCAGCACTCTATAAAATAGTCACGATAGAACTAGTATAAAATAAGAGTTTTGTTTATATTCACGTAATGCTTCACATTATATATATATATAATGAGTCAGCCTCACGAAAATGGGCCAATTGGTGTTTTTTTTAAGATGTCGGCGTCGCAATTCTTAAAGTGTAGTGCATTTCTTTGTTTTATATTAAATTATCCTAGAAACAAATAAGGTTGTTGTATTTTCTCTACCTTTACATTCAGGATAAATTTAAGGACTTTGCAACACCCCTGTCAATGCTAAACTATAATTATGACGATCGACGCCGACATCCAATGATCGACGCAGACAACTTTAACAGATGTCGGCATCGCAATTCTTATAGTGTAGTGCATTTCTTTGTTTTATATTAAATCATCCTAGAAACAAATAAGGTTGTTGTATTTTCTATACCTATACATTCAGGATAAATTTAAGGACTTTCCAATACCTCTGTCAATGCTAAACTATAATTAGGACGATCGATGCCGACATCCAATGATCGACACCGACACCTTCCCCCAATTGCCCTCTTTTCGTGATCCTGACCCATATATATATATTTCTATATATATATAGTATGTATATATATATAATATATATATATATATATATATATATATATATATATATATGAGTCAGCCTCACGAAAACGGGCCAATCGGTGGTCAATTGAAGATGTCGGCGTCGCTATTCTTAAAAGTGTAGTGCATTTCTTTGTTTCATATTAAATTATCCTAGAAACAAATAAGGTTGTTGTATTTTCTCAACCTTTACATTCAGGATAAATTTAAGGACTTTCCAACACCTGTCAATGCTAAACTATAATTATACCGATCGACGCCGACATCCAATGATCGACGCCGACAACTTTAGCAGATGTCGGCATCGCAATTCTTAAAGTCTCGTGCATTTCTTTGTTTTATATTAAATTATCCTAGAAACAAATATGGTTGTATGTATTTATCTCGACCTTCACATTCAGGATAAATTTAAAGACTTTCCAACACCTCTGTCAATGCTAAATTATAATTATTCCGATCCACGCCGACATCCATGCTCGACGCCGAGAACTTTCCCCAATTGGCCTCTTATCGTGATCCTGACCCATATATATATAGTATATATATATATATATATATATATATATATAAAACAGCCTAAGTTATACCAGACTTATTATAATATATAATATATATAATAGGGTAAGTTATACTAGACTTACCTGGGTATAGTTGAAGGATAACTTCTGTTTTACTTTTACCAAGGGCTGAGCTTTACCAGTACAATGAGATGAATCATTTCTGGTTCAAAGTCATTTTTTTAAACCTATTTCCATTGAAGGTGATAAGGAAAGCTAAATGTCTTCTAGCCTAATTCTTATATTTTATTCATATATATATATATATATTTTTATATATTATTTATAACTTCTGTGTCGCACGGAGAGGGAGAGTGGGTGGGCCTTGTACTGCGACTAGCTGGGGGCTATGCCCTCGGTAAAACAAGTTATCCTTCACCTATACCCAGGTAAGTCTCGTATTTATAACTTACCCTATTTTACCTCTGGCTGTAGCCATTGGGCTATCACAGCCCTGAACCGGAAATGCGTCATCGCCCTGGGCTGTGTGATACTATTGATTGCCCAGTGGCTACAGCCAGAGGTAAAATATATAATTACCTGCACTTCTGTGTCGCGTGTGACTCTACCCGACTGCGATTCCTCCATGGGCCGTAATCGATTAATCAGCTCGGATCACCCGAGCCACTTTTTGGCGCAGGCGCACATCCTAGAGACTCGGGTTGAATAAACGATTACGCTCGGGGTGGACAAAATGGTGGCTTAATCTAAAACTTAATATTTTTTTTCAATAACCGATATATGTACAGCAAAATAGGATTTAAAGTATTTTATGATTGTAGAAGCTGACAATCTGGGTTATTAAAAAAAAAAGCATTAAAACAACATGTAGGAATTGTCCCGGTAGCTGTTATCCTACAGGTACCAGCACAGATGTGACGTCATCGCTCCTAGCAAACCCCAGCCAAGAGGTGGGTTGCTGGGGTCGGGTCGTTTTGCACACGGCACGTGTATTTGTCGACTCTGCTCGCGGTGTTCTATTTGAAATTCTGACGACTCGGGTGACCCGAGTCGCCCAGGTCGTGTTAATCGATTACGGCCCCAGTGGCTACAGCCAGAGGTAAAATATATAATTACCTGCACTTTTGTGTCGCGTGTGACTCTACCTGACTGCGCTTCCTCCATGATGTTTGTTCCTAATCCACCACCCGTGTGTCAACAAAACACCGGTAACCAGCCAAGCGCTGATCCACCTAATCGTCCGACTCTAAAACCTCCTTATCAGCATTGCGCATGCGACATACCTGACAAGTGTTCAGATAATGGCTTGCGATTCAGATCAGACAGCCCTATCGACAATTCACCAACAAATCGCACACAAAACCTCCTATTTTTTCTTTTCTTTTTTCTATTTCTTTTTTCTTGGGCTCTAAAAGTTGCATAGTCTGATGAAATTATAAATTGTCTAAATGCAAAACAGTCTAGATTTGAACCTACGTATCTAATAGACTACATCGCCATTCCAGCCACGCGGTGCATTGTGGGATGCGTGGAAGAAAAACAAACCCTCGCGAAGCACATGGCTAATGCTAAGACACTGGGTGCAGCTATGAAATTTGCTAGTTTCAGCTCATCTCAGCTCTTCTTTGAAACGTAATATACCAACTAAAAAAATATATATAATAAATTCAGATATTAATCATTTATCCAGCATTGCATTTACATCAATATAATCAGCACATCTTATGCCATGTGCATTTAGATTTAGACAAATCTGGACATTCAGACTAGTGCTAGAGCCATAGACAGAGTCAGTTTTACTTATTTTATTCATGTTTTTATTTATATCCCATGGTTAATGACTAGAATGAATGATGTAGAACTAGAGAATGAGTAGGGTTAATCAGATATTGGTTATATATTTATCTGAAACAAGTGTATGTTGACACATTTGGCATTTTAATATTGCACTACGTTGACATACTTCAAAGGCAGTGGGAATGTAGTGACGGCGTATCGATAACGTGCCCCTAATGTACGTCCAACATACTTTTAGCATTGCGCTGCCGTGTCATGACGTATCTAACGTGTAAGCACGTAGTTCTGTCGATTGAATAACGTATATAACTTGCCGTGAACGCAATTACGTTGTCCTCTCGCATTGAAGCACGTTATCACTACACTTTATCGATGTTACGCTCACGTCAACTATGCGGCATTGACGTCCCAAAGTTGCATATTATGCCAAGAAGTTTGACGTAATATAATTATTTTCACGTTGTGCCTACGCTGACATCGTTACGTCATAGTGTGACAGGGCCATTAGATACTGGTGCATTTGTTAATAATTTCCTTTGCGCTTTCCTCCTTAGCCTTCCTCCGTAGCAACATCAAAACCCAGTTAACCTACCGGACCTCCTGTGCGGGAGATCGGGAGTTCGATTCCCGGTCGAGTCAAACCAATGACTTACAAACTCGATACTTGTCGCTTCCTCGCCTGGTGCTCAGCATTATTAGGATAGGGCAAGGACTGGGAAGCTCAGTGTCAAGATAATGTGACTGAGTGCTGGCGGCCTGATTTCCCAGTGGGGCAGCACCATAAAGTCACCATGAGTGCCCACTGTCACAAGTCGGAATGCAAGAGGTGTGGGTTCGATTCCCACTCTAGGTGCAATATTTCCCATTTTCACCACCCCCACGACACATACACACAGGCAAGGTGGCGAGGCTCCTTGCCTGTGACGTCAGTGCAGACTGCTACATTATTCTGAGTCTCCTGCGTGGGAGTGGGACGTAGCTCAGGCGGTAGCGTGAACACCCTTGAAGGTGTCGGTCATTCTATTGATCATCCTCAGTGGACCCATTTGCAGTTTGGGTTATTTTCCATTCCAACCAGTCGTCCACAACTGGTTCATCAAAGGCTGTCGTATGTGCTGTCCTGTCCTGTTGGAAAGTGCATATAAAAGACCCCTTGTTGTTTATCGAAAAGAGTAGCCTAGGTAGTGACGGCGGGTTTCCAAAGAAATATGTCAGAATGACCGTATGTTTGACTTCCAATAGCCAATGATACAAAAATTAGGGCGCTCTAGAGGCATCGTTAAATAAAACAAGCTTGACTTTACTGAGTCTCCGGACATCATCGGCACTGCCAATCAGCCCTGACAAAACTAGGCATCACTCTTCAGTCCTGTTCACTAAGCCATTCACTCACCAAGCATTGACTTAAGCCCCGTTCACACTGGCGAGTTAAAACGCTTCATCTAAATCGCCTTGCCTATTTCACCTCACATTCGCCGTGTGGACGCTACGCTGAAGCGATTTATGGCTGAATCGATTCAATTAGATCGCTTCATCTATACCACCTCTGTAGGTGGTTTATATGAACCGAATTTTATGATTCGACTTATATCGCCCGTGTGAACGCAACCGACTTACTTGAGGCGGATTAAGCACGTCACAGTCGAGACCTGAGTTTGTTGACTTTCCGGTAAATTTGCTCTATGAAACTGCTAGCTGTGCACATATATTTTTTTCATCATTTATTTTTAGGGTTTCACTGCCCAGCAGAAGTTTTGACCGTTCCAAAACAATACGATTCAGTTGAAACAGATCTAGGTCGAACCCACACTCTCTCGTGCCGACGTCGACTAAGCGAAACTGGCGCTGGTTAGTCTGGACTTGCTCATGCGCAGATATTGATTTCCGCCTTAAACCGCTCAGTGTGTGGACACGACACTAAATCGATTCATATAAATCGACTTGTCTAAGTGGACATAAACTTTTCCCGTGTGAACACAGCTTAAGGCACTTTCTGAACATTAATCTATTCAGTCACTCTCCATACACAAGACCCCAAGCTTTGACTTAGACAGTTGCCAAAGATCTGTCTATTCAGTCACTCTCCATACACAAGACCCCAAGCATTGACTTAGAGTTAGACAGTTGACGAAGATCTATCTATTCAGTCACTCTCCATACACAAGACCCCAAGCATTGACTTAGACAGTTGGCAAAGATCTATCTATTCAGTCACTCTCCATACACAATACCCCTAGCATTGACTTAGACAGTTGCCAAATATCTATCTATTCAGTCACTCTCCATACACAAGACCCCAAGCATTGACTTAGACAGTTGGCAAAGATCTATCTATTCAGTCACTCTCCATACACAATACCCCTAGCATTGACTTAGACAGTTGCCAAAGATCTATCTATTCAGTCACTCTCCATACACAAGACCCCAAGCATTGACTTAGACAGTTGACGAAGATCTATCTATTCAGTCACTCTCCATACACAAGACCCCAAGCATTGACTTAGACAGTTGCCAAAGATCTATCTATTCAGTCACTCTCCATACACAAGACCAATGGCGGACTAGCACTGCGCATACAGGCACAAGGTGGAGACAATGCTTCGGAGAGTGTAGACAATGTTTGTTTTTTGTTCAAACCATCACTTTTACATGTAAAACCGATGGTACCAGTGAAGATCAACAATAACTAAAGCTAAATGAAAGATTATTTAATACAGAGCTACAGAACTGGCCTCTCAACAAGAGGGTTCAAATCCCTTCACTGCCTACAGCAATATTTGTTCTAACCATTCATGCAGAGGGCTTAGTCAATGCAGTTGATTACCGGAACCGGAAGTGGAACCGGAACATTAGTTGCAAATGGAAATTAGGTCAACTGGATTAAACCCTGACAGCATGGTTTTATTAGAGGACTCACCCGTGCTAATTTTATAACGTGCATTCTGATTGGTCATGGCCATTGGTTAAAGTAACAATGCTTTCAAAAGCGATGGAATATCCTTGTGATTTCAGAGTGATAGTCAAATCGCTCCAATGCTTCAGTTATTTGACTATGTCCTTGGAACTTGGCCTAAGTTGCATTTGATGACTGCCTTTCTTTTGAATATGGTAAAGTGGCTTTTTGGGGGGAGGAAAGATTTGATTCGCTAGCAACCATTTGTGACTCTTAATATTGCTATTAGTAATCCAGATCTATCACTTAGAATAGTATTATTTTACACTATGTTAAACTAAATAACCACCGATCATATCATATATGGAATAGCATTACCGTATACTATGTTAGACTATATAACTGGAGATGATATCACGTGGAATAGCATTATGTTACGCTATGTTAGACTAAATAATCACAGTTTATATCACATAGAATAGCATTATGTTACACTAGATAACCACTGATTATATCACATAGTATAGCATTACCGTACACTATGTTAGACTATATAACCGGTGATCATTGTCGCTACCGGGTGCGCCAAACCGTCACTCGCAGCAGAGGATTTTATGCGGGTTTTTTTTGCACTTTAGCAGCTCCTATTTTAATGTATGAATGTATGAATGTATTTATATATTAATATATTAGTAATATTATATTAGTAATCTATTGTTAATATTATATTATATTATTAATATATTATATTAATATATTATATTAATATATTGTATTAATATATTATATTATAATAATATATTATATTAATGTGTTGAATGAACATAGGGTCATTGCGGGGTCATTGCTGGATGCACGGGGCAGCGAAGCCGTTGGGCCGCGCCTCCCCCCACCACCCTCCTCCGGGTGGGGTGCGGGGACGGCGGCATAAGGGGGGGGGGGGGGGGGGGGGGGAGGACACAACCACTACTCACTCGCATGTCAATCACCACTCAGGCCCCTCCTACTCGCCTCTCCATGCCTGCTCACCTCCACCACAGCCAATCACAACACTCCCACAGCTGAGCACCTCAGCTGCAAATACACTGATGGTCACTCCGCTCCCAACCACAGGACTGACCACTGCTACCTTTCTTTACCCGCCCACCCACTCCACACCTAATCATAAAAAATTATATAAATATAATCGTTATATCATATATTCTTATTAATCATAACCTAATTAAAATGTTAAGCTTATTATAATTAAATATTATACTATACTACTTTGTGTAACTGATGCTACCCGCGAGTTACCACCACATACATATGTTTCTCGCTTGTTTCACCTGTCTCACCTCATCCATTCCATGCTCATACTTGACTGCGATCACACAATGACCTTGTACCCCTCAGCTCTTGGCAGGCCACTACTGTCATGTAATGCCTCCGGGGGCCGCCCGGAATAAAGTCATGTTATCCCAACTACATGCGTCCACGTCTTGTGTACTGATGCTGCAATGATATTATATTAATATATTATATTAATATATTATATTAATAATATATTAATAATATATTAATAATATATTATCAATATATTATCAATATATTAATAATATATTAATAATATATTAATAATATATTATCAATATATTAATAAATTATTAATACAATATTAATTTATTAATAATATACTATAAATATATTATTAATATATCAATATATTATCAATATATTAATAAATTATTAATACAATAGTAATATATTAATAGAATAGTAATATATTAATAATATACTATCAATATATTATTAATATATCAATATATTATCAATATTGTATAGCCTATACAAAGAATAAACAGTATCTATATGGCTGATAAGTAGTTTTTTTTTTTACTTACAACGAGCAGGGCATTGAGGGCGTTCGGTCTATAGCCAAGTGGCGGGAAACAGCTGCAGCTTCGATTATCCATAGCGACGAAGGGCACAGCCACACATATGACGTCACTCCTTCGGTGGTGACGTCACGTCAAGGCAACGCTCCGGTGTGACACAGCGTCAACAAGTGTTGACAGTTTTTTTGGTTGCTTGAAGGTTTCTTTCTTTTTTTCTTCTTTTCTAACCATGTGTGATCCTTACTTCCGGTTTCTTGATTGATACTGACAGGGAATTGATTAAATTTATCGCCATGTTGGCAGCAGAGGCCATATTCAGCCTTCGTAGAATCTATTTTGTCAGTTTGATTTCACGGGGGAAAACAAAATGTGGTCATTACATTCATGTGCTTAACATTAAAATTTACGCAAAATTCTGGAAGGAGTCCAATTTGTGTCAAATGACACAAGCAAAATTGATCTCAGACCCCGGACTTCCGGTTGATACTCCTTCCGGTTGACACAACTTCCAGTTGATACTACTTCCGGTCGATACAAAATGAACAGATTTAAATAGATTAAAAGTAGCGCTAATAGTGTGGATGATATCACGGCAAGCTTAATGTGAATGAGAATGAGAATGAGGTTGCATCTGTTTTTTCCCCGTGCGATGTTCCGTTCGATGTAATGCAGTTGGAGAGGGAGAAGGTTTGACGGTGACTGAGAGCTAAGAGCGTCTCGGGTCCAAGTATCGGGTCAGATCCATATGGTTTATAATGCATTTTGATTTTTTTTCTCTCTCCTCGCTTACTTCCTCTTCGTCACAGTCTCCATGTTTTCCCGCCACATTCTTGTCGGTATCTGAAGAGGAAGATATATTTATCTATTATATTCAATAATTAAAATGTGTGTTATTTCAAATTGTGTGTATGCTATGAATATATATATATATATATATACAGTACAACCCCGTTAAATCAAGCTCGGTTAAACCAAACGATCGGTTAATCCAAACTTTTGTCAGTGGCCTGGCAAAATACTACCATTTATCATATAAAAAAAAGTTGGTTAAACCAAAGTCGGTTAATCCAAGCAAAATTGTCGGGGCCCAGGCCACTTCCGGTACGGTCAATAATCAAAGTGTCCAGATATATTGTATATTACATTCATAATGCACCCGCGTTTTTGCCAAAGCCAAGTCAAAGTCGAAGCCAAAGCTCGGTTAATCCAAACAAATTTCTAGGGTCCTTTCAAGTTTGGTTTAATGGGGTTATTCTGTAATATATATATATATATACATGTATGTATGTATGTATGTATGTATGTATGTATGTATGAATGCATGTATGTATGTATGAATGCATGTATGTATGAATGCATGTATGTATGAATACACATATTTATGTATACATATCAATCAATCAATAGTTCCGTCCTCTAGTCGAGGGTTGGATGCAATGGTTCTCCACTTGTCCCGATGGTGTGCTGTTCTGATAGACTGTGAATAATTCAAGCCTGTCCACTGTGAAATATTTGTAAACCATGATGTTCTTGGTCTCCCTCTCCCTCTGCTGCCATTCACCATATATGACATGCATAATATATATAATATATATATAATATATATATAATATATGTGTATATATTGAGCTCCCAGGCAAGGAGACACATATACAGGTAGGCGTTGATATAGTTGTTTGTTTGTTGTTTTACGTCCTAGCAACATCTAAGGTCATATCAGGATGGGTACTGACTTGTGACATTGTGCACTCATGGCGACTTCATACTGCTGCCCCACTGGGAAATCAGACCGCCGGCACCATGACCCAATATCCCACTCAGTCACATTATTCTGACACTGAGCCAACCAGTCCTTGCCCTATCCTATTAACGAGTTCCAGGCTAGGAAGCGACAAGTATAAATGTTTAAGTCATTGGTTTGACTCGACCAGGAACCGAACTCCCGACCTTTCGCATGCGAGGCCCGCGCTCTACCGATTAAACCACCGCGCCCGGTGGCGTCGATATAGTGATTGCATCAGGGAGCTTATATAGTCTAATGGTTAGGATGCTAGCCCATGAATTGCAAGTGTGGGTTCGAATCCTGCTCTGGGGCCAATGATTCATATTTGCAAAAACACTCCCCATGATACTGGTACCATGACCAGGATCCTGTACAAGTTATGCACTGTATGATTGTTGAACCCACCCTGTGCATGTATGCGTATGTACATCACCTATGTATATATGTCGTTGGGGTGATGAAAATGGGAAATATTGCGCTTAGAGCGGGACTCAAACCCACATCTCTTTGCATTCCGGGCCAGTGTGCTAACCATTACACCACCTAGGCTCCCTGATATCGCCACACTACCCATGCCTACGTGTCTATGCGGCTCCTTGAGGAGAGGTCAGTGCAGACCACTACACTCATCCCCCTGGAATTGTAAGTCTGTTAATGCTTACAATTACATACACACAGGCAATGCACTTATAATACACAGCTTAGGTTCAACAACTATACAGCACGTATCTTGTACAGGATCCTGGTCACAGCACCAGTGTCGTGGGGCTGATGAAAATGGGAAATATTGCACCTAGAGCGGGACTCGAACCCACATCTCTTTACATTCCGGGCCAATGTACTAACCATTACACCACCTAGGCTCCCTGATATCAACACACTACCCACGCCTCCTGTTTATGCGGCTCCTTGCCTGAGAGGTCAGTGGAGACCACTACATATATATATATATATATACCATAATAGTAAGCATTAAAGGGTGACTTAAGGCCATAAACCATTTAAAAGACTACAGATTCCAGGGAGATGAGTGCACATTGATCTCTCAGGCAGGGAGCCACATAGACAGGTAGTCATAGATATGGCGACTGCATCAGGGAACCTAGATCATAAGATGGACTAATGGTTAGGATGCTAGTGCCGGAATGGCATTAAGTGTGGGTTCGAATCCTGCTCTAGGTGCAATATTTTCCATTTGCAACATCCACCCCGACCCCAACCCCCACGACAATAGTTTGTCAACATTTGCATGTTAATTTGATATTTTATTGGCTTTGTTTTGTTATCTGTGGTGTTCTCTGTGGCGGAGTGGTTAGAGTGTCTGACTTTTTTCTAGGTCGGACTCCTAATCTGAAGGTTGGTGGTTCGATTCCCCGTGCCCCCATCTCTGCCAATTTGGATTTCCACCACTGTGTATAACTTACAGCATCATCAAAGGCCAGTTGCTCTCATACCATGTCTATGTGGTGTGGGAGGTTAAAAATCCCTTGGGTCGGTAAAAGTGTAGGCTCGGGCTTTCTATCGACAAACTGTCTAATGGTGAAAACAAGCCTATTCAGGCTTATCCTTGATAGGCAGTATAATACTTCAACAACAACAACAACAAAAATCTTCTTTGTAATCATCTTGAACAGTGATTTATTTGTACAACTCACCCTTAACCCCCCCCCCCCCCCACCACCACCACACCTCCTCCTACCCAGCCCACCTTCTCCAGTACCATCTGTGGTCAGCAACAGTTGTTCTGGGCTCTCCACTGTCCAGGTCACAGACAGGCTCATTCACCATACACATGTTGCCTTTTATTATTAAAGCTGCATAGTCCGATAAAGCATCAAAATTTCAGAACCAAAATAATTATCTAGATTTGATTCTGCATATACAGTATAACCCCATTAAACCAAACTTGAAGGGACCCTAGAAATTTGTTTGGATTAACCGATCATTGGTTTAACCGAGCTTTGGCTTCGACTTTGACTTGGCTTTGGCAAAAATGCGGGTGCATTATGAATGTAATATACAATGTATGTGGACACTTTGATTATTGTTTTTGATGTATATACAGCATAACCCCGTTAAACCAAACTTGTTTCAACCAAACGATCGGTTAAGCCAAACTTTTTTCAGCGGCCTGGCAAAATACTACCATTTATCATATAAAAAAGTTGGTGGGGGTCTCAGATGACCTTATAACCACATGAAAGTTTGGTTTAACCGTACCGGGAGTGGCCTGGGGTCCAACAATGTTGTTTGGATTAACCGATAATTTGGATTAACTGACTTTGGTTTAACCAACTCTTTTATATGATTAATAGTAGTATTTTGATGGGCCGCAGAAAAAAGTTAGGATTAACCGATCGTTTGGTTTAACCAAGCTTGGTTTAACAGGGTTATACTGTATCTAACTTAGACACTGATACACTTATTAAACATTTTCTTCGGTATAGAAGGGAATACTGAGTCAATTTAATATTACCGAAGTCTATGGTGTAAGATTTTGGCATGCTTGCTGAAACTAATTTCACACGTTTCCACTTCAAATATCTCAAAAGTTAGCCATTTAAAATTAAAGTTACTTCAAACTAAGGTAAAGTAGATTATAGTGATAGATCTAATATATTGATCTCAGAAACAACAGAAACTCAAAACAATCGGACTATGCAACTTTAATTAAAGTTGCATGGTCCGATGGCCTTTGAATTTTTGTCTTATTTTTTAGATAACTATATCAAATTGATCGTTAGAAGCTACTAATCATTAGTCCGGAGTGATTTTGATTAAAGATGATTAGTTTTGAAGTAATCTGAGCTGAAAGAACCAAAAATAATTTCGACAAGCTTGTCAAAAGTCCTGTGGCTATGACCCAGATGGTCATCTCGCAGTGACCACGTGATGTGAGATGACCTGGAACCTGACAGGACTGTAGGTAGGTATTTCTGGTTGGATAGGCACATTCTGGAACGGATTAGTGCCAAAGGCCTATGGCACTCAGGGTTTTTAACAAAAAATAATGTGTGTGTGTTGTCTGCGTGTGTTTGTCTGTCTATGTATGTATCTGTGTGTGTGTATGTCTGTGTGTGTCTATCTGTGTGTTTCTGTGTATGTGTGGGAGTGTATGTGTATGTGTGTGTCTGTCTCTGTCTGTCTGTGTATGTGTGTATGTGTATGTATGTATGTGTCTGTGTATGTCTGTATGTGTGTGTATCTATGTGTAGGTATGTGTATGTATGTGTGTGTGTCTGCCTCTGTGTGCGTCTGTCTATGTGTCTCTGGCTGTGTGTGTCTCTCTCTCTCTTTGCAAAGGCAGGTCGGGTGTATGTGTGTCTGTGTGTTTCTATGTCTGTGTGTGCTGTCTGTCTGTGTGTGTATGTATATATATATATACATGTGTGTATGTATGTCTGTGTGTGTATGTGTGTGTTGGTATGTGTGTCTGTGTATGTCTGTATGTGTGTGTCTGTGTGTGTGTATGTGTGTGAATGTATGTGTGTGTATCTGCCTCTGTATGTGGGTGTCTGTGTGTGTCTCTCTCTGCAAAGTCAGGTTGGGTGTATGTGTGTCTGTGTATGTCAGGTGTGTGCATGTCTGTGTGTTTATGTGTCTGTGCGTGCTGTCTATGCATGTATGTATGTGTGTGTCTATCTATGTGTGTCTGTCTGTGTGTGTCTGTGTGTATATATATGTGTGTGTATGTCTGTGTGTCTATGTCTGTGTGTGTATGTGTGTGTATGTATGTGTGTGTCTGTCTGTGTGTGTCTGTATGTGTATGTCTGTCTGTGTATGTATGTGTGTGTATATATGTGTGGGCATATATGTATGTGTGTGTCTGCCTCTGTCTGTGTGCGGCTGTCTATGTGTCTGTGTGTGTGTCTCTCTCTCTGCAAAGTCAGGTCGGGTGTATGTGTGTCTGTGCGTCTGTGTGTCTGTGTATTTTAGCTGTGTGCATGTCTGTGTATTTCTGTGACTGTGTGTGCTGTCTGTGCATGTCTGTTTGTGTGTGTCTATCTATGTGTGTAGGTATGTGTGTGTATATCTGTCTGTGTATGTGTGTGTATGTCTGTGTGCATATCTGTCTGTGTGTGTATGTTTGTGTGTATGTCTGTCTCTGTGTCTCTGTAAAGTCAGGCCAGGAAACACAGACACATAAACACACACAGACACATATTAATATCCCAGTAATATTACTTACTACCAATGCCTGGTCTAGTTCTATAAGTCCTCACTAACCAGAAGTGGCGCCACCTTCAGCTGTCCCACCCGCGTGTACCGTCAGAGGGCGCCACCGGCCTCTCCAGCAGCGGCCGGCTGCCTACCTACATTACCACAAAGACCCTATAATACTAAGACGGTGTGGCGGTTTCAGCCGTGCGCCAGTTTCAGCCGTGCGCATACTCAAACTCAAGGCATTGTCAATGGTCGAGCAATCTTCATATAGAAAATACAGAAAAAGTGAAATATCTCTAAAACCACACCACTATTTAACAAATCGATTGGTACGCATATAGAAAACAGCTTTACCAAAAACATCATATTACATTTCTACGGTTAGGGTTCTTGATTTCTATTAATTTTGAATAAAACTAATGTTTTGCACTGCGCGTACCGTCAAACTCAAGGCATTGTCAATGGTGGTGAGCAATCTTCATACAGAAAATCCAGGAAAAGTGAAATATCTCTAAAACCACACCCCTTAGAAACAAATCGCTTGGTACACATATACAACACATCTTTACCAAAAACATTATATTAAATTTATAAGGTTAGTGACTCACAACCATTGACAATGCCTTGAGTTTGACGGTACGCGCACGGCTGAAACTGGCGCACGGCTGAAACCACCACAACGGCTCACTCCCTATCTCTCCCATGGTAATGGAAATTTCGCAGTGCCACCTTGTGGTGGGTTTGATCAGTCCGGCTGCTGGTTGGTGTTTCACATGTAAACACTACAATTATATTATACATGAGATAGGTAAGTATGAATACACATCAATATGAAATTGCTATGAACAAATACCCAGCATCATCAGCATCATCATCACATATATACATTTATACATATAATATAACACCTGTTTAACCAAGAGAACAGCCAGCGCACCAAGTGGTGGGTTTGATCATTTCGATTACACAGTACAAGCTGAGTGAGCCGTCTTAGTATTATAGGGTCTTTGATTACCACTAGTCAGATTAGCGTTGAAAAGATCGGCTGTGAGAGTGGAGCAAAACAGGGTCAGGCTGGGTGAAGTGTAATGTTGGATGGTTTCTATTAAGGCCAAAAAATACAAAATATTGGTGATCGTCCTTTTGAAATAAATAGAATGGTCGGACGGCGATTATTTGTTTGTTTTTTAAATATTTATTTTGATGTAGACTTAATATGTAACCAGATGCGATGGCCGAATGAGCTGACCTGACCGTCCGCCTCCCGTTCTGGTAGGTCGTGGGATTCGAACTCCTGGGTTCGAACCCTGGCCGAGTTAAACCAATGACTTAAAAATTGATATGAAAGTTGAATTGCTGCTAGCCCGACTCATTTTTACCAGTTTGGTTTTTTTAAATCTTTTTTTTCTTCTAATTCAGTGGTGGTCGATTTTTCAGGCACGGGTGGGGACGATCACTTTTTTTCCGGCCTAAATAATGGTAACTGTGTCACTTCCTGAAACAGTATGTGCCAGGTACATGTTTTTAAAGAATTTAGGGAATAATAAAAAGAAACTACAATTTGTAGTTTCTTTTTATTATTCCCTAAATGTGTAGTACAAAGGATAAGTTTTCCCCCATTACTAGATTAGTCAAGAGTGCATTTAGGCATTTTATTATTTCGGAATTGTCGCCACTTACTAAGGAGTGTTGCTATAAAAACTTCTAAGTGCCTGTGTTTTAGTTGTGTGTGTGTGTTGGTTGGTTGTTGGAGTTTTACATCCTGGCAAGGTCTAAGGTCATATCAGGATGGGTACCGACTTGTGACAGTGTGCACTCATGGTGACTTTATAGTGCTGCCCCAGTGGGAAATCAGGCCGCTGACACCATGACCGAATATCCCACTCAGTCGCATTATCCTGACACTGAGCTAACCAGTCTTTACCATATCCTATTAATGCTGAGAGCCAGGCTAGGATGCGACAAGTATCAATTTTATAAGTCATTGGTTTGACTCGACCGGAAACTGAACTCCCGATCTCCCACACATGAGGCCCGTGCTCTGTCGATTCGATACATACAGCCATACCCACAATCTAGCTGTGCATTGGTTTGTTTGTTTGTTGTTGTTTTATGCCTAGCAACATCTAAGGTCATATCAGGACGGGTACCAACTTGTGACAGTGCGCACTCATGGCAACTTTATAGTGCTGCCCCACTGGGAAATCAGGCCACCGGCACCATGACCCGATGTCCCACTCAGTCACATTATCCTGACACTGAGCTAACCAGTCCTTTCCCTATCCTATTAATGCCGAGCGCCAGGCTAGGAAGCGACAAGTACCAATTTTAAAGTCATTGGTTTGACTCGACCGGGAAGCGACCTCCCGACCTTCCACACGCGAGGTCCGCGCTCTTTGTGTGTGTGTGTGTGTGTGTGTGTGTGTGTGTGTGTGTGTGTGTGGGTGTGTGTGTGTGTGTGTGTGTGTGTGTGTGTGTGTGCGTACACACAGTAAAGCCTCTCTAAATCGAGCGACCATGGGACCGATTTCATCGGACTATGCAGCTTTAAGTGGTCCATTTAGGGAGGTGGTCGGTTTAGAGAGTTAGAATATCCTTACAATGGTTTTGTTGGGACCGAAATAAAGCGAGCGATATAGTGGAGTGGTCGATCTGTGCAGGGGTCGGAATAGAGAGGTTTTACTGTACATCCATGTAAACAACTAGCCTTGAGTTACTCTTAATCATTAGAAATTATGTTGAGTGGTTTTTTTTTTCTCAATTTGACATGGATTATAAATACATCAGGCATTTAGGAATTTAAAAATAAAGTTAACAAAAAAACTGAGGTACGTTACTGAGCCTCGTTCCAAAGGAGGTACACTGTGACGTCACGACGTAGAATGTGATGCCATATACTTGCATCGTCCTAGGTCATATCAAGACGGCTATCTACTTGTGACAGTGCACACTCATGACAACTTTATAGTGCTGCCCCAACGACAGTGGAAAGCAAACAAAATCACGAAATACCTGTTTTTCAGCCCAAAATGTTCACTTGTCCAACGGAAAAACTCAAGCCATATTCTACTTGTCCGTGCCTATTCTCACTTGTCCCAGACAACCTCTTATTTCGAACGCTGTATATGAAAACGCTGTATTTAAAAACAACAATGACTCAGCAGTATTTTATACTATTTTCCTCTGCGCTAATCTCCGTGTTAATCTCTGCGTAATTAGCCATGGTGCCGTAGGGATTAATTATGCCCATATAGACCTATTTCTTTTTTCTTTTTTTTTGTGACAAGTTTTTTATTCTGCCCATAACGTATAAGCTCCCGTGAGGGTGCTTGTTTTCAACGCTGGACAGCTGTGATACTGGATTGGTCTGGTCCCGCACTCAGGAGTGTTTACCTGATCTTTCTCGGGCCAACTTTTTGCGGTTTTGGGTGTTAGTAGTTTCTATATTTGTTTTTTTGAATTTTCAAACTTTTTTCCTAACCTGTATATGATAACTTAGCCTACTATGTACATCTACGCAGATGACATACAGTCCTGCGGGATAGGATCCCATCCCATTGTGGTTTGTTACAGCATCCTTTTACCCATGCCGTCCTTAGATAGTACACCAGTGTGCCAGAACACCCCTGGACCCTTCAGGGATGGTTGTGTTGTATGGTTGTGTTGTATGGTTAGCCATTTTGTATTTCAGGGTGAATCGGATGCATGACCGTGGCCTGCCCGGTTCTGCTTTGGTTTGTGCCAGTACACATACCCAGACGGACTGCGCCCTATGGTGATAGTCATTTCGATTTCCTTAGTACTTAGGAGGGCTAGTTTCCGTATTTGTAATATCTACCATCTTTTCTGGCATGTCTTTTGCGTTTTGTGCCAGAACACAGCAAGCAGTGACTGAGCCCACGGTCAGGTGAGATATTGTTCCTTCAGTAGGTGGTTGTGTATATGACGTCAGCATAGGTATTTAGGTCAGTGCGCGTGCCGTTTGGCTGCAGGATGACACACTGTCACACTGCAAACTCAACGGCAGTGAGCAATCTTCATACAGAAAAAGTTAAATATCTCTAAAACCACACCACCTAGACACAAACCGCTTGGAACACATATAGAAAACATATTCAACGAATAGATTATATTAAATTTATAAGGTTAGGGTTCTGTATTTCTATTAATTTGGAATAAAATAGACGTTTTGCACTGCGCGTATCGGCAAACTCAATGCATTGTCAATGGTCATGAGCAATCTTGAGTTATCTTCATACAGAAAAAGTTAAATATCTCTAAAACCACACCACCTAGAAACAAACCGCCTGGTAAACATATAGAAAACATATTCAACGAATAGATTATATTAAATTTATACAGTTAGGGTTCTGCATTTCTATTAATTTTGAATAAAATAGATGTTTTGCACTGCGTGTCCCGGCAAACTCAATGCATTGTGAATGGCTGTGAGCAATCTTCATTCAGAAAAAGTGAAATATCTCTAAAATCACACCACCTAGAAACAAACCACTTGGAACACATATAGTAAACATATTCAATGAACAGATTATATTAAATTTATATGGTTAGGGTTCCGCATTTCTATTAATTTTGAATAAAATAAACGTTTTGCACTGGGCGTACCGGCAAACTCAATGGCAGTGTGCATTCGTTCTGCAGCCAAGCTGTGCGCGCATACACAATGTTTATAAACATTGAAAGGGGTCTATAAGGATAAGAACTGTCCTGGTTGTGGGGGGGGGGGAGGGTGAAGATTTCCTGTTGGAATGACAATGCTAAGATACTGTCGAATGGAAAATATTGCACTTAGAGGAGGATTCGAACGCACATTTCTTGGCATTCCAGGGCTAACATGCTAACCATTACACTACCTAGGCTCCCTAATGCAATCACTCTATCTGCCTATGGGTCACTGTCCTGAAAACTGGTCAGCATGGGATGGGATTTTAAAAAATCAATAAAAAGACTTCCTACTTATATTTGTCCTTATACTTTTCATATTCATGTTCAGATTTGATGTAGGAAATAAAGGAAATAAAATAAACTGTGTGCAACTTTGGTCCTTTTAGTTATGAAGTGTTTTTGTACCAAAAAAAAACATTTTACAGTCAGCCATTTGTAACATGACATATGGGACATGGTTGAATCCTTACTGACATCTTGTATTGCATTGATATATATATCAAACAAAACAGTTCCCAGATCAAAAAGGAAGTATTTATTAACATGTATGCATGCTTAAATTTACAAAAAAATTATTTGATGTCTTCAGAAATAACATTACAAATTTCCGTCACAGATGTAACTAATGGTGTCTGGATGCCACACAAATATTGTACACTAATTATTCAGTGAATACAGCATGGCTGGGAATTACTTCTTTTTCTTTATCAATATAAGCACTACATATTTCTGTATATTATGGCATGATTAATATCCTACTAAGTAAGAAATTATTTAATTCTGCTTAAATTTGTATTAAGCAGACTCTGTGGTTTCCTAAACATGTGTTACATCTGAGCAACACACGTTATACTGCCATAAGACATAGCTTAATCATGGACTACACCTTTAGTTTTTATCTCATCAATTTATATTTTACATATATGTAAAGGGAAGATTTCCAGCTATCATTTGCAACCAAAAAATGTTTAAAATTCAAATATCAGATCTTAACTCTCCATGTGACACTTCTGGCCAGTTTTCAGGAGAGTGACCTCTATCTATGTGGCTTCTTGCTTGAGAGGTCAGTGCAAGTATTTTAATGCTTTCAATTATATAAAATGGTTGGTTGGTTGTTGGAGTTTTAAGTCCTTGCAACATCTAAGGGTCATATCAGGACGGGTACCGACTTGTGACAGTGCGCACAGATGGCCACTTTATAGTGCTGTCCCACTGGGAAATAAGGCAACTGGAACCATGACCTGATATCCCACTAAGTCACATTATCCTGACACTGAGCTAACCAGTGTCAGGATAATGTGACTCAGTGGGATACCAGGTCATGGTGCCGGCGGCCTGGTTTCCCAGTGGGACAGCACTATAAAGTCGCCATGAGTGCGCACTGTCACAAGTCGGTTCCCGTCCTGATATGACCTTAGATGTTGCTAGGACGTAAAACAATAACAAACAAACAACAAACAACAGCTAACCAGTCCTTGCCATATCCTATTAATGGTGAGCACCAGGCTAGGAAGCGACAAGTATCAATTTAAAAATTCATTGGTTTGACTCGACCGGGAACCAAACTCCTGATCTCCCGCATGCGAGGCCCGCGCTCTATCGATTCGATACATACAGCCTTACCCACAATCTGGATGTGCAGTGGTAAGTCACTCTAGTCTCATACAGGAGCATCCACCTGTGAAGGTGAAGGTCATCTGATCAATTCTGCTGCAATTTGCATTTGACATTGGGGCTATTTTCCGTTCCAACCAATGGTCCACAACGGGTTCATCAAAGCCAGTGGTATGTGCTGTCCTGTCTGTGGGAAAGCGCATATAAAAGACCCCTTGCTGCTTATCGGAAAGAGTAGCCTATGTGGCGGCAGTGGGTTTCCTAAAAATAAATATGTCAGAATGACCATATGTTTGACGTCCAATAGCCGTTGATATAAAAATCAATGTGCTCTAGAGGTGTTGTTAAATAAAACAAGCTTTACTTTCTACTCCCATACATTGGATAAATATATCACTATTAGCTTGATTGTTATTATCTACCTTACTTTAGTTTGAAATAACTTTTATTTTAAATCACTAAATTTTGAGAGATTTGAAGTGCAAACATGCTAAATTAGTTTTGACAAGCATGCCAAAACTCTGACACCATAGCCAGGCTTCTACAGTAACACATTCTATTAAATTGCCTTAGGGTGCTCCTGTATATGTAGATAAAAGATTCACCCTGTACTTGTAGTGCACAGGTGAAGGACAATGTAGTCTAAATACTGGGGAAAATAGCTTTAGTGTGGAAAAGGAAGTAGAATGCCTGGTTCCAATACCAAATGGCTACTTATATCGGCACAGATTTGGTGAAATGGGAGAGAATGCAAAAAGACAATATGGCGGCAATAGAACGCCGTCGATTTCACTTTTAAATTCTATTAAGCTAGATGTTTTATTATATTTTTCAATTCAAAGGTAGCGGGGAAATATTAAGACATATATAAAGAATAAGTATTGCTTTTTAGATTGTGGATTTAGGCTCTCATTTCAATCCCCCCCTCTTTTTCGACAGCTTTAATATAGGGCTGGTATTCACCCGTGTACTGCGAGTACATGGTGAATCCTTTATCTACTGTATATCATATATGGTGACAAATGTTTGATAAGTGCACCGCATCTAAGTTAGATCATAGATATGTAGAATCAAATTTAGATAATTGTTTTGGTTTTGAAGAGCGGAACATAGCTCAGATGGTAGCGTATTCAGCTGTGTAGTTGTGGGTCATCCGATCGATCCTGGTCAGTGGACACATTTGCAGTTTTGGCTATTTTCCGTTCCAACCAGTGGTCCACAACTGGTTCATCAAAGGCTATGGTATGTGATACCATCTGTGGGAAAGTGCATATAAAAGACCCCTTGCTGCTTATCGGAAAGAGTAGCCTATGTGGCGGCAGCAAGTTTGACGACCAATAGCTGATGATAAAAATCGATGTGCTCTAGAGGCGTCATTAAATAAAACAAACTTTTTTTTTTGGTTTTGGTTTTGATAATTTGATGTTTTCATCGGACCATGCAACTTTAGCTATCATTGTAGAGATTATTAGTTTGACAGGTCGATGTTTTTGAGTTTCTGCCTTACCTTTTAGATACACATATCCGCTTGATTGTCAGAATCTCCCATAACTTAGACAGGACGCAGTAGCCGAATTGGTGGAGCGCAGGCGTACAGTGCGAAAGGTCGGGAGGTCGATTCCCAGTCGAGTCAAACCAGTGAATTACAAAATTAACACTTGTCGCTTCCTACTAGGAATCCTAACATGGCGCTTGGCATTATCAGGATAGAGTAAGAACTGGTTAACTGTCTTTATATGACCTTCGGTGTTGCCAGGACGTAAAACTCCAAAAAAACAAACAAAACAACGTAGTTTGCAGTAACTTGTATAGCAAATAGCCAACTGTGGATATATCCTTCAAGTCATATACTTCTGGTGTGCACACCGAAAGGCTTAAAGGGTTCTATTGGAATGACTTAGTAATTCCCTTTTGTGCAGTGCTCAACAAATGTTTAGTAAATCAGGGACCAGAATCTAAGAGTAAGACTAAGAGGATATGTTGAATCGGATCTACTTACCGGTGGCAGTGCCCGAATCGGTAACAGTGCATGCTTCCAATGCGGAAGTTTGGGGGGTTCACATCATGGCTGAGTTAAACCAATGACATACACTTGATATACTTGATGCTACCCAGCCTGGCGCTTGGCATTATTTTGCCATTAAATAGAAATGGGCAAGGACTGGTTAGTTTAGTATCGTTATAATGTGACTGAGTGGGATATTACGTCATGATGTGTTGGTGGCCTGGTCTCCCACTGGAGCAGCACTATCAAATCACAATGAGTGCGCACTGTCACAAGTCATGACCTGTCCTGATACGACTGTAGCGGTTTCTAGAACATAAAACCCCAACAAACAAACTGGAATCTCATTTAATGTTTTAGTCTCGTAAATGTGACGATATGGGGAATACATTTTGTCACATACATCGTAGCTGGTCGGCGTTACGAGCTGCGGGGCCCAATTGGGAACATGTTTGGCAGGGCTCCCAGCCAAGGTCTGGTTTAGTTTACTGATATGATTTACAAGACTAGAGTGGTCCTTAAGCTCCAGTCACATATAGCCGGACGAGCCCCGGATTTTGAGCCGGACCACCCACGGACCAACGACCCACACTGTCCTGGACCGCCACGGATAAAATCACTGTTTTCATCGATTTTTGCCTCGCAGTCACACCTTCGCGGACGAGCCCCGGACCAAAGGCCGGACTGCCCCGGACCACCCCCGGAATGGCCCAGGACGAGCCCGGACTGGGCCGGACCGGCCCCTGACTAACCCGGACGAGGCCGGACCACCCCTGGAGAGTCCGGGAGTGGTCCGTGGCTAGGCCTGGGGTAGTCCTGGATAGTCCGGGGATGGTCCGTGTCAAACCATGGCTCAAAATGACCCCGGACCACCCCCGGTCCACCTCCGAATTACCCGGACCACCCCCGGATCATGCCGGATTGAGCCAGATCGCAAAATCCCCCAGACCGCCCAGGATGTTTTAAACATTTTAAAACATCCGGGGCTAAGCCCGGACGGCGCAGGACGAGAAACGGATCAGGGGGGTCACCACGGACGACCCACGGATTGCCCTGGAACACCCCGGATGGCGGTCCGGGGCTCGTCCGGCCCCATATCCGGGTATGTGTGACTGGGGCTTTAGCCGCTGCCGTATTGGCCACTCGTGGCTTACACATGCTTTTCTGCTCAAGGGGGAACCTCCCCCTGAATGTATTGGGTGTCAGTCCCCGCTGACACTCAAACACATTTTAACTAAGTTGCATTGATTTTTTGGCCCTGCGCCAACAGTTCTACACTGCAGACAGTATGCATGACCTTTTTACTGAGGTAAAACAGGAAAACATTTTAGCCTTTTTGAGGCTCATATAGTTTACTAAATAGATTCTATCAATTATTAATAAAAACTTTTCTTTTTCTATGGGAATTTGTTTCCCTTGACCACAAATATATGATTGTGAGCTTTCTAATTTAATGAATGTCTCTTGGCACATAATTGATTGTCTGCTTTTACATGTAAAAGCGATGGTTTGAACAAAAAACAAACATTTCTCGCCGTGAATATGGCCTATGCTGGTGACACGGCGTAAAGCAACCACCAATCAATCAATCAACAAGACTACAGTAGATTACCCCAGCCTATTTGGGCATGGAGCCCAATTGGGAGCAATTGGTCCAATTGGCTTAAAGTCGGCCCGGCCTACAAGTACTACTATATTATAGTACTCTAAACAGCCCACTGCCTATACATACACAGAAGATGGTTGAATTGGTAACAGCATTAACTGTTCTCCCAACGAACCCCAAATATGTTAAATTGATACTTGTCACTAACTAACTAGCTTGGCCCTTGACATTAATTTCACAAGGCAAGGACTGGTTCGGTCACTATCGGGATGATGTGACGCAACGGGATATCGGGTCATGGTGCCTTCCATTGGGGCAGCACTATAAAGTCTCCATGAGTGCGCACTGTCACAATTCGGCATGCCCCTTGAATAGACTTTAGATGTTTCTAGGACAATCCACCACATCTGAAGAACTGTCTCCATTTCTATTAATTAAGAGCGGCTAACAGGTCCAAGGCCTATTATAGCTGTATCCTATTGATTGATTGATTGATGAGTATGTATTTATTAGTATGTATTTATTAGTATTTATTTATTAGTATGTATTTATTAGTATGTATTTATTAGTATGTATTTATTAGTATGTATTTATCAGTATGTATTTATCAGTATGTATTTATCAGTATGTATTTATCACTATGTATTTATCACTATGTATTTATTAGTATGTATTTATCAGTATGTATTTATCAGTATACATGTATGCATAGTTTCGACTAAGCCTATCAATACACGCACATGGGTTTTGCAGTAGCAAGTTCTATGCTGCAAGAAATGCTTAATAAGTTCACAAGCATAGCTACGTAGAATTTAATCTAGATGCGCTTTTTGGTTTCGAAAATTGTATGCTTTCAATGCACTATAACTTTAATAATTAATTCATAAATAATATTAAGGACCATGTTAATGTTTATTCCAAGCTTCCCCCCCCCCCAATTATATCTAGTTCATTGGTCCGTGGGGTATTCTAATTTTTGTGCCACATACCTAAACAGTGTGTAGATAGAATATTCACTTTCCGTGGGGGTGAATGATGACCATGTTTAAACCTAGATAAAGGATTCACCCGGTACTCGCAGTCGCAGTACACAAGTGAATACCAACCCTATATAAAAACAGTCGAAAAAGTGGGTTACTGAATTGAGAGCCTAATTTCACAATCTAAGAAGCAACATTTATTCTTTATATATGTCTTATTGATAGCCCGCTACCTTTGAGTTGAAAAATATAATATAATATCTAGTTTAATAAGATTTAAAAGTGAAATCGACGGCGTTCTGCGGCCGCCATCTTGTCTTTTTGCATTCTCTCCCATTCCACCAATTCTGTGCCTATATGAGTAGCCATTTGATCATGGAGCCACAGTTTCTAGGTCATGTTCCATACTAAACCTATTTTCGCCCGTATTTACACTACGTTGTCCTTCACCCATGTACTACAAGTACCGGGTGAATCTTTTATCTAGTTTAAACCCGAACCATGGCAAGGATCCATTGTTAACAAGCTGTGGAGGGATTGGTTACAGCGAGCATTGTTCAGAGCTCTATATTGGCATACATAGTTGATGAATTGGGAGAGAATGCCATTATACCAAGCTGGCGGCCTTTTGGATTCTTTTCTGTAAACTTTTAAAAGTATATTAAGCTATATTATTTAATAATCCTGCACTTTAATAGTAGTAGTAAGGTCAGTATTTCAACAATGTATTTAGCTTATATATTAGATTTTGAATTCAGATGGCTATGTCTCTAACCCAACCATATGACACTTTTTCAATAGGATTGTTCAGCAGGCCCGTACACGAAACAGGGTATGTTAAATATTCACCTCCAGTATAGTATGGGTGAACGACGACCATGTTCCATTCCGAGAAAAAGATACTTCGCCTTGGCCTGGGTAGGAATAAACAGACTAACAGTAAACTAGATTCTCTCCAGTCAATTTTATGTTTATTAATATAGGTGATTTCACCAATTCTGCACCCACAAGGTAGCGGACTATGATAGATAGGTATTTGAACAATAGATTAGCAGATAATATTAAATATTATATTGGGAATCTAATATCTATGTGATTATCATATATGTGCATGGCCCTGCCATCTAAGTAACACCTTTTCTATATGGTTGTTCAGCAGTAACTGAACACGTATGTCACATTGTGTGTGTGGTACTGTGGACAGTCACATTGTTAATGACTGATACTACAGACACACTGTCACTGACACTGTCACAAGTGTCAGTGGTGAGTGTGAACCGTCATACTCACGGGACACGGCCATACTTATCGTCTTATGACGTTATGTCAGTTATGATACTGAGATCTGAGAATGAGTAACAGTTAATGAGTTATTCAGATGCACTCACTCCAGACATTCACATGACATTGTGATCGGCCTAGCTAGGCTAGCCCTAGAGGCTAGACGCCCTAGTCCTAGTCGGGCTCGTGAGGCTAGTCGATACTGCAACTTGCAACTGCAATTTTTTTGCCAATTTGCAATTACGGGGTGAATCTTTTATCTTAATATCTAATAATCTATCTTAAAATTCTTAGACTTAGTATCTATGATCGGCCCAGCCTCTGCGATCCCTGTCTTTTAGATGCTGGTACCATGTGCTAATCCATTGGATAATAGATTACGGGACGGATAGGTTGCATCAAGCACGGACACTATGTTTACTTATGCCTACAATACTTGAATACAGTGTTTACACTACACTACAGCGATGACGACGTCTCGGGAGCCCAGCCTCAGGCTCAGACTAGACAGCACCGCGCAAAACACTCAGTCAGTCACTGAGTCAGTGATCACTGCAAGTGCAACAGGCTGTCATCGAGTAAATACTCATCTGCTAAGCGATAACGTTTAGCTACAAACCCAATATAACATGCATCACTGACCCTCTAACAATATATATCACTCACATTTTGCCAGGGTTAAACTGTTAGATCTAGCGCCGAGGAAAAGTCCAGTTTTCGGTGACAACCACCGACGGAAACCAAACTCCGGAAGTCATGAAAGTCAATGTTTATTTGCCGTAAAACGAATTGTCGTAAAATGTTATAAGACACGATGCAGAGTTCTTTTTAATTCTTCTATGATGAATAATTAATTAAATAATCATAGTTATCTCCCTACATTTCATAAGAAGTAATGGTGTCAAGCATTTCTACTAGGCCCATCTCTAACGACATACCGTATGTCATTTGGCGCCTAATTCACTGCTCAAACCAAGGGATGTCAAACCAAGAATCAACTCACGATGCCGCTTCTTTGCCGGATTTGTTGCTAATGTATTATAAACGATTGTTTCCATACAAGGCATTATTCCGATGGTTTAATTATGGAGGTGGTAAGTAAAGTTATAATGTGTGTTTTGTCACTGCAATGGGACGGGTCAAGAACACACGCCGTGACACGGGCTACTATTTACTACTAATACTAGTATAGTAGTAGGTATGTGACAAAAAAATTCAAACTTAACAGATTCCAACATAAAATACATCATTACAAAGGTATTGTAAAGTCCTTTCTAATGATATCTAAATCATCATCCTGTGACAATTATCAAGGAAGTTGTGACACTTTCTAACGCGTTTTTTATGGTTAATTTGGTTCCATTGTTTCAATGGAAAAGCACTTGAATTTTGTGACCCATCGCACCGCAGTGCTCCGCGCAAGCCCGTGGAACAAGGGAGTCCCGTGAAAGCACCGTGTTATTCGCGTACCTACTGACAGACACACCTTTTTAGGGGCCCTCAAAAGCACTGTTCCCGTCCTCACATTAACACCAAATTTCATCCTAAGATAGAGAAGTATATAAAGAAACCAAATAAACTAATTTCAAAATTAGTAAAACTCACCTTCAGGTAGAATTCCAGTGATTTAAACAGACATAAATTTGAATTTTTTGTCACTTCTATAAATCGGACAGCAAATATTTTTGGATGTAACAGTAGAGCAAAATGTGACCTAAATCATCCATATGGTTGAATTCCTGGTAGTCCTAAAATAAAGGTTGCAAGAGAGAAGTACCATGAGAGCCTATTGCGCACCGCGCAGTGCTCCGCGCAAGCCCGTGTAACGAGCGAGTCCCGTGAAATCGCCGTGTTATTCGCATACCTAATACTAGTAATAGTAACACTAGTAATAATAAGCCCTGTTTACACGGGCGATTTAAAACGCCTCATATAAAACGACTTGCCTAGATCGACTCACATTTGCCGTGTAAACGCGACTCTGAGGCGTTTTAGGGCTGAATCGATTCATATAAATCGGTAAATGTAAACCACCTCGCCAGGACGAGGTAGTATAGATGAAGCGATTCAGCTGGTTCCCGGGTGGCGATCGTGTAAAATAGTAGTGCTCGCCGGCTACAGGCTCAGCTGTAACTAATCGCTGGTGCCCGGCAGTGTTAGGGCCCGATTAGGCCGAAATCTAGTGAATGCGATCATATTTAACAGAATTACATACTCAAATAATTAAATTAAATTAACCTTAAATTCCAAGCGATATTAACATAGCAGCTACATCGGCGTCGAATCGATGAGTGTAAACTAAACAAATAGCAGTGCTCGCTGGCTACAGGCGCAACACTAAGGCTGCTGGTTCCCGGTCGCCGACACACTTTCAAACTCGCTCGTGTAAACGCGCCACTACATCGCTTCATATAAATCCATTTGCCTAAATCGCTTCACAATTTCCCGTGTAAACACGCCTATAGATCAGCATCTCGTTCACAAAAACTTGAAAAGAAGCATTCGTTTTCCTTAGCTGATTGGAATAATAATCTGCGAGCTATACCCGGTGCTGAGATGGATGTTTTTAGAGGATCGATATGTAAAGAAGTATAGGAAGCCAGCATGTTTTCTACTGCTGTGACACACGGTTTTAATTGCACGGCAAACATGTAGGCCTACTATATTCTGTTCGCAATCGAAATTGCAGGAACAATGTAACCATTAATGGTTGTCTTCCCACTGCCCTTTATAAACAAAATTATGAGCCCTGGAACTAAAATACAAATAACCTGTTTAGAAAAGGATACGATGAGATCAGAAACTCATCATTAGACAACTTCCGTGATTCAAATATTGGGTAACATTCATTGTAAGGAGAACGTCTGTACGCTTCTGTCGATGTATAGCAAGTGCTTTATTTATGGAACTCTCCGTACAACTTCTGCCCGGGTGCGCGCGCATACATACAGATATGACAATCATGACATAATTTGTTGTTACAATTTACTGTATCTGCATATTGACTTAATAGTATAAGCCGTGTTTACACGGGCAATTGTAAAGCGAATTAAGCCGTGTTCACACCTGGGCATTAAGTCGCCTCATCTAGTGCGCCTTATCTAAGTCGGCTCACATTGGCAGTGTGAACCAGATGCTGAGGCGGATTAGGGCTGAGTCGCCTCATCTAGTTCACCTCAAGTAGGTCGCCTCGCGAGGTGGTTTAAATGAAGCGAAATAGCTTGAGTCGGCCCATCTTGCTTGTGTGGACGGTAGCGGTTTACTTGAAGCGGATTAAGCACGTCACACTATATAATATAATTTGGTCTATGAACCGGCTAGAGGTGCACAGATATTTTTTTCATAATTTATTTTTAGGGTTTCACTGCCCAGCAGAAGTTTTGACCGTTCCAAAACAATACGATTCAGTCGAAACAGATCTAAGTCGAACCCACACTCTCATGCTGACGTCGACTAACTGAAACTGGCGCTGGTTAGTTTGGACTTGCTCATGCGCAGATATCGATTTCCGCCTTAATCCGCTCCGTGTGTGGACACGACACTAGTTCGCCTCATCTAGTTCGCCTTATCTAGTTCGGCCTAAAGTTGTGGGTGTGAACACGGCTTTATACTACTTTACTAGTCTAAAGTAAAGGCCCTGTCCCATTATCATGACACATCTCGCAAGCGCGCGGCCAATGCGTAAAATCACTTTTTTATGTCGAGAAGCATAAAACTTTTCGGCCTCGGGGGCAAAGTTGGACATATATACATACCGTACACATAACATAGCATATGGCTAAGTTGCCTCCCAGTGAAAAACGCTAGAATTACGCTCATGGTATGGTACATTCGCAGAATGCCGGTGAACATTATATATGTTATTCGATCGCCAGAACTACACCTCATTTGTTACATACGTCAAGACACGCTGGAGAAATGCTAAGCGTATGTTAAACGTACGTTGTCAGTATGCGGACTGTATGTTCCAACTGCCTTTAACATAAGTCAACGTAGTAAACAACGTTTGTCTAACGTACATCCACGTATGCCTAACGTATACATAACGTACGGCCAAGGTAAAATCCAAATGTTGTCATACACCGAAAGTTTTGTGCATGCACAAAACTTTGCCAACGCCGTACCCCAACGAATGTCGACGTACATTGACGAATACCATTACCAACAAGCACCTAACTCACGCGTAACGCATAACGACGTATCCCAACGTAGTGGCCAAAAATCACATACATTGGTGCGATGCGTCGTAATGTGAAAGCCCCTTCAGTTGACTAACGTAAACATGATAATAATAAAAAGTCTAATTGACTATTGTATCTAAATTCTAAAAGTGAAAGTGGAATACATACATGTACTGATGTAGGCGGAAATTAAAATATAGCCTAAAACCTAAGTACTAGCCAGATAGTGGCCACTGGCACTGTCACTTGTTTGTATAGGAGGGCACGGACATCCAGGTACTTAGCGCATTGCGCCCTAGCAACTATTCAAGCCAATGAAAACAATAGCCGTGTTCACACGGGGAATGTAAATCGATTCGTAGAAACCGATTTGCCTAGTTCACCGCACATTTCCCGTGTGAACGGGCGGGTGAGTCGGATTACGCCTGAATCGATTCCTGTGATGCAGATACTGTAAACCACCTGTGGAGGTGGATTATGTGAGTCGATTTCTGTGAATCGATTTATTTTGTCCGTGTGGACACAACCGACTTACGTGATGCGGACTAAGCACGTCGAACTATATACTATAGTTTGGTCTAAATACCGCTAGCTGTGCACAGATATTTTTTTCATCATTTATTTTTAGGGTTTCACTGCCCAGCAGAAGTTTTGACCCTTCCAAACCAATACGAGTCAGTACATACATATCTAGGTCGAACCCACTCTCTCGTGGTGACGTCGACTAACCGAAAAATGGCGCAGGTCAGACTGGACTTGCTCATGCGCAGATATCGATTTCCGGCCCAAGTACTGCCCGTGTGAACGGGCCGCTAATTCGACTCACCTGATTCGATTTGTCTAATTCGCTTCACATTTTGCCCGTGTGAACACGGCTATAGTCAATTACAGCATTGAAGCGAATGTAAATAAAACCAAAAGCACAAATCTATTCACTGCTACGATCTACTTCTGTTATTTAGAACCATAAATATTCACTTGGGGGGGTGAAATAATGTTATTTAGGAGCATAACCTACTCAATAAGTGAAATTTGGCTCAAATTAAACCCCAAACCCCTCATCGGTGGCATTATTGCGAATGTAAAAGCACAAATCTATTCACTGCTATGATCTAAATATGTTATTTAGAACCATGAATATTCACTCAGGGCTTGAAATAATGTTATTTGGGATCATTATTTACCGAATAAGTGAAATTTGGCTCAAATTATACCAAAAAATGGCAAAATACGAGCGATATGAACGCCATTGGTTGCGTTATTGCGAATGTTTAATCAAACAAAAAGCACAAATCTATTCACTGTTACGATCTAATTCTGTTATTTACAACCATTAATATTCACTCGGGGGTTGAAATAATGTTCTCAATAAGTGAAATTCAGCGTTATTGCGAATGAAAATAAATAAAACGCACTGCTGTCATCAAGGTCAACCGGAAGTGACGTGAACGCGCGCCCTCCTATAGACCTATTTCATATGACATCAGCATACATATCTAGGTCAGTGCGCGCGCATTTTGGCTGCAGGACGACACAGTGTCACACTGCAAACTCAATGGGTATGAGTAATTTTCATACAGAAAAGGTGAAATATCTCTAAAACTACACCACCTAGAAACAAACAGCCTGGTACACATAGAAAACATATTCAACGAATAGATTATATTAAATTTATAAGGTTAGGGTTCTGCATTTCTATTAATTTTGAATTAAATAGACGTTTTGCACTGCGCCTACTGGCAAACTCAATGCATTGTCAATGGTCCTGAGAAATCTTCATACAGAAAAAGTGAAATATCTGTAAAACCACACCACCTAGTTACAAACCGATTGGAACACATAGAAAACATTCAAAGAACAGATTATATTAAATTCATACGGTTTGGGTTCTGTGTTTCTATTAATTTTGAATAAAAGAGACATTTTGCACTGCACATACCAGCAAACTCAATGCATTGTCAATGGTCATGAGCAATCTTCATTCAGAAAATGTGAAATATCTCTAAAACCACACCAGCTAGAAACAGGGATGAAAGATCTCCGCGATTTCGCGGATTTCCGGGATTTTTCCTGTAGCTATAAGTGTATACTAATACGTTGCGCCAGTCCTGATATGACTCTAGATATTGCCAGGACATAAAACTCCAACAACCAACCAACCAATACGTTGTTTCACACTGCAGTACTAGCAGCATATACCAATATGTATGAAACCCAACTTCCAGGAATTTTCAGCGATTCCTATGGGAGAATATCAGCATTTCCGCTTTTTTTCCCGGAGACCACTTTCATCCCTGTAGAAACAAACTGATTGGAACACATATATAGAAGACATATTCAACGAACAGATTAAATTAAATTTATATGGTTAGGGTGCTGCATTTCTATTAATTTTGAATTAAAAAAACGTTTTGCACTGCGCGTACTGAAAAACTCAATGGGCCTGTGCCTGGGTTCTGCAGCCAAGCTGCGCGCGCATACATTGTAACGATTGACACAAAACGGCTCAGAAACGGTTACACTGAAAACACAAGGACATTTGCTTCAAATCAAAGGATGGGGGGAGGGGATCAAAACTGGGCGCGGTGGCCGAATCGGTAGAGCACAGGCCTTGCGTGTGGAAGATCGGGAGTTCGCGAGTTCGATTCCCAGTCGAGTCAAAGCAATGACTTAAAAATTTATGCTTGTCGCTTCCTAACCTGGTGCTCAGCATTATTAGGATAGGGCAAGGGCTGGTTAGCTCGATGTCAGGATAATGTGACTGAGTGGGATATTGGGTCGTGGTGCCGGTGGCATGATTTCCCAGTGGGGCAGCACTATAAAATCGCCATGAGTGCATACTGTCACAAGTCCGTACCCATTCTGATATGACCTTAGATGTTGCTAGGACGTAAAACAACAAACAAACAAAAAACAAAGCTTCAAATCAATATCTATTCTATTGGGATTATGAAACACCATGTAAAAAAAACAAATCAGTTTATCCTGAGCAAATGCATAAGCAGATAGTATGTTGATCGTTACTATGGACAAAGTTTTGTCGCATATTGCTTAGCACCTTTTGAGACAGTCTCATATCTCTTTATCAGTTAATGACTGAAATATGCATTTGCTCAGAATAACCTTATTTTGAATTTTACAATGGTTCATACTCTCAATAGAATATTGGTTTGAACTTTGAAGCAAATGATTTAAATATCTTTTGTCCTTTGTTTTCCGTGTAACTGTTTCTGTGCTCTTTTTTGTGCCAATCGTCATTAGATTAGACTTAGCCGCTGATAAAAAGCTTAACTGTTTCACTTCAGTTCCTAAGACATACTTCACACATCGGGAATTCTCATTCACGCTCGCGGATGATGTGTACATTCGCTACCTGTCCTTCTCTGACCAAGCTGAGATGGAAAAGGAAATCCAGAAAATGTGTCCCCGCAAGATTGACATAGGCGCTGTCTTCACTCACAGGGTAAGAGGGGAAAACATATAAATTGGCGCATAATTTCCGAATTGTGGTTGATTCGATGAGGGGAGCCGGATACCAACCACGCCCCAAGCGGGCAGGACGAATGTCACTGGAACCGAAACCTCACCCCCGCCTCCAGCCATTCGTTTTCACTTGGCCGTTTGACTCTCAACTTTACCACACCCACACCCTCTATTTTAAGGACTACTTTGTAGGGGTCGGCTCCGGCAGCCTGAGGGCACCCAGCGATCGGGGAGGCCCCCCATCGACATCGATGCCGTCGACTGACTCCCCCCGTTGTACCACTTCATAACATGCAAACAAATTAACCTTTCTCCCACTCGGTCTCCAGCTTCCCTCATTCGAATCTGCACACAACCTGGTAGCCAAATGTTACTTTAAGTTTAACTGGGCGAGTCTTAAGAATAGATTTAAAGTTCCATAGTCTGATGGTTTTTGGTTTCTGCTATTTTTCTGAGATAAATATATTAGATTGAGCATTATTATTGACTTTACTTAAGTGTGAAGTAAGTTTTATTTTAAATGGTAAACTTTTAACAAGTGCAAACCTGTATAATTAGCTTTGGCAAGGATTCCAAAACTCACACCCATCCATTCACTCATCCACTTACCGACCACGCATAACTCAGACACCATAGCCTTTTGCAGTAACATGTTCTATTAAATTGACTCAGTATTCCCTTCTATGCGCTGTGCGCAGTGGCCGAATGGGTAGAGCACAGGCCTCGAAAGACAACGTGCGGGAGTTCGCGAGTTTGGTTACCGGTCGAGTCAAACCAATGACTTAAAAATTTATACTTGTCGCTTCCTAGCCTGGTGCTCGGCATTATTAGGATAGGGCAAGGACTGGTTAGCTCGGTGTCAGGATAATGTGACTGAGTGGGATATTGGGTCATGGTTCCCATGGCCTGATTTACCAGTGTGGCAGCACTATAAAATCGCCATGAGTGCGTACTGTCACAAGTCAGTACCCGTCTATGCAGAAACAAATGTTGAATAAATGCATCTGTATCTAAGTTAGATATGTAGAAACAGATCTAGATAATTGTTTTGGTCTTGAAAGTTTGATACTTCATCAGACTATGCAGCTTTAAGTATTTTAAGGAATAGCATATTTCTAATCACATATAGCAACATATTTATCATGGAGTGTGGCTTGCACAAAAGGAACATTTATCATGTGACTTCAGTCAATACTTCTTATTTATCCATTTCTTCTTTTTTTCAATCAGACTGGATGGCCGAATGAGTTGAGCGTCCGCCTCCCATTTTGGTAGGTCGTGGGATTCGAATCCCCGGGTTCGAACCATGGCCGAGTCAAATGTATGCTTCCATCAGTGATTTAATACAATTTAGGATTTTCTTATTTTTAAGCCATTCAAAACCTACAAAATTCCTATAATTTTTTTTTATGGACACATGAAAATTAAGTTTGTTGGAACACCTGTAGCAAGAATTTGACGGATTGTAATTTCTAAATGCTAGCGTTATCAATTTCAGCCTAAGGACCACAGAACTGTTAAGGCGGCTGCCTTCCAAGCCGAAGAGAAAGAACTTGTGTTTGACATAGACATCACCGACTACGATGACGTCAGAATCTGCTGCTCGTAAGTTGTCATTGTGTTGTATATTTTAAGATGCTGATATTATTGCAAATAGAGCAGTGCTTCTTGATTAGTTCCATGAGTCCTCACTAACCGGAACTTGTGCCCCCTTGTGACTCAGGCCTGCATTCGCCAGAACCGGGGGTGCCCTCACCAGTCCAGCAATGGCCGCTTCCCCGCAAACACCTCCATTACTGAATTTTTCCTTTTAATGTTTCAATTGTAGAAGGGTGCTATTGCAGGGTCCGTACGCAGCCTGGAAAGTTTTGAAAAGCCTTGAATCAAAGACCCTATAATACTAAGATGGCTCACTCAGCCTGTACTGTGTAATCAAAATGATCAAACCCACCACTTGGTGCGCTAGCTGTTCTCTTGGTTAAACAGTTGCTATATTATATGTATATATGAATGTGAAAGATGTGTGATGATGCCAATGATGATGATGCTGATGATGTGTATTTGTTCATAGCAATTTCATATTGATGTGTATTCATACTTAACTATCTCATGTATAATATACATGTGAAACACCAACCAGAGCCAGGCTGATCAAACCCACCACAAGGTGACACTGCGGAATTTACATTACCATGGGAGAAATAGGCAGTGAGCCGTCTTAGTAGGTATAATAATAGGTATTTGCTTGAATTTAACCTATTTTGGGTAATTAGTCATAAAAAGCTTTGAATTCCATTAAACTGTCTCCACTGACCTAAATTAGTCCGAAATTGCCATTGTTTTGTCCTTAAATCCAAATGAAAATAATCTTGAATTCCTATCAAAAACAGCCTAGAATTCCATATCTTCACATGCTTATGGACCCAGCCTGTCCTTGATTGAAGATTTATACTGCATATGGATAAGTCTGAATAGACTTGTTTTCACCATTAGACAGTTTGTCGATAGAAAGCCCGAGCCTACACGTTTACTGACCCAAGGGATTTTTAACCTACCACACCACATAGACATGGCATGAGAGCAACCGGCCTTTGATGACGCTGTAAGTTATACACAGCGGTGGAAATCCAAAGTGGCAGAGGTGGGGGCACGGGGAATCGAACCACTGACCTTCAGATTAGGAGTCCAACCTAGAAAAAAGTCAGACACTCTAACCACTTTGCCACAGAGACCACCACGTTGTTGTGACTTATCGCCCACGTGACAGTCGATTTGTACTCTTCTTTTCCCCCCCCCCCCCCTCCCCTACCTCTGCAATCACTTTCTCCTCCGAATTTTTCAGTTGGCATTTTGTTTTATTTCTTCCAGGGGCGCCGACATCTGCCTCAAATGCTGGCCACTCATGACAGTCGCCATGAAGATCATAGACCGAGCACTGCGAGGTGAGCGCGTCTTAGCTTACAATTGCGGGAAATTGGTCTTCCTCATTCCACTGCTCCTTGCCCTATCCTTATAATGCCGAGCGAATGGCTTAGGAGTGACAAGTATCAATTTTTAAGTCATTGGTTTTCTTGACATGTGCATATTGTGACAAAAGTGGCAAATTTTCAAAACCAAGACACTTACTTGCGTAGATTTGATTCTACATATCCAACTTAGACCGAATTTACTTATCCAGCATTTGGTGGTGGTGGTGGTTAGAAGGGCGTACTGATAATGTGACTGAGTGGGATATAGGTTCAGGATGCCGGCGTCCTGATTTCCCAGTGGGGCAGCACTAAAAAGTCGCCATGAGTGCAAGTCGGTACCCGTCCTGATATGACCTTAGATGTTGCTAGGACGTAAAACAACAAACAAACAGCATATCAGTGTGCACACTGAAATTAATTTTGTCTGTTTTCGCTTCAAATATCTTTGTTTGGCCCTTTAAAATTTACTTAAAAGTTAAAGCGAAACAGATGTAGACCTATGTCATAGCGAACAATTTATTATATTTACCTAAATGAAAACATGGCAGAAACACAAAACCATCACGTTATCCAGCTTTAACGTATGTGCCAGTGCATTTATGCAAAAGTTTATTATTTATTGTGATAATCGACATGCCTTTTTTTTTGTTTCAAAGGGAAGATAATTGAATTGGATGATTTTTGTTATTGTGACAATCAATTGCATTGTTTTAAAAGAGAAGATAATTGAATCGGATGGCTTTATTATTGACCGGGCGCAGTGGCTTAATCGGTAGAGCGCGGGCCTCACGGGCGGAAGTTCAGGACCTATGACGTACAAAAGTTGACACTTGTCGCTTCCTAGCGTGGCGCTCAGCATTAATAGGATAAGAAATGGATAATGTGACACGTGGGATATCGGGTCATGGTGCCGGATCACTTTATTGTTGTGATAATCAAATTGCCTTGGCTTAAAAGAGAAGATATTTGAATCAGATGACTTTATTATCGTGACAATCAACTTGCCTTGTTTTAAAAGAGACGATAATTGAATCGAATGCCTTTTTTATTATTGAGCCAATCACTTGGACTTGTTTTAAAAGAGAAGATAATTGAATCGAATGCCTTTTTTATTATTGAGCCAATCACTTGGACTTGTTTTAAAAGAGAAGATAATTGAATCGGATGACTTTATTATCGTGACAATCAAATTGTGTGGTTTTAAAAGAGAAGATAATTGAATCGGATGACTTCATTATCGTGACAATCAACTTGCGTTGTTTCAGAGGACTTCGGCTACGACCACCTTCTCTGGGTGTACTCGGGGCGTCGGGGCATCCACTGCTGGGTGTGCGACGCATCTGCCCGGACGCTGTCACAGGCTGCCCGCTCCGCCATTGCTGAGTACCTCTCCCTTGTCAAGGTAAGCTCCAGTGACAAGAGATGACAGGGATAATGCCAATCAGATTCCAGCGTTCCACCCCCTATGGGCCGTTCTCAGAAACTACTACTTTTGTGACATGGAAACCGAAACAGAAAGCATTCTGCATCGGCTAGGCAACTTAAAGTTGCATTGTCCGATGCTTTTGAGTTTCTGCTATTTTCTGAGATAAATAAATTATACTAATCGTTATAATCCACTTTACTTTAGTCTGAAGTAACTTTAATTTTAAATGGCTAAGTTTGGAGATATTTGACGTTAAAACATGCTTGCCGCCAAAATAAATCTTTGGCAAGCACGCCAAAACTCTGACACCATAGACTTCAGTAGTAACGGGTTCTATTAATTGACTTATTATGCCCTATGCAGCAACAAATGCGTAATAAGTGAATCAGTGTCTAAGTTGAATATGTAGAATCAAATCTAGATAAGTGTTTTGGTTTTGAAAATTTGATGTTTTCGTTGGACTATGCAGCTTTAAATAGCAAAATCCATGGTTGTTATGAAGGTTTACTTGTGTATCAGGATGGGTACAGACTTGTGAAAATGTGCACTCATGGTGACTTCATAGTGCTGCCCCGCTGGGAAATCAGGCTGCCGGCACCATGACCCAATATCCCACTCACTCACATTATCCTAAAACTGGGCTAACCAGTCCTTGCCCTATCCTATTAATGCCAACCGCCAGGCTAGGAAGCGACAAGTATAAATTTTGTATGTCATTGGTTGGACTCGACCGGGAACCTAACTCCTGATCTCCCACACGCGCGGCCCGTGCTCCATCAATTCAGCCACTGTGCCCTGTCTGTCCATCAATCAACCATGTTTGTCGTTACATTTCTGCCTTCTTCACCAGGGAGGTGAGAACCAGGCCCGTAAGGTGAACCTTCCGGAGGTCCTCCACCCGTCGGTTCAGACAGCCGTCAACATTGTATCCGCCCACTTCGACTCTTATGCTATCAAGAAGCAGGATTTTCTTGGTAGCGATGAACAAATTGCTAAAGTTCTCCAGCTAATACCGGAAGAAGGTTGGTTTCCAGGTGCATTTTCATATACAGTAAAACCTCTTTATCCGACCACCTCCACAGAACGACCACTCCCCTATATCGATCGCTATATTTGGGGCCCAAATGATCGCCCATACAATACCATTGTAACGATAAATAAACCGACCACCTCCATAAATGGACCATTAAAAGTTGATCCCATGGTCGGTCAATTTATAGAGGTTTTACTGTACATAGTTACATATACAGGGCGCGGTGGCCGGATCGGTAGAGCGCGGGCTTTTTTCATATACAGTAAAACCTCTTTATCCGACCACCTCCACAGATCGACCACTCCCCTATATCGATCGCTATATTTGGGGCCCAAATGATCGCCCCTACGATACCATTGTAACGATAAATAAAACTCCCGAAACCGACCACCTCCATAAATGGACCGTTAAAAGTCGATCCTATGATCGGTCGATTTATAGAGGTTTTACTGTACATAGTTACATATACCGCGCGCAGTGGCCGAATCGGTAGAGCGTAGGCTTCCCACGCAGAAGGTCGGGAGTTTGAATCCCAGTCGAGTCAAATTAATGACTTACAAAATTGATATTTATTGCAGCAACCAGTCTTCCTCATTCCACTACTCTGTGCTCTATCCTATTAAAGGCCCTGTCACACTACGACGTATGGCGCCGGCGTGTGCGTAACGTGTTGAAATAAATTTCAAATCAAAATAGGTTAGCATACGCTGAACTTTTCGCACTGCGAGGGATAAAAATGGGCGTACACACAATATACGTAACATATGCAGAATGTATCTCTGACCTATTGAGAATGTTCATGTGCCTCACAAAATGTTCGCATACGCTGACCAACATTACGTACGTTACTCCATCGCTAGAAGTATGGCGTATAAGTTAAGTACGCTGGAGATACGGCAGGCATACGTTTGAAGTTTGTTTGGAGTACGTTATGCATCTGTTGGCTGGACGCGGACTGCACATACCCAACAGGCTGAACGTATGGCTACCGTGTACCAACCTATCCCGACCTACCCCTAACATGTGCATAACGTAGGCTGAGCATATGAGAAACGTATGAGCCATACGGCGACATACTTTGAAAATTTTGAACATGCACAACAAAATTTTAGCGGCTCACCCTATGACGCTGTATCCCAAGCGTACTCAACATATGCCCAACGTATACGTAACATATGATGCCGTATGCCGACGTGTTGGTCGAAAATCGCATGCGTCGGCATACGCTAAGGCCATACGTCGTAGTGTGACAGCCCCTTTATGCTACGTGCCAGGATAGGTAACGTCAAGTATAGATTGTTCAGTTATTCCTTCGACTTGGCCGGGTATTGAATCCATGACCTGCCATGCACAAGAAGCAAATGCTCGACTCATTCAGGCATCTCGTCTAATATTTTTAATCACAAATCTATGTAACTACTTTCCCCTTTCTTTTTTTTCAAGTCGTAGCAGAGGCTTGTTTGAGCGTTAACAGTATAACACACTTAGGGTAGGACATTAAGGACTGTCTGTCCTGATATGACCTTAGATGTTGCTAAGACGTAAAACAACAAACAAACAATAAGGACTGCCCGGTTGCCTGGGTCATCTAGTTTACTCGGTTGGGCAGGTGAAGTTCTCGGTGACCTGCCCGAATGGGCAAGGTGTTATTTTTCTGATCTGCTATTAGCTTCAATTGGCTGACTTGGGCATGGGCAAGTAGTTTTGTCACTCGGACAAATGGAAAATTCAGTCAATTGGGCAAGTGTGGTGATTTTCATCCAATTATTTCAATTTAAAATTGTTTTTATTTTAAGCTGCCAGGCTGCAAATTGAGACCGACTTGACGGTTGCTTCATCGACAAAGGAACGCTGGGCCATAATCAAAAGACGCGTAAAGGAGTTTGAAGAAAAGGTATTGTCAAATATATAATCCGATGAAATCATTCATTTTAAAACCAAAGCACTTGGCTAGATTTAATCCTTTGAAGCGAAAAATTGTTTAGTAATTCACGATCAGACGGGTGTGGTATATTAGTGCCTTTATTTAATCAGGTGAATAGAGAACAACGATAAACATCTGAAGGCCCTGTCACACTACGACGTATTTCGTCAGCATAATCACTTTATACATCAAGAAGCGTCAAACTATTGCTATCGTATGAGCTCGTATCATAGAAAGTATGGCCAAACACAATACGCTCACAGAACACCGGTGGACGTTATATACATTATTCGAGCCAGAAGTACACCTTATACTTTAGAAACGTCAAGACACGGAGAAACACCAAACGTACATTATTCGTGCGGCTCAACTTACGACTAACCTACTTCAACGCATGTATAGCATACATCTAGCGTTTATTTACGTATGAATAACGTACACAAAGCATATGCCTAACATATACCCAACACGTCGTACGTTTAAGTATTTTGATGTGCACAACATTTTTTCGGAGCCTTGGCGTGTGACGCCGTATGACAGCGTATGTCTAATGTACCCATACCGTATCTCGACGTACATCGACATGTTGGCCCAAAATCACATATGTCGGCATACGCTAAGGCTATACGTTGTAGTGTGATAGGGCCTTTAGGAATTACAGTGGAATCAATGCGACCAGACGGGATGGCCAAATGAGTTAGAGCGTCTGTCTCCCGTGCTGGTAGATTGTGGGTTCGAATCCTGGTCGCGTCAAACCAATGACTTAAAAATGTATACTTGTCGCTTCCTAGCCAGGCGCTCGGCATTATTAGGACAGGGCAAGGACTGGTGTGCTCAGTGTCAGGATAATATGACTGAGTGGGATACCAGGTCATGGTGCTGATGGCCTGGTTTCCCAGTGGGACCACTATAAAGTCACCATGAGTGCGCACTGTCACAAGTCGGTACCCGTCCTAATATGACCTTAGATGTTGCTAAGACGTAAAACAACAGGGTCATCTAAGTATATTTGAAGTGAAGACATGCCAATTTCAGGGATCCCATTTTTAAGCGAAATCACTGATTTCAGCAAAAGCTGAGTTTCCAAATCAGCAACAGAAAATCCTGTCTGTGAAAAAAACTTGTACTTTTATTTATTTCTTAGTCTTAAAGTCTTAAAACCGTTTGATTGTACCATTTTAATCGTAGGTTTTAAAGAATTCCCAGAATTCCTAGCTTCTCGGGGATTTGTTTTTTTTGTCACTGGGACACCTGCAAATTAATTTTGAAATGCTGGACATTAGACTTCAGCTGTGACAGGTTCTATTAAAGCTAGATAGTCTAATCAAATCAACCTTTTAAAATGAAAATACTTATTTAGATTTTATTCTCCACATGTCAACGACTACAAGATTAAAAAAAAAAAAATGTAATGCACTCAAATCAGGGATGAAAGATCTCCCCGATTAAAATTTTTTTTTACCGATTAGCGTTAAACAAAATGCCATGGAATCAGGATGTATATGACAACAGTTGGTTAGTTCCAATCCCATTCTTATATGACCTGATATGTTATTAGAACAGGGATGAAAGATCTCCGCGCTTTCTCGGATTTCCGATTGATGTTAAACAAAATTCCAAAAAGTGTGATGTATATGACACCAGTTGGGTGGTTCGAATCCCTTTCTTATATGACCTTAGATGTAGCTAGAACATCGAATCTAAACAAGAAAGTGTTTGGTATGGACGATAATGCAATCACAACAAGCCTAGGTGAATCCTGACTTCCGGTATTTGTCCGTGATTCCCTGACAATGCTATTCCTATGGGAGAATATCCGTATTTCCGTTGTTTTTTTCCCCGGAGACCACTTTCATCCCTGCTAGAACATAAAACGCAAATACGAAAGAGTTAGGCATGGGCGATAATATAGTCACAACAAGGATAATTGAAACCTGACTTCCAGCATTTTCAGCGATTCTCTGACAGTGTTAATCCTATGGGGGAGGATCCATGTTTACGTGGAAATTCGATGGCGGTTTAATAATCTTGACTTGATTTCCGTGGGTCATAACAAAGCCAGCCTTATATGACCCAATATGGGAATAGGGGAATCCTCACCCAGCAATCCTACTATCAAGAAAAACATGATCCCTGCAACCACTGTTTTGATTATGTCATGAAGTGATAACCAATAGAGATATTTGTGTGTGGGGGTGGGGCAGGGTAAATCCTGAAAGTAGAAGGTCCCTATTGTAATGATTTAATAAAACAACAAACGCTTTAACCCTTAGATTTGGAAAATTATGACCCTATTGGCCTTTTCCTGTGGCTGGTCATATTGAGCTGAATTTTTATTTATTTTTCTGGTTTTCAGAGGTGAAAGACCTGCGGTTTCGCGGATTTCCGGGATTTCTTATATCCACCGATTAACGGTAAACAAAATTCCAAAAGATGGGGTGTATATGACAACAGTTGGGTGGTTCGAATCCTGTTCTTATATGACCTTAGATGTAGTTAGAACATAAAACCTAAGCAAGAAACTGTTAGATATGGGTGATAATGCAATCACAAAAAGTCTAGTTGAGACCTGACTTCCAGTATTTTTCCGTGATTCCCTGACAATGCTAAACCTATGGGTTAATATCAGCATTTACGCTTTATTCCCCGGACACCACTTTCATCCCTGGTTTTGCTCTCTTAAGTTAAATAAACGCAGTCGTTGTATAAGAAGGCCTGGCCTGGGATGACTTAAGATTCAGCGTCAGTATGGCTATGCACATCTTGATGTGAACGTGTTGAAGGGTGTTAACCATTTGCTGAAATAAATTTGTCTGGTTTCACTCTTAAATAGACAGTCGCTGTACAAGAAGGCCTCGCTTGCGCTGACCGAGATCCAGTCTCAGTACAGCTGTCTGTTTTTTTCATGTGAACATGTTGAAGGGGTTCAACCATTCGGTGAAATAAATTTGTCTTAAACACAGTCGCTGTTCAAGAAAGCTTGGCCTGTGGTGAACGAGATCCAGCTTCAATACTGCTATCCGCGCCTTGATGTAAACGTGTCGAAGGGTGTCAACCATTTGCTGAAATGTCCTTTCTGCGTGCATCCGAAAACAGGTATTTACACTGAACATCCCAGGCATGTTTTTATTTGGAAGAAGTTGTTTGTTTTAATACATTTTTAAAAGAAGTGTATCCTACTCCTAAGAGTAAATGTCTTTTTTCCTCTTATGAGGTTCAATATACAGTATAACCCCATTGAACCAAACTTGAAGGGACCCTAGAAATTTGTTTGGATTAACCGATCATTGGTTTAACCGAGCTTTGACTTTGAGTAAGCTTGTATTGCACGTTTAATATACAATGTATGTGGACACTGATTATTGTTTTTTTATGTATATAACCCCGTTAAACCAAACGATCGGTTAATCCAAACTTTTTCGGTGGCCCGGCAAAATACTACCATTTATTATATATTTTAAAAAAGTCTCAGATGACCTTATAACCACATGAAAGTTTGGTTTAACCACACCGGAGTGGCCTGGGATCTGACAATTTTGTTTGCATTCACCGATAATTTGGATTAACCAACTTTGGTTTAACCAACTTTTTTATATGATAAATGGTAGTATTTTGCTGGGCCACCGATAAAAGTTTGGTTTAACCGAGCTTGGTTTGACAGGGTTGTACTGTATGTAGTAGTTTGCTACGAGCCCCACTACCACACGGTGGCTGTCTCGACTGCACTGACCCCTGTCAATATGAAGTATCGACAGGTGGGAGCATGCTAGCAAGAACGGTTTCGATTGTGGACTGTTCCATCTGTGGCTGACAGCCACTCCTGTGGGAGGTTCTGTGCGACCCCGCTGGACAGTGAGTGACAGGTCACTTCTATTCTGACCGCGGTGGAATAAACTGGTGTTCGAAGCAACTTTAACGTTACTTTATTATTCCTCATGTGGAGTAGAATGCAGTCTTACGCACGCACGGACGCAAACACACATAATAGACTAGTTTGTCATTCCGACTGCGCATGTGCTGAAAACGGCATTGACAGCAAACCAAAGGAGTACGGCCATTGAGTTTGCTGATACATGTAGTGCAAAACTTTGATTTTATTCAAAATTAATAGAAATACATAACAATTTGGCACAAATATGGATGCATCCAATATAATATAATGAATATGTTTAAGGCACAACTCTCCATAATTATGCATTTTGAGCTAAGAAACATACAATTTCAGTCACTTTACAGGCTGATGTTTATATCACCATTTCAAGCATTTGTAATTCTTGTTCTAAATATTAAAATGTCAAATGTGTCAACAGAAACTTGTTTCAAAGAAATATATAACCGATGTCTGATTAACCCTACCAAGTTCCTAGCTCTACAGATGTTATTAAGCATACGATATAAAGAAAAGCATGAATAAAATAAGGAAAACTGGCTCTGCCTCTAACACTAGTCTGAATGACTAGATTTGTCTAGATCTAAATGCAGATGGTATCAGATGTACTGATTAAATTGATGTAAATGCAATGCTAGCTAACAGATTAACATATTAATTTATTATATATATATTTTTGTTAGTTGGTATTGACGTTTCAAACATTAGCTGAAATGACCTGAAACTAGCAGATTCCATAGCAGCAGCACTTTAATGTCACAATGAGTGTGCACTGTCACAAGTTGGTACCCGTACTGATATGACCTTAGATGTTGCTAGGATGTAAAACAACAAACAGCCATCTTCACAAAGCACAAATGCCGTGGAGCTGAAATATCACACACCGTAATGTACTGGTCACAAATATGAGACTATCTCAAAAGGTGCTAAGCAATTTGGGACAAAACTTTGTCCATTGTAAGGATCAACATACTATCTGCTTATGCATTTACTCAGGATAAACTGATTTGAGATTTACCTGGTGTTTCATAATCCCAATAGAATACATATTGATTTGAAGCTAATGTCCTTGTGTTTTCAGTGTAACCGTTTCTGTGCTGTTTTGTGTCAATCGTTGCAATGGACAAAATAAAAAGAGTTATCACGTTTTGAGACAGGCTCATATATGTTACATTTGCTGCGAAAACAGGTCTTAAATTGTATAAAAATTTATATTAAAAAGTCTTTAAAAAAAATTCAGAGTGCATGTAAACCGGCTGGAAGACCAGTGGTCCGGCGCTGACACTATACTTGTTCAGATGAATAAACACTTATGGGTCGCGGGGGGGGGGTCTTAAATGTGATTGGCTGATAGGTGCAGGAATCCTGTGAGTGTTTGGCGGGGGGGGAGGGTGTTGGCACTGACACAAACACATATTTATGGAGTAAACCATACTTTTGCAGGTCGTGTGTGCGTTCCCATTGACTTCGAGAATGTAGACAGCTTTGATCCATTCACAGTTCCCACACTCACGTAAGTAACTGCCGCCGTCCATGTCATAATGAGGCAGTCACGTGACCAACCCAACTTTACTTGCATAGTCCAATGGCTTTTAGAATTTGTGCATTCTTTTTGAGACAAATATATCAAGTTGACTATTATAACCTAATATTCATTATTCCTGACTATGGAACCGACTTCAAGTGGTCGGTTTAGGGAGTTTTTTTTTATCGTTACAATGGTATTGTATGGGCGATTGTTTGGAACCCAAATAAAGTGATCGACATAGGAGAGTGGTCGATCCATGGAGGTGGTCGGTTAGAGAGATTTTACTCTACTTAAGACAATCACAGTTTGCAATACTCTGAAAATTACAATTTAAATACTCGTTTTCTTAATTCAATAATTTAATGATATTTTGTGCTTTTCAGCCAGCTTCACAACGAGATCAACGAGTGGGAGCTGACCTCGGAAGAAGATGGGGAGAAACGCAGGGTCAAAGGTCGGTGTCACAAGGAAAAGTAACATGTTCAACTTTTAGTGACATAATAAATATAGTCTGCTTTGATCTCTCAGACAAGGAGCCACATAGACAGGTGGGCGTGGATAAGGTGATTGCATCAGAGAGCATAGATAGACTAACGGTTAGGATGCTAGGCTTTGAGTGGCAAGAAGTGTGACTGCAGGCATGTGATTTCTCTGGTTTTAACCAGAATTCCGGGGTTTTTTTCTGGCCGGCGAAACCGGAATTCCATGGTTTTTTTAATCCGGGTTTTTTTTCTGGCCGCCGGGATGCTGTGTGTCCCCACGATAACCTAAAAAAAAAATTCTGGGTTTTTTCCTGCAACCAATCACATGCCTGGAGTGTGACACCATCGACTTCAGCAGTAACATGTTCTTATTAAATTGACTTGGTATTTCTTTCGGTGCCAAAGAAAATTCATAAAGCTGCATAGTTCAATGAAGCATCAAATTTTGTTAACTAAAACAATTATCTAGATTGGATTTGACATATCTAACTTAGATATTGATGCCGTTATTAAGCATTTGTTGCTACATAAAAGGGAATACTGAGGCAATTTGATAGAACTTGTTACTGCTTAATGAAGCCTATGGTGTCAAAGATTTGCCGTGCTTGCCAAAATTAATTTTGTATGTTTGCACTTCAAATATCTCAAAAGTTGCAGGGATGAAAGATCTCCGCGATTTCGCTGATTTCCGGGATTTTTCCTGTAGCTATAAGTGTATACTAATACATTGCACCTGTCCTGGTATGACCTTAGATGTTGCCAGGACATAAAACTCCAACAACCAACCAATACGTTGTTTCACGCTGAAGCACTAGCAGCGTATACTACTAATAACTTCAAGCGCCGCAGCACTATCAGCGTATACTACTGATACATGCTTCAAACGGTGCAGCACTATCAGCGTATACAACTAATACGTGCTTCAAATGCGCAGCACTGTCAGCGTATGCCAATATGTATGAAACCCGACTTCCGGGAATTTTCAGCGATTCCCTGATAATGCTAAGCCTATAGGAGAATATCAGCATTTCCGCTTTTTTTCCCGGAGATCACTGTCATCCCTGAGTTGGTAATTTAACATGAAAATTACTTCACACTAAAGTATGGTGGATTATAACAATCATTTCAATCAATATCTCAGAAAAGTGACGGACACTCAAAACCATCCGGAGTATGCAACTTTAATAAGTGCACCAGTATCTAAGTTGGATATGTAGACCAGACAGGATGGCCGAATGAGTTAGCGCATCCGTCTCCCGTGTTGGTAGATCGTGGGTTCGAACCCTGGTCAAGTCAAACCAATGACTTAAAAATTGATACTTGTCACTTCCTAGCCAGGCGCTCTGCATTATTAGGATAGGCCAAGGACTGGTTGGCTTAGTGTCAGGATAATGTGACTGAGTGGGATATCGGGTCATGGTGCTGGCGGCCTGGTCTTCCAGTGGGGCAGCACTATAAAGTCACCATGAGTGCGCACTGTCACAAGTCGGTACCCATCCTGATATAACCTTAGATGTTGCTAGGATGTCAAACAACACCAACAGGATATGTAGAACCCAATCTAAGTCCAGTAAAACCTCCCTAACTGACCACCTCCACAGATTGACCACTCCCCTATATCGATCGCTTTATTTGGGTCCCAACAATACCATTGTAACGATATTCTAAGTCCCTAAACCGACCACCTCCCTAAAGCCTAGGTCACACATGCTGTGGTCACCTTACGGTCAGCGGTCTGGCTTGCAAAAATATTGCAAATGTTACGGTCTGCAGTTCATCTATTCACAAATCGTAAGGTCAGCGCAAGGCCACCGCAAGGCAACGGTCACATACGGCGCCTTAAATTTGTGTGTGTCGCCGCACAATCACAGATAAGACATTTTAGACATTTTTGTATTCACAATATCTATGCATTATTGCACAAACATATTATTATGTTAACAATAGAAATTGGCGGGATTCTGGCCTGCGTCGGTGCATTTTTCAAAGTTAAGATAACTTCAACTCTTTTTTTTTTTTTAAACGCCATCCCTTGCGGTGAGCAAAAAACCGTACGGCCACCGTATCCAACCATACGTTCGCCGTACGGTTTTGCCGATGCAGCGACTTATGGCCACCGCCAGGCATTTGTGACCAAGGCTTAAATGGACCACTTAAAGTCAGTCCCAACGTCGGTCGCTTTCGAGACGTTTTACTGCGTATGTTTTGATTTAGAAATTTTGATATACTTTCATCGGACTTTAATTTCCATATTGGTATCAATATTTATAATGTTTTCTGATTTATTTTCTGTTCACAGATTACAAGTCGACAAGTATGAAAGAACCCATGGATATCTTCGAGACCTTTCTGAACCAGCTTGAACTCTCACACAAAGGGGCACGCATCAAACAAAGTGGTGAGAGTTCTTACAATCTTGGCGGTGTCTATCACTCTTTTGTCCGTCCATTTAAAGGCCTACTATAAAGGAACTAAGGCAGCTGGTTTTAATTTGATCTCTGCGGTATTATTTGATCTCTGCAGGGTGGGATTTGTCCTGTCCCACACCTCGACTCCCTTCGATAGGTGTTCCTTTAGGGGTTAGCTCTGACTAATGCCGGTGGGAGCGGGACGTAGCTCAGGCGGTAGAGTGTCCAGCTGTGAAGGTGTGGGTCATCCTATCGATCCTGCTCAGTGGACATATTGGCTATTTTCCATTCCAACCGGTGGTCCACAAGTGGTTCATCAATGGCTGTGGTATGTGTTGTCCTGTCTGTGAGAAAGTGCATATAAAAGACCCCTTGCTGCTTATCGGAAAGAGTAGCCTATGTGGCGGCAGTGGGTTTCCTCTAAAGAATGTCAGAATGACCGTATATTTGACGTCCAATAGTCAATGGTAAATATCGATGTGCTCTAGATGCGTCATTAAATAAAACAAACTTTCTGACTAATGCCGTATTGTTACTTGTGGGAAACACTGGGTCCTCACCCCAAACACGGTAAAATCCAAGCTAACCTAATCGGTGTAGCACTCCAAATGGACTTAAAATCCACGGTCGCACCATACTTCATACCAACATCATAAAATTACCTCATAATTAGCTGGCTTTATATCTAATTTCTAATTGGGTAGACGTTTTTATTCCTTTAAACTAGTCTTTTCTCAGTGCCAAAGCACTGGTCTTGCAGCCATAGACTACATCAGTAAAACTTTGTTTATTTCTATGACGTGGATTCAATTTATTTGTAGCATTTCCACACTTCTGTCTGATTGCAAATTTTCCAGATTATTTGAGCAAATCCTTACTCAGTAAATACCATTCCATGATTTGTTGTTTGTTGTTTTACATCCTAGCAACATATACGGTCATATTAGGATCATGGTGACTTTATAGTGCTGCCCCACTGGAATACCGAGCTGCCAGCACCATGACCTGATAGCCTACTAAGTCACATTATCCTAGGTATCCTAATAATGCTGAGCGCCTGGCTAGACAAGTATCAATTTTTAAGTCATTGGTTTGACTCGACCAGGGTTCGAACCCACAAACCCGTTCGAACCCACAAACCCGTGGGTTCAGATCCCCCGATCTCCCAAAACAGGAGACAAACGCTCAATTCATTAGGCCATCCCATCTGGTTCCATACCATGACATCATTCATTATTCGACGACACATCGGAAGTGCAGTCATGTTGGACATAACTACAAGCATTAAGAAATTTATTAAATTAATAAATTGTCACATTGCTTGCAGATGAGAAAACTAGTAGCATTAAGAAGTTTTATTAACTTAATCAATTCTTTCATTGTTTTCAGATGAGCAGATGGAATTCTGATGATAACGGTGAAATCTTTTGCCATTTTGAACGCGCAACTTACTGATGATGGCAGACGACATTTGGGATTATGACTCACAGTTGAATTATTCATTATTTATTCGTGTTAACTCATTTAAGACTATTAACACCACATATTATTAATCACGTGATGTTAATTGTATGTTTACTGCTGAAGTTTGAATAAAATACCCGACTTTACTGTATATTCTGTGTTTTTTAATAAATAATCATTCTAATTCAGAATTTGAAGATGTATCCATAGTTTTTAAGCCTGTTCACTGTATTTTACAAACCAAATGGCGGTACCTATCAGGAATGAAAGATCTCCACGATTTCGCGGATTTCTACGGTTTTTTATATTTACCGATTATTGGTTAGTACGAATCCAATTTTTTATATGACCTTAAATGTTGCTAGAACATAAACTAGAACCAGTTAGGTGTGGGCGATAATATAGGCACAACAGAGACAGTTGAAGCCTGACTTCCCGCATTTTTCCGCGATTCCCTGACAGTGCTAATCCTATGGAGGAAACATCTGTTTTTTTCGTGGAAATTCGCTGTCTGTGTAATAAATCTTGGCTTGGTTTCCGCGTTTTTTACGGAGACCACTTTCATCCCTGAACTATGGAAACAAAAGAAATCACACAGCATTGTTTTATTTCGGAAGCTTTAAAGTTGTATAATCCGATAAGAGTTACATTTTTTTTAATGAAAAACTTAATATAGATTTCATTCTACATCTGCAACTAAAGGCCCCAGTCACACTTCGGCCAGCATTCACTTGCGACCACCTTACAACCAAAAGGGTGGCGATCGACTCGCTACATTGAATCAAAGATGCGGTTGGTGACCGCTTGCCGATTTTTAGGGAGGTCGGTCACCGACCAAAATTCTGGTGCGACAGTCGCCGATGTAAAGGGGGGCGGTTGATGACCGCCTGGCAACAAAAATTCTCACGCTCCTGGCGTGGCAGTCGACGAGTGGTTGCCAACCGCACTGATCATGAGGTTGCAAGTGCAGCAGCTGCAACCTCCATGCAACCAAAATCTTCCAAAATGGCTGTCGCGAAAAGATGTATGGTGGTCGCGAAAAGAACGCAGGTGTAGTGTGACTGAGGTGTTAGCTGCTAATGCACTCATTAAGCATCTATTGCGGTGTTGTGTTCCTGTGCTATGTTTGAAAAGGGGTAAACAAGGCCAAAATTAATGTTTTCCCTGCAGAAAGGTTTCTAAAAAATTATGGGCCTTGTTGCTGTTAAGCCATCAGCAATCAATCTAAAATCTGTGATAAGAATTTCTGACTTTGACCCACCTTTTTATACAGGGATGAAAATTTCTCGCCAATTGATGGTTTCCCGACATTTGGGCAGTGACCCAACCTTTTAGTCATATATACAGGGATGAGTATTTCCCGCCAATCGATGTGTAAAATATTCCGATATAACGCATTGGTTGGGGAATGCAAATGGTATATAGTGCCAGGTGCATGAATGTATTTATGTAGTTGCTGGTGATCCTTTACTTGTGGTCAATAGTCATTTTGTATTAGGTCAATAGTGTGTAAGGGGCACTTGGAGCTCTACTCACTACCCCCTACCCCCTCCCCCCTTAGTCACGGATCACTACAGCTCAGGCAGGTGGTGGCCAAGCAGCCACACCGCATGGTGGTGGTGGGCAGATCACTAGCCATGGTGACACAGGAATGCTTGATATTCATTGGTGGAACTATAAATGCTTGATTCTCATTGGAGAACACGGTCAGGTGGTATGCCATACCAGATCCATGTACCACTATATAATAATAAACCTGAGGGCATTGTCTCTCTCTCTACTTTCCTTCTTTATATTCTCCTTTCTCTTCTTGCCTGTATTGATTCATTATAGCCTGCCTACATAAACCACAGATTCCAGCCATGGACTTTACAGATGGTTTCTCGACTTTTGGGCAATCACCCACCTTTTTAGGTCTGACCAGTTCTCATCCTGTGTAATAAAATTTACTTCAAATTAAAAATATAGAGAGATTGTAACGATGAACGTAATATATTTATTTTTTAAATATAGCAGAACTCAAACCCATCGGATTATATACAATTTTAAATTATATTCATGTTTGAAATTCCTGAGCCAGCACGAGGCTGGCCCCGCGACAACCAAGTGGCTGCAACATTATCATCTAAATGTATATTCAGTTCAATATATTTGAGTACATCTGCAAGGCCGAATGCAGGATCACATCGATGTGTTGTTTAAAGTACATATAGTTATAGATTTGTCCAACTATATAATAAACATGGATGAAAGATCTCCGCGATTTCGCGGGTTTCCGAAATTGTTGTTATTTACAGATTAACATTAAACAAAATGCCATGGATTTGAAGGAATCCTGATGTATACGACAACAATTGGGTAGTTCGAATCTGGTTCTTATATAACCTTAGATGTTGCTAGAATATAAAACCCAAACAAGAATGAGTTAGGTATGGGCAATAATAAAGGCACAAGGATAGTTGAAACCTGACTTCCTTTTCTGCGATTCACTGCCTGCTAATTCAGGATACGAGATGGAGCTATAGTATGGAATTTTATTCAGGATATGAAGGTATAGGTTCGTGTCATGAGGTAATAATATACAATGATTTGCAGTAAGTCAGACATGTAGTATCAGGTAAGTTTAAAGTTCATCGGCCGTAGTAGGTCCGTTAGTCATAAGGACGAGTTCATCGAGGTAGTTAATCAATTCGAGCAATGGGGATAATGAGTTCAGTAGGGAGGTCAATATGAGAGGTCAAAGGGGGGGAAGAGGTCAATTGGGGCAGACATCGGGCATGTGGTGAAGAAGTCTCTGCGTGACCCAGGGCCGCGTTCAGGCGGCGCCTCGGAGGCGCCCGTGACGTCAGGCTAGTCTGAACAACAACAGCCAGTTGGTCGCCTCGAAAATGGCCGCCCCCATAGGAGGCAGCCATTTGCATCGAAATGCTGCGCTCTGATTGGATGAAACCACTGCATGCGGCGGCCATTTTCGAGGCGCTGTTTGTCTCCAACCTGAAAAGGGAGGCGTCTCCGAGACGTCTCCGAGACGCACCCTGAACGGAAATAGGCCAAAAAAGCATCGCCGAGACGTCGCCGAGGCGCCTCCGAGACGGACCCTGAACGCGGCCCTGGCCTCAACCTGATTGGGGGGGGGGGCGTGATTGGGAGTTGGAGGTGGTGGCGGTCCGGCGTCTGGTTGAGAAGTGTGGCTGTAGGGGGTGGGCCTGTTCGGCACACTGTCACGCTGCAAACCCAATGGCTATGAGCAATCTTCATACAGAAGAAGTCAAATATCTCTAAAACCACACCACCTAGAGACAAACCACTTGATACACATATAGAAAACATTAAACGAATAGATTATATTAAATTTATAAGGTTAGGGTTCTGCATTTCTATTAATTTTGAATAAAATAAACGTTTTGCACTGCGCGTACCGGCAAAATCAGTGCATTGTCAATGGCCGTGAGCAATCTTCATACAGAAGAAGTCAAATATCTCTAAAACCACACCACCTAGAGACAAACCCGCTTGGCATACATATAGAAAACATATTCAATGAATAGATTATATTAAATTTATAAGGTTAGGCTTCTGCATTTCTGTTAATTTTGAATAAAATATACGTGTTGCACTACGCGTACCGGCAAACTCAAAGCATTGTCAATGACCGTGTAGGCCCACTCGTACCGACGCGCCACCAAGTGTCAGAAAATGAACTACGCAACATGTCCCCCATTGTGCTTCACAAAAAAAAAAAAAAATTGTAGTAAGATGGTTTGTGCAATGTAAGGTATGCCAACAATATAACTAAACTAAAATGAGAAAATAATATTCCTAATTCTATATTTATATTTTTGTATAAAATGTCAAATATCTATGAAGAAAAAAAATTGCTTCAATGTCAATCCTTTTATGAACCATGATAACGTGGATCAATTAAGAACTAGATGCAGGTGTTTGAGACACTAGAGAGTGCATATGCAATCAATT